>NW_019289644.1:264253-324500 GCF_000500325.1 Leptinotarsa decemlineata | reverse complement strand
GAGTAGAGTAAGATTGGAACGGCAAGCATATTTGTTGCAGCTACTTTGTTCTTCCCCGACAGTTCCGATGACCAGATCTGTCGAAGTTTGTGCTGATACTTGCCGCGGAGAGAGTTTTTCACTGCAGTTACCTCTTGTGAGTGGCGTTGTTCCACCCCGAGGTAAGTATACGTCTCTCCGGCATCCAGATGGTGTAGGATGCTTCCATCTACGAGCTGCACATCCTCTCCGTAGTCCCCGCATCGTCCTCTTTTGAGATGAACCATTGCACATTTGTCTATCCCGAATTTCATACCGATAGCATGCGTGTACTCTTCCACCACCCTCAATTATTATTATTATTATTAAATATCAAAAATAAGCAAGGTTTCCAGAAGCGTTTTAACAGCTCAACGAGATTTGTCCACTCTGTTCCACTGCAGCTTCCACTGCAAAGTACAAAGTGAACGAATGGTTCTTGCTACAATACCAGATAACGCTGTTTCGACCGGACAAGGTTTAATCTGTGGTGCTAGGTTGAGGAATGCTTTTTTCTTGAGATCTGGTTTCATTTTGTTGCCTTGTAGTGGAATTAGTGTAAAACAGATGACAAATCTCGTTCGACGGTTGATATCAAAGGCTTCGAGAGCCTCATTTATCTTTTATATTCCTGAACGCAGTCTTCTATCAATCCAATAGATGGCAGGGCAAAAGTGTCTCCTTCTTTGTTTCGGAGTATTCTCTTCAGCGGCAGGAGTTTTGTTCTTTCCAGAAACTTCCAGAAACTTTAGTGAAAGGAATAACAACACTTTGATCTTGTGACCACTCGTTGATTATATTTATACGACCGGTTTCGGGTCCTATAAATGAATTCAACTTGTGGCAATTAGTGGCATTGAACTGAATTACCACAAAAAAACAAGTCATCAACCGTACATATTTCCAGAAACACTGGAAATATGTACTAACCTAACCTAACAGACATAATCGGTGAAAATATTGCTCCCGAAGCTGAGCAATGATAAATCAAATATGTGTCATTATCATTTGTGAAAGAACAAAAAATATTATTCATTATACTAATATTTCGATCATTAATTCTCTTCGAAGGGTTTGTCAAATCTGAAAACGGTATTTTTGTAGTAAAATCCAATAGTATGATTTGTTGTCCCAGTGAAACATATACCGACATCTATCAATGAATAGCAACATGAGCCATTCATGAAGTTACAAGTCTGGGATAATCCAGTGAAATGTAAAGAGCTGCTGTTTAGACTACAGAAAAAGAGATGGCGCCGCTAATACCATTTTTTTCATGAATATGGTAGTGAATTAGTTTATGGGAAAGGTTATGGGAAGTTACGGACTTTGGATAATGGTTTCCCTATGTGAGGGGAATTCTTAGAGAAAAATAATTGATTTATTCAATTACATCAATTTCTTCATTGTTGTATGACTGCATTAGAATGAAAACTCGTAAGAATACTTACATTTGCAGTGGAAAAGTGTGTTTTCAAAGGCTGCTCCGAGATTATTCTTCAAAGAAGAGAAGGATTCAATACAGAGATTCTTATGGTGAAAGTGGTGAAGTAATTTCTTTATTATATATCAATTAAAAATGAAGGTTTTCGAAAAATGGTTTGCAACTCCTTTCATAATGTCCTAGAGAAACAGATTCGCATTTCCTTTATTACAGGAGGTCAAGAAAAATTAGACTGCGTGCTGTTCATGTAATTTTTCATCATTCATAATAATTCATTGATAATAATTTCTCAGTCTGGAATCAGTCAAAAGACAGACTCTGAAGCAGTATGAAGCGAAAATACAGAGATTCATTTGTTTGAGTGGAGAACAAATTTTTATTGGGTTTCAACTTCAATAGATTTCACTTTCATTTTTGCAGTATTGAATGAAATTGGTACTATTTGTTGTTTTTTCATGTATACATTGATATTGTTCACTTTTCCTTATTTGTGTTTTCTGCTTATTACTATAAGATGTCTGAGTGACTTTTGGTCAATTTTTCTCTACGACTTCGAATTGAACTGGATCCTCTACGACCACAGAAGGCGTTCAAGATAGTGGGTGGACAACAATGAGCCACCCAGATACTTACTGAAGGCAAAAACCTAGCGAAAGCTATGCATGGTAATCTACATTCTAACTTAGGGAAGAGACAGATTTCTTTAATTAAGAATATTTCAAACGCCGGATCTGCCTCTCATACAATGTAAAATTATGATCAGACTGAGAGTGTTTATATGAACACTATTCATGTGCGTGTTTCGAAAAGATGCAGTCAGATATATTTGTCATGTAGCATTCAGGACGTAGATATGGGCATATCAATATCCCAACATTAAAATCGTGAGTTTTGTCAATTTAGCAATAGGTTTTCTGGTGACCTCCGTCGCACTTGGGCGACTGTTACAAAGAACAGTTTGAGAAACAGGGGGGGGTAAGGGGAATCCGTGATTTCTTTCTGGGTTTTTGAAAGGCAGGAAAGACAGAAGGGGAGTGTTGTGGGAGCCACGAAGGGGGTTGTACACAAGAGCCCGTGAAGGCGGGTTCTGGGGTGTCATCCCTCAGCCTTCGAGGCTGAGGATAGTGTCCTGAATAGGGAAGTTATTTTTTTTCTGAGCGCTGGGTGCGAAATTCAAGAAAAATTTGTACCGAAATTGTAAACTGGTATTGGGTACAGGAAAGTGTTAGTGTTGAAGACACACCGGGCCAGCGAAACCTATGGTTGACCGTGAACCACCAAAGAGGCGTTATGTAGGTGTTTTTTATACTAACCAGTTGATATTGAGAGAGAGAGTTCATATATTATTTTGTCCGAGTTCACTTCCTATTTCCAAAGAGGTCATATATCGTTGTGTTCCTAGTGTGGGTTGTTCAGCTCGAGTTCAGATTACAATTAAAAAAGAAAGCAAATTTGACGTTATACAACACCTTCTCTGAAGTAAAAGTGAAACTGAAAGTATTCTATACTGAGTTGGTGCGTTTGTAGTTGTTTAAGGGTTGAATTAATAGTGAATAGCACAGTCAAATTTGCGGCATTATCATTGTTATATATTCTCCTTCATTTTATAGAATTTAACATTTGCCTTCTATATGATTTAACACTTTGTTTTTTTATTTGTCCATGGAGTCGTTGGTTTACTCATTATACTCTATATTTGATTCCTCAGCCTTTTATTTTCTCTTAGATTGGGAAAAATACCATCCTCGTAGGATAAGATTTAAGTGAGTAAATAACATTTTTAAAAAATTTGACTTCTCAGTCTATCTGTCGAGAAGAGAATAGTAAATGAAAGGAATTTCAAATAAGATTAATATTCAGTTAGAACATTTTCGGCATCGCTCTGGAACCATATAATAAAAGAGAACTATAAATATGTATACCAAATGATCAGGTTTCAAAAAATCCTCCTCTTCGTGCAGAAGGCCTGATTCAAGCCTCTTTCGTAATTGCCTAACATCCAAAATTTGATGTGGAGAAATCCGCATCTGGTGACAGCAGCTGCCAAAATTGATTTAGAAAGAATAATAAACCAGAAAGAAGCATTTATTACACGGGTGACACCTAAGTGGGATTTTACGAAGATTTCTTGGGGCAGAAATCTAATTCTATTGTTCAGACCATTTTCATTTACATGTCAGATCTGTTAATTGTTTGTACGTTATAACAATCGCTATAACTTTCTGCAACGAAGCCAAATTATCAGAAGCAGCCGACGGAGGCCAACAGATCCATACGTGCTCCACGACAACGCTCGTCCGCACGTTTCACAAATCACTATCCGAAAATACCGAGATCTTCCGCCACCCGACTGCAATCTTTTCAAGTGATATGTACTTTCGACGAAAACGAAAACTATTCATTTCCCGAATAATGTTTATTCATCAATGAACATTACTGATCTACATTCACACTTGGAATAATACATTATACCGGAACGGGAACGGACCGAGACCGGAGCGAGATCGGACCGAGAACGGCATCATAGTGTGGGTCGAGCCTAATGAACCTTCAGACCAGTTTCCCAAAAAAACCTACTCAATCTTTTTGTTAACGCATAAAAAAAAATGAAATATATCAAACAAAAACAGTGGCGCATCCTATTCAATAATACATTATATCAAGCATTTCGATAAATTTCTCACCGGTAGAATCTTCACTGAAAAAGACCAGGCAAAATCGGCCTTCGTCAACTTCAACGAATTCCGAGGACATAATTCATATGCCAACGGAAACAGTCAACTGATTTATATGGCTCTTATTTCGAACGGATTCCCTGAGATATTACAGTTCAGAGTAGACTCCCAGAAACTAACAATACTTTGACACGAACTAATATTACTAAAATACCTACCTCATTTCCTCCGATTTTTCGACCTGAACAAGCATAATCTATCAGTTGTTCATTTTTCATCAGCAAATATAAAAACATTCCCAAATCAAAAATATTAGACAAGTGCTGATATAAATATATTTGTTAGCATTCTAATTTGAACATTGATATGTTTCGAGTACACCGTGTGTGATGCGATTCAGGCTCGCCTCAATAACTTTCCTATTTCTTCTGGTATCAATGGTGTTTCACATGGTATCAAAAAAGTACTGTTTAGAGTTCCACATATATCATGAAAAAAAAAATATTTTTCAGTGATCAAAGCCCCCTAATAATTTTGTTTTGAAAAAAAAAAAGTATTTTGAAATAGTTTCTCACCAAAATACAATGTTTGCATGTGAAATGAATAACTGAATGAGATAGTTCATAAACATACTGAGTGTTCTTCAAAATTTTGAAGTGCTTCAAAAAAATTCATACCAGTAGAAACAAAGAAGTTGATGGTTTGGATTCAAATTGGTTCACATTCGATAAGGGTACATTATAAAGAAGTAAAATTTCTAAGTGAAAGATTCAGTTTATCCAAAGCGACCAACTGATGTTTTTCCAATATTAACCGCATCTTCGATTGTTTCTGGTAGTTTAGTATTGAGTGTTTCTGGAAAAAACAACGCTAGTACTCCTGCGATCAGAGATAGTATTCCAAAAATCATTAACGGCACCGACTTATTGACTCTTGCCTAGAAAATGGGTCTATAATCAGTTTGGTTAAGGTAAAATTATGTTTTCGGCAGTCATAATCTAATGTTCGTTATTTTCAAATTCTGTAAAGGAACAAAACAATCATCAATTCATTCAATTCATTCAAAAATAAGTTATGAGTGACATGGATTTCATTTTCAGAACCCAACTTACTAGTAGAGGAAGTTGTGGTGCCAACAATAATCCAATTTTCCCAAACATAGCACAAATTGCCATCATGGCGTGCCTTGAGGTTCTAGGGAATAGTTCTGCAGTGAAAACGTATGTCAAAGCAAAAACCATCGCTGAACCACATTTTCCAAGTAGAAAGATTATCAGCTTCATCCAATATAATTCTGAAATGAAATGATAAATTCAGTTTCTAGTGTCATCATTGAAAACGAATTTGGCTTTCATGAAAATTTTTTTCTTGAATAGTTGAATCAACCAAGAAATTTGATGATGTTAGCATCACAAATTCCCCCATTCCATCATGATAATTAATTTCTTGAATGATTGGACAACTTTTACAAATTATTCAGATCTTCTGCTCTATGAAAGTCATTTAGATCTTGTTCCTGAAATGACCAATGACCTCTCTCGATTTCAAGGAGGATCTGCATGTTCTGAAGATGTGTTTCTGCTTCAACCAGGTTTTCTTAACAGCTCAAGATCATTAAAAACCCCATCACCCTGCAATACTCATTATCAACCAAGTTTGGCTGCACTAAAATAATTTTCTCCAACAAAAACATCATCGAACATACATGGGGATATATGACGTATTTTGTTTCTTTATAGTTTTTAAATTTTTCAGATCTTTTCATTGAGCTCTCTTTCACTATTTCAAAATTCCTCGAACTCCATTCAGTTACCACTCTACAACTGAAGGTCCACTTCTGCTGTTTGGTGGTCGCAGTATGTAAAGTATTCCAGGCTTGTTATCTCTCAGACGAACATATTGAATTTCTTGCCAATACAAACTTGTCATAAAATTTTGTTGTTAACGGTTCGATAAGTTTTCAGAGTAGTAATGACCCGCTTCCACATTAGGTATATTCAGAGACTAAACTGTGGAACCAATCAAGGATAATCACCCTGTGTATTCCCACAAAGTAACATAATACTATAGAAGATGAACATAGTACTCAGTTACCAGAGAAGAAGCGTACAAAAGTATTAGATCACATTTTTCAACATATTTATATGGGAGTCAAAAATGTTTTTCGAGAGATTCTCACACACTTAGTCATTCATGCCAATGTGCCATCTATTGACATTTTGGTCGCATTGGTGATCTAATTATGGTTTCGAATTTGATGTCAAATTCTGATTTCTGATATTGATTTGAATTTATCATTTGAAAACATCTATCCTTTATCTCTCTCGATATTTTGGAGCCCTCCGACTTGTCGATTTTCTCCGAAAAATGCTGCAGCTTCATAGGCTCATTATGTTTCCTCCCAATATTTTTTCAAACATAATTTGGAATGTCCTGTGATCCAAAGCCACACCCCACAAGAAATATTGCGAGCTCCCTCTATCTCTCCGATGCATGGCTACTGATAAGGTCTTTTTCGTATAATCCTATTCTGTTCAGGTGTCCTGTCAACGGACAGTGTTCAGTAAGTCGCTCTGTAACGACTTTGAGCCGATAACTGCTTTGTTGAACCTGTTCTTGAGTTCTCTTCTCGGACCGACCATTTATGAAGCTCTTCAAATATGTATTCTTGGGTATATTTTACCAACACATGTTCCTCATAGAACTACTTTCAAATATGGTTCCGTACTGCAACAGCTGGTTCAGGACTCAGTTGATGATCCTTGTCTAGCTTACTTATTGAGTTTTTCGTTGTTTGTGATATCAAGGTGTCCTATCACCAGTTATAGATTCAATCTATTTCTTTCATTTTCAGACCAGTCTTGAGTACACTGTTATCTACAGTACAATCTTTCTGTCCATCCGCTCATTTGGTTAGAGCATTAAATTGATGTTCCTTGCGAAAGGCAAGATTGTTTACACTTGAACCTAGAATATTGATGGGTACTGACGGAGAGGGTGACTGAAATGAAGACTCCTACGTGCACAATAATTTCCAGCTCCCATTCCATGTTCAGTTTTTGACCCGTCTGAATTCCAGGTGTTTCTATTCTAGTTCAAAACTTTAACCACGAAGTTGCTGTCAAATATATATGTTGTCGGAGAAGAAGAAAATTTTTGAAATGTCTTTATGGCAGTCGTTAGAGTTATTCTTATGGCTTCTGTTATTCCCAAATATGCACCACTTTGCACCCTGCTCAATTTCTTGATAGAGGTGGTTCGTTTTATCTTTGGCAACCAGTTCTTAGATGCATATGTTTTCAGAGATACTAGTATCACTCCCAAATATATGACCTTCCACGACAGATGTTTCTCTTCAATTCGTTGTTTTGAAATTCATATACTTTTTTTTTGGTCCTTCTGGTGGATACTAATATAAACAATTTTGTAGAGCTTATGGAGAACCCTGCTTCATCAATTTACCATATTATATTTGATCTGGTCTATAATTACTGATTCGTATATATAAATCAATACTTTGTGTCCATACGGTCCCATAGCTCGTCCTTTACAAGACCTCGTGACAGTGTTAACAACTTTCTCTCTTGGTACTCGTGCACCTACTGTTTCTCATATAACAGGCACAGTATTTCTGTATACAGTAGTTTCACTCAGCGTCGGTCCCTTTGATGTCGGTGTCCAGGAGTTTCATTTTTATAATGATGACGTATTTGACACTAATGACATTTCTCCCTACTACAATCTCAACCAAAGCGTGTATACACTGCTCAACATAACAACTATTCATATAAACTGCTCAAAAAAAAAACAGTTTCTTAGGTGCCCAACATGGTTTTCATCGACTGTATTTTTTTGAGCAGTTTATATGAATATTTGTTATGTTGAGCAGTGTTTAAACGCTTTGATTGTGTGCCTGTCTTGAACTCGTCGTTTGCGCAGACCTGAGACTGCAACTCCTGGGTCTGCGTGTAGAAAATTCAAACCAAAAATCACCCGAAGTGGGATTACTGTATATAGTATACTGTGTAACAGGTGTGTATACCAACCTCCCTCTCAATATGCAGTCTTTCCTCCTGCAGCTTGCGTCATCCTACCTGATTGTCCTTAAAGCTTGAACGATTGATTCTAGGAACGTATCGTCAAATACAGTTGGAATCACTTTCTTGTTCTTGTGAGCATATTCTGCTTTTCTATTGACCCGGCATAAAACCGTGTCCACCAACATACTCTTCTAGTTAGTAGATCATGGCATGTGACTCTTGTTATTGAAAATCAAAATTTCGTTTATTTATGAAATAGTCAATCATTTCAAACCAGTTTTCTATTGAAAAGTCACACTAAATATCTCTATGAGAACTATTCCGTGTAAAATGCTCGGAGGAAATATCTAGGTATATTTTCATGTACGTTGGGCAGCCCTGTTTTTATCAGTATTCAATATATTTCTTAGGTTTGCCAGGTGGCTTCAATGGGTAACTTCTTTGGATATATTATAGATCATCCATGGGGTAAAGACTCAAGATATAATATAATTTTTGCATAATTACCCTCACGGATGAATCCAACACATAAGCAACATACTCCGGTAAAAGCAAAGGCTATCATCATTGTCCTTCTCCTTCGAAACTTTTTACTTCCGTAGTAGTATATCCAAAATCCCGGTATGTCGAAGAGAACACAGGAGATGAAATTGATATAAATATCTTCAGAAATTGTTAGAGATTGAAGCGTCAGTCCATAATATACAAAATAACTTCCTAACCAAGTGAATGAACAGTGGATCATTCTCAGTAATAAAACTTTATTGACTACAGCATGCCGAAATCGTGGAAACTCCATGTGTTTCGTTGGCTTCGTTCTGGTTTGCATCCCAGCCGGGTTTCCAAGAAGCCCTTGTTTCAACTTTGCACCAAATCCTTCAGTCTGTTGTTGATTTTTATTATACCCCAAGAACCAAGCTCTTGATTCGGGGATTGAAAAGACAAATAAAATAAATAATACTCCTGGAGTGTAGAGTATCCGTAACATCATTCTCCAGGAATAGGACAACCATGCCGTTATCCCGATAATGCATTGACCAGTTGAATAAAGGCAACAGATGATAAGGTTGGTTCGGTCCCTCTGATTCGGCCTAACAAGCTCCATAGCTGAAAAAATCAGTTGATATGAACTCATTGAACGGATTGATGAAGCTACATGTAATTCTAGTGAGAACTATTTTTTTAAATGGACAAAATAGTTTTGTTCGAATATTTTCGGATTGAATAATGAGATAATTTCGAAAAATTATAACTGAGATTAGTAATCGTTTGTTTTTTCATAACTCTGCTATTCCTTCATGTTCAGGAGTAACTTTATATTGCAGTATATCATTCCATAGGAATGTGCACACTTTGAAGTGTTAGAACAAACCTGTAGTGTTCTATACTGCAGTTTTGAACTTCACCTCTCGGTTGCTATAATATTCTATTTCACCCAATAAAGACCACTCTCATGATAATAGTAATTATTATTATTAAATCAATAACTACGAGTACTTCATCCCATTTTACGACAAATATTATCAATATTGCTTCAACATTCAACTACAAATTCATCGGAAATGAGTAATTTTTGATCCAGGTTAGGTTAGGTTAGGTTATTGTGGCTCCTCCACGAAGCCGATTAGTTTGTATGAATATTTGATCTTATAATGGGGGAACCCAAGCGGGGATTTCGGGATTCACTAAAGCGCGGCAGATTAATATACAGGGGAATACTTTGTACCCGGTTAAGTAACTCCACCAAATATGAGCCCCATATATAAGGCCGCCTGTGAGGGATAAAGAATCGGATTAGTAAAAAAAAATTGATCATCAGAAATTCTCGAGCGCGTCAGATTAAGGTAGGGTGAGTTAATTACCTGCTAAAAAGTGTATATTCCAGTAATCTGACAATTTGAGAGTGACGTAAAGAAAGGGGAGGACAGCAAAGTTGTAAAAAAATAACGTCATGTCGACATTCTCGAGCGTAGCTAATTTTTTTCTATTTTGAAGGAAATAATCAAAGGATATCGAAAAATATATAATCTGACGATTTTCGCAAGCCAAAATAACGAAAATTCGTCGATAAAGTTAAATGCGTGCAGCGGTGTGATACCTTTATTTCCCTCTTCGAGTTTCTATTCTTCTATTCTCTATTCACTTTTTCTCTATCTATTACTCTCTCACTCCGTCCCCGCTCTGAATTGTGTTGCCATGACGCCATCACAGCTGATCACAGAGACTCGTTTGTAATGAAGATGAAGATGATGATTAATTAATCAATTAAATGATGGATGTAGCCGTTACTACGTGGTGGAAAATCATAATGAAGAAAGGAGAAATGAAACATTCTATGTTTTTTACCGTCCTTATATATTGTATGAGTTTGAAAATGTCCTTATAGGACGAAACTGCAGTAACGTTAGTTACAAATAAAATACATTAAACTGTAATGTATAAGTTTGAAAATGTCCTTATAGGACGAAACTGCAGTAACGTTAGTTACAAATAAAGGTGGTAAAAAACATAGAAAGTTTCATTTGTCTGGAATTATTTTTTTTTAATATTGTTTTCGTCAGATCAAGCGAATCCCTCTAGATAATCGTCAGATTATGAGACAGTACGTCTAAAACATATATCTCAATCTGACGCGCTTGAGTATTTGCAAATCTAAATAATGGCCGCGAGTTTGCGTCAGATAGAAATCGTCAGATTATTGAATGGGTGCTTTTTTTTCTTGCACTCAACACCCCCTTAGAAAATCTGATGCGCTCTTTTTCCTTTTCACTTTTAACCCTTAGGTACAACCACCCACATCATGCAAACGATCAGAATAACATACCAACATTATTAAAAATACGTAGGACATTGATGCTATCAATATCTGACGCGCTCGAGTATGTCCATGCAACAGTATTTTTTTACATATTTAAAAATCTATAGCCGCTTCCCCTACCGATGAAAAGGTATATATTATATAACATTTTTTTCTTCTTATTATTTAAGCTTTGCAACCTAATATGTCTCAATGACGCTCGAGTAAATCCCCATTTTACATCGTGGGCTCCCCTGCTATAATTATAACTTTGAAGAGACTTGCACTGACAAATATACAAAAAAGTATGCACAAAGTCGAAGAATCATGATGTTTCATGAGAATTTGCAAATCAGATGATTTCTTTCAGGGTTAAGCGGTTTAGCTATTCAGGAGTTTGAATGCCCATTTATGCCTGTTTCGCGAAATAAATTGAAGCAGAAATTGAAGCATTTCTTTTCTTCAAGTCCCCTGCTCGGAAAGTTTGACATTGAAATAAGTGACCACAACTATACTTCACTGCCTTGACACGAAATAATTCGTGGAAATTATCATCTTGATAGGAGATGACGAATTATTTGGTCTCTGATTAGAGACAAGTTGACCTAAGGAAAAAAGTCAGGCTTCCGAACAAGTCGGGATCTTTTGAAAAATACTTCATACATTGTCTTATCACCGTGTAGATTCAGAAGTGAATAGATTTCTGCTGCTTTCATTTCACGTAAAAGATTTGGAGTTGTTGATAGATAGTATGGGAGAAACCAAGGCAAGTTTATTGGCTGCCGGTAAAATATAGAAACGCTAAACTCCAGGCTTTTCAGAATGTTTGCTATACAGAGGGAAACTGAACTCTTCATTACTTCGCTGACTCCAAATGGAACCATTTCATCGTATTGTTATGAAACTGAAATCAAAATCATCTATTTCATCAAAAACAATGTTTTTTCATTCATCATCAATAAAATCTAAAACGCAAAGTACGATGAAATAATTCATTCAAACTAGAATTCGTGAGGGTTGTTAGTGCCCAGTACTATGTACCTAACTCTAATCGTTCTCGAGTTATTTATTTTTTTATGAAAATGGTGCCATTGGAAACTGAATAACATCGAAATGTGTAGAAATCGTCCCAGTACGTTGGGTTTTAAATGGTTGTGACGCATTAACGTTAACATTTTGAAAACAACTGAGTACTTTTTAATGAAAAACCACTATTTGAGGATCAAAACATAGATAGTTTAATAATTACCTTGAACGAATGATGCTGAATACGTGGCGGCACATAAGGCAGTATCGAGGAATTCCAAAGCAGCATACACTATGTAGTTTCCAGAAAATGATTTACTTAAACCGATCATCGTACTCAACATTACACCCATCATTATCAACTTTGGGCGACCATACCTGAGAATATGTTTCATGAATGAAAAATTCCCCAATATTCCTTAACAATTTTGATAGTACCATGGATTCGCTTGTTGACTTTTTGGTAATATCAATCAGCAAGATACTGAATTTATTCCAATCTGTAAACTGAATTTTGAATCTTTTTTCCAAAGAATAATCAATTATTCACCTGAATTTACTTTGTATATGACTGACCCCATCAACTAGTGAACCAGAAATGACTTTGATGAAAGCATATTTTCGTAAATATCTTGCAGTGATGAGTGACTAATAAGCCCGAAACCGGTCTGCAAGTGTGCTCGTTCCAGAATTGAAGGTAGACTCTTTCAGTTGTATTGACAATTGCATATGCAGGAAATTTTCTGTGAAGATTTCTGCACTGACGCCTGTCGGATATAATTCAACGCCCTTCGTGGTATTAATAATAATAATAATAATAATAATACGTCTTTATTCACCACAAAAATACAAATGGAATAGACAAAATAAAATAGAACAGAATACAGGAACAATAACAAAAACAAAGAAAAAAACTTCCAGTATATGGTGAATAGGCGGAGTATCAGCCAAGGCTGTTTTTCAACTCAACCTGGGAGGAACTATAGATAAATAATATGAACACAAGTCGAGTTAACAATATCAAAAAATTTTAGTTATTGCTTTACTTTAGAAAATTCATTTTAGAAATGCCAAGGTCGGGAACGGGCAAGAGGCTAATGAGATAAATAAGTCTTCAGTCTTTTTTCAAAGTTTACGATGGTGTATGATCGAAATTCGCAGGGTAGTTGATTGTAATATTTGGGTGCATTATACGAGAAGCAGCGGGTGAAGATGGAAGATTTGTGTTTGGGGATGACTAGAACTGAACTGTTCCTTGTAGTAAAACTGTTAATCGTAGAGAATGTTTTAAGCTTCTTCAGTAAGTAATCAGGTTGTCGAGTTATCAAAACTTTATGTGTGTTGGTAAGAAGGTGTAGAGTTCTAAGTTTCCCAACATTTAACCATCCTGATTCTTGCATTGCTGGGGATATATGGTCATATTTCCGAATACCAAACGAGAAACGTAGACAGCTATTCTGAATACGCTGTAGTCGGAGAGTATCCGATTGTTTCAAAGCAGGTCCATAAATACTATCGCAATAGGAAATTTTTGACATAATCAGAGACTTGCATAGTCTGAGTTTTAAGTTTGTGTTGAGCAAATCACGATTAGGAAAAAGCTGTCTGAGAACGTTATAAGAAGATTGGTTCAGATAGCTGACATGTTTAGTAAAGCGGAGATCCAGATCAAACCACAATCCTAAATTTTTCATCTCGTCCACGGAGGGAAGTATATCGTTTTTGATGCGAACTTGAAAGGTAGAGTTGATAAGCTCTCTGTTCTTCTTAGCTCCGAACATCATTATTGCGGATTTGTCTGAATTGAGCTTGAGCTTATGGGCAGTAGAAATGTCAAAGATGGCTTGGAGATCGTTATTAATATGCGACAGAGCAGATGTAGACTCGCCTGGCGAAAAAGAGAAATATAACTGCGTGTCGTCTGCATAGTGATGTATATTGCATTTTTTCACGGACAGATAAAAGTCACAAATATACAAACTAAAAAGCAAGGGACCAAGGATAGATCCTTGTGGCACTCCCGTCAATACCGGCAGAGCATCCGAAATAACTTCATCCACAACAACTCTTTGAGTACGATTCTTCAGATAGTTTTCTAAGAGAGACACTGCTTTCCGAGAAAAACCGAAGTAGACAAGTTTGTCCCACAATATCTCATGATCTAGAGTGTCAAATGCCTTGCTGTAATCTAGGAGTATTGAACAGGTCAAATTTTGTTCATCTGCAGCTTGAAAAATATCGTCAGTAATTGACAGAAGAGCCGTGGTGGTACTATGCTGAGGTCTGAATCCTGATTGTACAGATGTTATAATATGATTTTCATTGACGTACTCATTAAATCTGATTTTTCAGACTAGATTCCACTACTTTAGAGAGATACGGTAGAATTGTAATTGGTCTTAGGTCAGAAAGGACAGTAAGTGAGTTACAATTAGCCAGAGGGATAACCAATCCATCCTTCCAACATTTTGGAAATTGGCAACTGGTAATGATAAAGTTTATGAGAAAGGTGAAGTGATTTATCAAAAAAGAGTCAGTGAGATTGATCATTTTGAGGGATATCCCGTCAGAAGCCAAAGCGTTGCTCTTGATGCGTCTCAGGGAACTTCGCACAATCTCACAGGTGACTGAGGTGAAGTGAAAGGAGTTTTCAGTTTCTTCCGAAATAACATATCGATCTAATAAGGACAATTGGCGAGCAGATCTGATAGGTTGAGGTATGGAATTGAAGTGCTGGTTAATGAGATTGACGTCTTTTAATTCATCAGGGATATCTGATTTTTTGTTGTTCCTCAGGATATCAAGCGTTCTTAAGGTATTCCAAGTTGCTTTGGAATTTTTATTTCTCAAAACAAAGTCCAGATATGCTTTTTTCTCGCGTCGTAACGCACACATGTATAATTTCTGAGGTCCTTATAGCTATTCCAATCGGCGATAGAGAAAGATTTCTTGTATTTACTCAGAGCTCGGTTTTTGAGTGCAATCATCATTTTTATATTGTAAGTTAACCAAGGTGCTGGGGGTTTAGTTACTCTCTTCGTTTGAGAAGGGGTGTGTTTTTCGAAAAGATTAAGAATGTTGTCGTTCAGGAAGGAGACCATACAATCCACGTTATCGAATTGATAGATGAGATCCCACTGAATATTCAGGACGTCTAAACGGAATAGATCAAAGTCGAAGTTACGATAATCGCGAAAAGAAAACATTTTAACTCTTCTAGAAGAAACAGAAGCATTAATTTTGCACATCACTGACATATGGTCTGAAATTCCTTGAATATCATATACATCCACATCTAATATTCTTTCCTTATCCAGTGGGGTAGTTGTTTCTGATAGGCGTCAGAGACGTCAGTCCATTGAACCTATTTTATAGATATATCGAGACTGGTTTGAACGTTTGAAGTTCATTTGCTTTAGATTTGTCTACTGCCAGTCTTCAAGCATAGCCCACTGACTAATAAGAAAGTGTTCCTTCATCATTTAGAGGAATCAGGCAAATTACGGGTATGCAGTTTGTTAGTACCTCGTCCACTAGATGGAGTGACATTTTGTGATGTTCGCTCCAACTTCGGAAGAGGAATAAAATACTCTGAAAGAATTTCGATTTTCAATTGTGGAATATCATTGACTTTAGGTCGATGATGGTCACTATCTTGGACTGATGTGTGGCTAATAAGCCCGAAACCGGTCTGCAAGTGTGCCCGTTCTAGAATTGAAGGTCGACTTTTTCAGTTATATTGCCAATTGCATATGCAGGAAATTTTTTGTGAAAATTCTTGCACTGAGGCCTGTCGGATATAATCCAACGCCCTTCGTGGTATTAGCCAGGGGGTAGTTGTTTTCTGATAGGCGTCAGTTCATTAAACCTATTGTGTAGGTATATTCGAGACTGGTTTGAACGTTTAAATTTCATTTCTTTAGATTCGTTTACTGCCAGTTTTCAAGCATAGCCCACTGAGTACTAAAAAAAAAATTAAGTCTCTTGACTTAGAATTTTCCTTTGAGTATCGTCTCGTGAATTACATTGTTCATCAATTTAATAACCACCAAACGTGTACCGTTGCACAGTTTTGATGGGTTTATGTTTTCAAGCATAAAAACTATGGAGCCAACCTCCAGGCGTAAATTGTGCGACTGTGTAACAAATGAAGATGAAGCCACCAACGGTGGCCGCCACCGTTGGTGGCTTCATCTTCATTTGTTACACAGTGATTTGATTTGAATGAATGCATTGTTCCAATGATATCATTCTGAATTAAATAGTTTAGGTCATCTATATCTTTTTTCTTAGCCGCTAAAATTGCTCGCTAACTCAACCATTCTATATTTTTGTAGTCAAAATTTATGTTTGTGAATACTTTGCTGATGAATTCGTCTTTCGATGAGACAAAGTTACAGAAATTCTGAGGAAATGAAATCAATCCGCTCGATTCGTCGACCGGTACTCGACCATTACCGGTAGTAAGCAATTGCTCAGATAAATCTTCAGCAGATGTATCATTGAGCAATGCAACTCTCATATTTGTTGTCAACTGAAGTTTCTTCACGTAGCGCCATAGATTCGATGATTTGAGCCAAGCGTTTATTTCGTCGACAGCCGTTGATCTTGGAATTACTGGCAGTGTTTGGCGGAAATCGCCTGACAGTAAAATCATTGCACCTACAAAACATTTCGAGTCATTGCGTAGATCTTACAATGTTGGGTTGAGTGCTCCTAATGCACGTTTGTGCGCCATTGTGCATTCGTCCCATATGATGATTTTTGATGCTGATAAAACTTTGGCCATTGCGGAGTTTTTTGAAATATTACATGTTGGTTCTTCAATAGTTTGAAGATTTAACGGCAATTCCAATGCTGAATGAGCCGTATGGCATCCTAACAATGTGGCTGCTATTCCATAAGAAGCAACTGCAAGCGCAATGTTGGATCTCGCACGAACAGTGGCTAAAACTAATGACATCAGAAATGTCTTACCAGTTCCACAAGGAGCATCCAGGAAATATAAACCACCATTTCCATCATCAATTGCCTTCATTAACCATTGACAAAATTGCGATTACCTGTCATTTACCTTTTTTTGTTATTCCATGTCAGATGCGTTTTTGCTATACCATGTTTTATAGTGACTTCTTAGTGACTTCACGGAAACGCGATCGAACGGGATATAAAGTATCCTATTTCCCTCTCCTTGTTCTAAGTCACCTCTGAACCAATTTTCTGCTAAATCGGTTCATCTGTTCTTGAGTTATAAATAGTGTAACTAATACCACTTTCTTTTATATATATATTGATTTTCACATTGGAGATTCAAATTCCAGACAACATAGAACATGGCATATTGCATATATAGAAAACATACTCAACACTGAAATGAAATTTTCCAAGACAAAAGAGATCGCTCCGAACACCGGATTATCAAAAATACAGATTGGGTGGCAACGACATCCCTGCTTGTCTGGGCATGGAATATCTTCACCTTATGACAACACCCACAGACGAAGTTTTGGTCATCCCCAGGAGCAACACGTCATTAAGCACTTTCAATAACAAACTGGCCCCACGTACAACAAGAATTAGACCGTAGGAGTAGAAGAAGAACAAACAGCTTACTTGCCGATAACCATGAAACCAAGTGGTAGTCTGGGTTACATAGTTCATCAATCTGAGTTGGAATCCATAGTCAATGTGGTCAAAATCACCATCCATCAATCAGACACAAGTCATATAACAAGATAAAAAGACCTCAACACTGACGTTATTAGAGTATTACCGAAAAATTAAGAAAATATTGAGTGAACGAAATTTTCAGACTATATACCACAACCGAACTACTATCTAATCGAAAAGGCAGAATCTTCTTGAAATTATATTCTATGTCCAATACAAACAATTGATAACTTATATTCACACCATACCAATACATCCGGAAAATTAATTTAGACACATTCACATCCATTGAATATCTTCTAATCCACCATGAAGATATAACTTTAGAGTCGTAAGAAGAATTTCAAGAGGAGAAGGATGTGAGATGATCTGGCACCTACATAGTTCCAGGAGAATGGCAGGTGCCAGTTAAGATCGCTTCATCGTGACAGTGCCATAATCGGTTAGTGACTCCCATTGTCCGTAATTACATGGATAATAAGAAGGAGGAGAGAAAGAGGATTAAAAAGAGTATTAGGGAAGGATGGCAAAAGAAATGTCGGAGAGGCATGACTTGGCGACTGTTCTACAGTTTCCGTAGAACAGGAGACTGTTCTACAGAAAATGTTGAACAGTCAGGTATGAATCATTTGATCTGTCGCGGAAAGCTGATCAGCTGCTCACGGGGCTTGGCAATTTTTCTGGCAAGGTTTCCCCTGGAACCGGATTTGCCTTGTCCCTGTGACTATGAGAGGCACACAGCATAGCATAGCATATGATTGATAGACGCAAAAACGGAGACAGGATTGTAAGGCGTAAATGGAAGGAGATGACCGACCAGACGAATGTTAAATTGATCCTGAAGGATGTGAATGGAAGAAGGAATGAATGGATATGAGTCATAAATGAATGAGATGATAATGTGGTGGGGGATGAACGGAAAGGTTGAGTAGCCAGCTCATTAGCGTAGAGCTGACAAGTGGAGTTCAGCGTAGAACTGCCCCTGAGGAGTTATGGTCTTCTCAATTAAATGGAATTGTTGATTATGTGAATCACTTCTTCAATGTTTCAATTTATTTTTTGTTATGGGGTGCATGGGTTGTGTTTATTATGAGGTCAGTTTCGGTTCTCTTATAAATTTTTGTATTTGTACTTGATTATTGTATAATGAGATTGTAGAAACTATGTTTCGATGTAGAGATTGTAGAAACTATGTTTTCTATCCCGCTGATTCGTTCCTCCGTGTGATCGATATTAACGCTGATTGCGCGAAGGTGGAGGGGGAGTAGCGGTTCTCTTGACAGTGACGCTGTTAGGCATCTGAAATTATGGTTATAGTGAGTGAAGAAAAACTCATGTTTCTTCTTGTTTCTGAACTCAGTGGTTCATTTGTGAAAATTTCCTGATTCTTAACTGCTAATTCACTTCGAGATAATGACGACACTGCACGGGGTGATTACAACCGCGTCACCAAGTTTGAACCCGTTCAGTTTAAAGCAGCAGAGATCAATTCTGCGGCAACAAAAGGATACGTCAATGCATGGAGCCTTCTTCAATAACATCAAATACCTTGCTTCATCAAAACGCCTGACCTTTGCTTTTCTCAGGTCGAGTAGGCTGAAGTCGAAAACTGAGGGATTCATCATGGCCTGCCTGATTGATGTATTCAAAACCTCAGTTTGCCGCAGTCACCTGATGGGTATAGAGGTTCGTGACACAAGGTGCATGGTCTGTCGTAAGGCGCCTGAGACTCCAATGCAGGTACTGTTAGTATCTCCTATATACTCCTATATACTCGGCCTATATCCATCGACATAACGAGGCTCTAGGTGCTTTGTTACCACTTACGGAACTCTTACGGTATTGACAAGGCACCGGTGTTGCCCTAAGCTCCGGAGGATATTTGATCCGTTGTAGGGAACGAGAAGTGCCGAATTAATTAGAACTATTCGTTCCCCACCCTCAGGCTCATACAAGATAATATAGTCCTTCTGGACTACCAAAGCAAGACAATATTTTTCGTGGAGGTTTCAGCTCCTGGCGGAGCGAATATCTACCTAAAAGAAAATATTTTTTTTCGAACTCTGCAGACTCTATCCAGACCACCTTTTCAAAATGGTTGTTCTGATTATTGGAGTTCATGCTGGAATTTCGCCTTCTCTACTCTCGCATCTTAAAATCATGCTGACTTGCCGCATTAAGACAAGCTGTCATTCTTGACTCACTTTGCTTACTCGGGGCACATGATTCTTGGACCCAATGGTCACTCACCCCACGATATATGGCGTGATCATTAGTTGAGAATGCTGGCGCGCCCTACCAAATGTATCGAGGCTTCGAGGAACAGGGCCTGACCAGCACTAACTTGGGTTGAAAAACTGATGATGATTATGATGGTGATGGAAATAAATGATCAGGGATGGCAACTAACACCTGAAGCATTTGTTGAGTTGCGGCACTACTCACCCGAACAACTGGTGCAACACCTAACCGGCAGAAACCGATTGCTGGTACAAAATCATTAAAACAAATGCACAGTTATATTCTAGGTAATAATATACCTAACTAATGAAAGAAAATTTTGGATCTGAGGGGTCAGCCAAACTTTTGGAAAAATTAGAAATCGTTATTTTTGGCCGAATATGAGTACAGATGTTGAAAGTTATATGAGACATTTCAGGATCATCTCCGAAAACACAGTCATTGTAACAGCTATTGGCTGCAAATGCTTCACCAGCTGGTGCAACCATAGATGGTTTGAATCCAATGAAGTGATAGAGAAGATGAATGAGTCTAACTAAAAAAGATGAAAAGATTCTAGGGGATACATTCACCTCCACAGAATGAAGACATTTCATACGCGTGATAATATGAAAAATATGAAAGAATATAAAAGAATACGTATTTGTTTTAAGGTCATATTCTAAACTATAAACAGTCGATACGTCATGTTTTGTTCGTCGAGTGATTAGGCAATGAAAAAATACTAATGATGAGCAGGTAGCCGTGAAAACAGTAGAGAGTTCCACAAATGAGAGAGTCTTTCTATTATAAGGTTTGTACGACATAAAAATGAATAAAAATGATAGAAATATATTATTATGCGAAGTCTGATACTGCTGACCTTCTATGCATTCCAATATATGTGTTTTTCGAGGTGTGGATTTATCTCTCATTATAGTAGTCATTATTAGAAATATCCAACCGATTGGTGTTGTATACATTCAAAGGGTGCCAGCAGATGATTTAAATGTTATTTTGAACGATTTAAGTGAAATATCTGTGTTGGTCATGATTCTTGCATTTTTTTCAAAGACAAAGCACATGAAATATAGAAAAATCCTCAAGGCGCTCTGAGATCAGTGCCTGTGTGGAAGTAGCGATTCACATTGGATTTTAGATGTTGGAGACTATATGCGCTCAGGTCTGCACAAGGTCTGGAGACAGTGTTTTTGCAGGATAGCTGAATATAGGAGATGACTAATATCACGCAGATGATCAATGAATATTTACGATAGCGGGAGGCCGGAGTGATCTGATGAATTCGGTGGCAGATGTATCGATAGATTGTTGGATTCAACACGTATTGGATGTACTGTTCTGTATTTCTCACCTATCAGAAATGAAGCCAGCATATGACAGACACACTATTTCTCCAGCAACACTCAATGTTCCTATCATCGTTAGTTTCCATAAGTTTTCTCCGCAGAAAATACTGAACTGTAACAAATTTAAGAAAAAAATTATATATATAATACTGTATACTATACTGTATCACTACATCAATTCATATACATGGGCACGCAAAAATCTTTTTAACCATTATTTTAGGAAAAAACACTGGAACACATCAGTTGATATCACGTTGTACGCATTTTTTGACAATGAAATGAAATATTGTTTTTCAACCCCTTAGCTGCAACCCTCCCCAACTTTTTTTTTCAAATGCAAACCTATGTCGTGTATGGGCTCATTGAAAAGCTCGTGAAAAATGGAATATGACCATACCGTTCATTTTTTTTTACTCATGTGGTTACCACGAAATGGGAAAAAACTATTTTGAAACCAAAAAAGTTAGAAATACCTACTTAGTGCAATCTACGGGTGAATTAATGTTGCAAAAAACAAATAAGTGGTGATGATGTACAATGCTCAACAATTGCTAAGGATCCCCAGTACCTACTTTTTGAAAGTTTACAAATTTTAAGAACACACCAACCGGGCCAGGCACCACAACAAATTTTATTGATTTATGTGTAAAACTAATAAAGTAAAGTAGCATCAACATTTTGTGAATTTTATTTTTTCACCAAAAACTTACACATAAAATTAGTTCCATTCCAAGAATTGTTGACCAGTGTATCTCAAAAAGAAAAAGAGGTTGTTGCATTTTTTGTATGAATGCCCTGATAAGAACTATCGTCTTGACTCAGTTTTAAAATTGTGGCATTTCTGGGTGGAATTGAAATTGTATGTATGTTTAGTTTATTAATTGGGTACCTTCAAAGTGTTCTTTTTTAATTTGCTAAACAAAAATGGTATCGTCAGAGAGGCAGCGTATCGAAGTCTTGATATTGTTGGGATGTGGAGATAGAATGCGGAGTCAAAGTGAGGTGCGTACTTTATTTAATGCAAAATATCCGGAAAATCACATTTCCCAGGCTACTGTGAGTAAGATCTTACACAAATTTGAAGAACATGGTACAGTGAAGGACTTGCCCAGAAGGGGCCGGCCACATGTTTTAGACGAAGATCAAAAATTGGACATTGCCGTATCTCTCCAGAAAGATCCACATTTGTCAAAGGTTTTATTAGCCCAAAACAATCCTACGTCTAGACGTACGATTGAGGGGTTTTTGAAAACAGAAAAATACCACCCATATAAGGTATGTCTTGTCCAAGAGCTCTTGGAAAATGACTATGACAGGCGTTTGCAATTTTGTGTGGAAATAATGAGACGATGTAACGAAAATAATGGGTTTCCACTCAACATACTCTTTTCAGACGAAGCTACTTTTCATTAACATGGAGTAGTTAACAGGCACAACTATCGATTCAGGAGCCAGGAAAACCCACACTGGATATGCGAAGCTCGTACGTAGCGTCCTCAGAAAGTAAATGTATGGACAGGCATCATCAACAACAGAATATTAGGGCCATACTTTCTTGAGGGAAACCTCACAGCTGCACGCTACTTAGACTTTTCCCGCTTTGAATTACTCCCTGCTTTAGCTGATATGTTTCCCACTGAAGCAGATCCAGATATCCCCACTGAAGCAGATCCAGATATCCCCACTGAAACACTTTGGTTCCAACAGGATGGCGCTCCCCCACATTTTGGTATCAATGTCAGAGGATATTTCGATGACATATTTGCAGGACGCTGGATTGGACGACGTGGTACAATTGAATGGCCGCCAAGATCCCCAGACTTAACGCCATTAGATTATTTTTATTGGGGATATATGAAAGACAAGATTTATTAAAATAGGCCGGCTAATATCGAAGATCTAAAAAGCAGAATTAGAGTGGATTCACATAACATACCGACTGAGGCTATTCGGAAATCCGTAGACGGGTTTTACCATCGCTTAGGAGCCTGACAAGTAGAGGGTGTAGGCCAATTTCAGCATCCGTTACGTTAATTCACCCGTAGATAGCATTAGTTTGGTATTTGTAACTTTTCAAAAGAGGGTATGGTCAGAATCCATTCTTTACGAGCTTTTCAATGAGCCAATACACGACATAGGTTTGTGATTGAAAAAAAAAGTTGGGGAGGGTTGCAGCTAAGGGGTTGAAAAAAATATTCATTTTATAGCCAAAAAATGGGTACAACGTGATATCAACTGACGTGTTTCAGCGTTTTTTTCCTAAAATACTGGTTAAAAAGGTATTAATTTTAATCCGGACTTTTGCGCACCCCTGTATTTCAGTAAAACATAAATTGTGTGCAACCATTGAATGCGAATGAGGGAAAGTTATATAATTGAAAAATATGGTGTATGTTCGAATTTTGCGGGCTACGTATATTCGATTAGCGATGTTTCTATTTTTTTATGTTAGTAAACTCATCCCGGAAATATGTTCTCAATTTCAGTTGTTTAGCCTGTTCAGTTTGTTGGTGAAAGGCATGTAAGTTATAAGTATTTTGCCATTTCAGCGAATTTCTGCTCTAGAAATCTAGGGTTCAAAAACATTTGAAATGTTGACAATGACATAAAGTGATTGTACTCTGAGTCTGAAATATGTTTACAAGTGACACAATCTTTTCACAAAAAGTCAAGATGTGAATGAAGGCGCTCGCTTTGGACGCCCCAGCACATCAACAGCTTATGAAAATGTTGATAAAGTGAAAAGAGTTGTTATGGAGAATCGTTGAATAACCATCAGATAAGTGGCTGAGAAAGTCGGTATATCGGTTGGCTTATGCCATGCGAGTTTTGAGAAATTTTGGGCATGAAGCGTGTGACAGCGAAGTTACTACCAAACCATCGCATGAACTTCAATAATTACCGTAGAATTTATAGATTAACAATCAAGCGAGCAAAAGAAATATTTTACAATAGACTTAGTGAGTCTCACAATAAGATGAAAGAGTCCTGGTCAATTATAAATGAATTAAGAAATTCAAAAAACGGGAAATGTAGCATTACTCTAAGTCCTGATACTATAAATGACTTTTACTGCTCTATTGCAGATAATATGAGTAAAAATATTGCTAGCCCTCATGATCCATTAGTACATCTAGAAAATTTGGGCATGGATGAGAACCTGTCTCTGTATGACACCAACATTAATGAATTAATTGAAATCATGATGAATATTAAAAACAAAAATACTGGCTACGATGACATTTCGATCAAAATAATACAAAACCTTCCTTCTAGTGCCCTAAATGTACTGGTCTCACTGAAAAATTTATCCTTTCAAACAGGCATATTCCCCTTTTTTGTAAAAACCTCTATAGTTATTCCTCTGCATAAGGGCGGAGATTCTGATGATCCCTATAATCTCTGTCCTATATCTCTCATACCAACCATCGCAAAAATCATTGAAAAATTAGGTAAAAAAGGACTACTTGAACTCATAAATAAGCATAATATCATCAGTGAAAATCAATTCAGCTTCCAGAATAATAAAAATACGCACGATGCTCTTTTCTCATTTCTAAATAAAGTTTATTCTGAGATGAATGTCGGTCAAACGACTGCCGCAGTATTTTGTGACCTGTCAAAGGCATTCGACTGCGTTGATCACAAAATACTTCTGAGAAAGCTCCAACGTTATGGATGCAGAGGAGTAACTCACAAATGGTTCGATTCCTACTTAATGGGATGGACGCAACTGGTCAAAACATCTCAACTTTTAAATAAAAGGGAAATTAATTATGGAGTTCCACAAGGTTCTGTGTTACGTCCCATTCATTTTTTTAATATATAATAATGATCTCACCAAGCTTAATATTTCTGGGAAGCTCACCTTATTTGCAGATGACACTACCATACTTTGGAAAAATGAAAACACTTGTGAGTTGCACAAAATAATCTCTACCGACTTGAAAAAAGTTGAAGATTGGTGTGATTCAAACATTTTATCTTTCAACGTAACTAAAACAAATTCATTATCATTTAGATGCTCAATCAACGAATTTTTTTTTGAAGACAGATCACTGGAATATAAAAATACCACTAAATTTCTAGGAGTCTTCATTGATCAGAATTTTAAATTTGTGGATCATGTTAAACAACTCACTAGAAAATTCTCCTCTGGCTGTTATGCCAGCACTGCAAAGATGGCGTACTATGCACTCATAGATTCTCACTTACGCTACGGAATATCGTTTTGGGGAGCATGCAGTCCAACTTCATTCAAAAGTCTATCAATTTCACAAAAAAATGAAATATGGTATATAGGAAACCTTAAACCAAGAGACTCCTGTAGAACCTTCTTCAAAAAACATAGTATTCTAACGGTAACTGCATTGAATTTCACTAGTTCGGACTTCCATTGTCTACTATATAAAATGATTTGAAATCCCTGAAACAACTAAAAAAGAAGAATTGAAAAGGATTAGCAGGAAATAAGAATTATATTAACCAAAATGAACCTGAAATGAAATAATAGTGAAATAAAATACACGTGAAAAATAGAACAATTGAATAAATAAAAATAAAGTCATCACCCGAAGACGATTGTAGATACTAACAATCAAAACGTCGTGAACTAACGTGACTTGGAATCTCTCCACTTTTTATTTTTATTTTCTTTTTTCTTTTCTTTATTTTTATTTATTCAATTGTTCTATTTTTTACCAGTATTTTATTTCACTATTATTTCATTTCAGGTTTATTTTGGTAAATATAATTCTTATTTTCAGCTACTCATTTTTATTTCTTCTTTTTTAGTTGTTTCAGGGATTTCAAATTATTTTATATAGTAGACAATGGAAGTCCGAACTAGTGAAATTCATCATGAAACATTGTCAATCACTTTCAAACAAACGGTAACTGCATTATTTATACTGGAATCTGTGTGTTTAATAAATGAGCATATATTAAATTTTGCTGCATCCTCTTCCCATTACAACACCCGAAACTGCAGACACACTCTGAAACTCACTGTGCCAACTAAAAACGTTACCAGAGACTCCATATTTTACAAAGATGGAAAAATGTACAATCATTTGTCTATGGACATAAGATCTGCCAATATAAATGACTTCCAATTCAGGAAGTTAGTCAAACAATTTCTATCTGATAGACCCTATTATACTTTGGATGAATATTTCAACGATAGCTTTTAGCTGACTCACGCATATTTTTTATCTTCATTCATTAAGGAGCTCTTCAGTTGTTACTTTTTATGTTTACTCTTTTATAAATTCGACTTTTACTCTTTTATATACACGTATATTTCATATCCTCCATTTTGACATGGTTTGTACCCATACACTATTTATATTTTTATTTTTATTTCAGTTGGTATGTATTGCATTTTTTTAAGTATGTACTACACAAGCTTTTTCTACAAGACTATGTTTTATGATAATAAAGCATATTATTATTATTAATATCGTTAGCTCAGGAATTATTGAATGACATCTATGGCAATCTAGATTTGTTCAAAAGGTGCATAACTGGTGATGAAAAATGTATATATGGTTATGACATCGAAACTGAAGTACAATTGTCCCAATGGAACAGCCCAAGAACAAAATCAAAAAATCAAAAAAATTCCTCAGGTGATATCGTAGTGAAAAGCATGAATAGTTAAAGTATATTCTCTTCGAATTCAGGCATAGGTACGCTTAATTCTTTTTACTTACGTCATGAACAATTGCTGATTCTTCTCTCTGAAAAATAAACTCATTACACTGGATTGTCTCATTACTGAGAATCTCTTGGCTCAAACATGTTTGATTGTTTGTCAAAGTGTAACGAGAACAACTGCTGGGAAAATTATGTTGATAAGGTACAAAATGCTCAAGCCACTCAGGATTATAGGTTGTGTCTGAGGTATTTTCACATTCCGGTATTAGACACCTGCAAAAATGATGATAGTGAAGAAAATACTACTGGCTCTTTTTTGGATATCCAAAATAAAATACACAGAGGCAAGGTATCATGAATTGATAAAAAATGACTATGAATTTTTTGCAAACCATCTAAAAACATAATTCTTTCAGGCTAGTATCACCTTCCTATTCTGTAGTTTAATGAACAGACAGCTATCAGAAAAAACTACTCCCTTGGCTAATACGACGAAGTGCGTTCGATTGTATCCGACAGGTGTCGGGGAGTAGGGGAAGCCAGGGTAGTAGTTGTTTTCTGATAGGTGCCAGTACAGTAACCTAGACTGTAGGGAGTTGAGATTGGCCTGAACAAATTGTTCATTGAGAGAATTTGATTCATAGCCAGTCTTCGAATTTGCCCACTGACTACGTGAAAAATGATTTTTTCTTATTCATCACTTACATATGTGATGAACTGGTCAAAATAACGTTTTCAAGTAATGGTTTATTCATGAAACAGGAACACATCTGAAGAAGCCAGGACACAAGTTTCGATTATGGTAATAGTGAAATTTTCAAGCTCTGTTACGCCAGCAACGCGAAAAACGAAAATCGCATTTAGAAAATTCCAAAATTAGGTACTTTTTAGGTGCTTTTCAGGTACCGAAGTCAAAAATTAGGTGCTCTGTAACTTACACCGCAACTCACTACTCAAAGTTGCGTTGCTAGTAGTATGTGATGCCTAGCAACGCAATGAAGATAATAATAAGATAATGAATGTCAAGGAAACACTATTAGGTGCTAATTAAGTGCCAAACGGTGAGGATCGTAAAATTTCCTAATTAAAAACAAAAGCTTCCAATTTCGCTAAACAACAGATCTAAGAATCAGGTCTCTCGAAAACAAGGACGAATGCTCTATCAGGTATAAACTAAGCGTGGTAATAAAGTGCTAATAAGGTGTTCACAAGAAATTAAGATGATTACATCCGCGAATAATTGAAAAAAAAATTCGAGATACCTGATTTGAGAAAAAAAATTAACAATATGCATTAAATTCTTTAGATACTCGTAAACTAATACATAGACAATCAAAATAAAGTGCTAATCAAGTAGTCACTAGATAAATAATAGTAAACCTAGATAATGCCTATGGG
Source organism: Leptinotarsa decemlineata (assembly GCF_000500325.1). Taxonomy (NCBI): domain Eukaryota; kingdom Metazoa; phylum Arthropoda; class Insecta; order Coleoptera; family Chrysomelidae; genus Leptinotarsa; species Leptinotarsa decemlineata. The sequence continues at coordinate 296,184 of NW_019289644.1, read as the reverse complement.
GCATTATGGAAAACCACTATGACTGACGGACTGAGTTCTTACAGTACGTTCCTCGATAAGTAAGGATATGAGAATAAGGTGCTAATTAGGTGCTCATTAGATATTTATAGTAAATCTAGATTCCATAATTCATATGGGGCTTATGGACCCGATAACCACCATGGACCCGATAAAAACATATTTTAAAATTTTTTTTAATGGTGGTTATCGGGACCATGGCTGTTAACGGGTCCATAAGCCCCATAGGCATTATGGAATCTAAGTTTACTATTATTCAACTAGTGAGCACTTAATTAGCACTTCATTTTGATTGTCTATGTATTAGTTTACGAGTATCTCAAGACTTGAGATACATATTGTTAATTTTTTTTTCTTAAATCAGGTATTTCGATTTTTTTTTTACTTATTCGCGGTCGTTTTCATCTTAATTTCTTGCAAGCACCTAATAATTACTACGCTCAGTTTATAACTGAGAGCATTCGTCCTCGTTTTCGAGAGACCTGATTCTTAGATATGTTGTTCAGCGAAATCGGAAGCTTTTGTTTATTAATTAGAAAATTTTACCATCCTCACCGTTTATCACTTAATTAGCACCTAATAGTGTCACCTTAACATTCATTATTTTATTATTATTTTCATTGCGTTGCTAGCATCACATAATGCTAGCAACGCAACTTGCGTATTGAGTTGCGGTGTAAGTTACAGAGCACCTGATTTTTGACTTCGGTACCTAAAAAGCACCTGAAAAGTACCTAATTTTGGCATTTTCTAAATGTGGTTTCCATACTTTGCGTTGCTGGCGTAACAGAGCTAAATTTTCACTATGAAGTATTACTTGATTAGATAACATACTTCATCTCTCACATCATTCAATATTTCATCATCGTAAGTTTTGGCTTTTTGAGCGGAAAAATAGTTATTTACGATATGAGTGTTGAAAATAGAGTTTCATTTTATGAGTGAAAGAGTTTGCGAATCGAGCGTAGTGAGATGAGCATTTTTACGAACAAAATAAAACTTGATTTCAACACAAATATCATACAAAGTTTTTTGTACAAATGTCCTGTTTCCATAATGAAATAGATAAATTTAATATTTCCATTAAAACACATTTTGACATCTGCTCTGAAGTGGCCGTGTCAGGTGACGCCGAATCACCTGGTTACCAAAAAACAGTATTGTTCACAGCTCACGCGTTTCATTTGAAGTTCTTGTTGGTGAGTGTGTTCCTGACGATATTGAAGAAGATGAAAAAATAATTTCAATTGAATTGTTATATGGTATAGAATCAAAAACTTCCAGCGAAACCATCTTCTAATCCTATCTAGAAGATAAGTCAAAAATGTGGAACACCTCGACTTCGTGGAGCAAGTTTTCAATGACAAAATCGAGTGCGCTCGTAAAAAATGGTGTTAAATACTAGCACATATTTCAAGGTAATAGCATTCTCAAAGCGAAAAAATGAAAGTTATAGGCCCAAAAAATCAAAAACTCTTACGTTTGAACAAGTCCAGAGATTCATAAATGCGATTCATAAATAGGTTGCATTACGTCTTTTTGTTATCAATCAGGGACGTTTTATTCTGAAATACCCAAATTATAAATGCAGTGCCAACTCAGTAGATATAAATACGTTTAGGAGAATGTTCTCCACCATTATTGACTTTCTGAACCTTCCGGAACCAAAGGAATATACAGGCAGGGCCGGCGCCAAGGGGAGAAGGATGGGGGGAGCCTCCCGCCTGCTTTTTCGACTTGGGGAAAAGTTGGGAAGTGAAGATAGAAAAAAATAGTAAAAAAATGAATGAAAATTAAAAAAAATGAAATGAGAGAAAAAAAAGGGAGAGGTAATAAGGAAAGGGAAAGAACCAGAACAAGGATGGGATTTCCCAACATGCATAAATTGGGTAGCCCATACTTTGAAATTCTGAGTTGTTTGAAAACTTCAAAATAGTTGAATTTCCCCCAAGTAAGAGAACAGTTGAACAGTCCCCAAATTCTGAAGTGACAATTTTACAAAATTCCCAACATTTCGCTGTTTATTCGACTTGGAAAAGTTGGGAAATTTCGGGCTGTGGAGATAGAAAAAATAATGGTAGAAAACAATAAGCACAATATTATTTAAGTGTTGTTTCCTTTCATTTGTATTAAATATCCCTATACATGGTAGATATGGTGAAAGATCAAGGACCTTGGTCCAAAGTAGAATAATTCCCATAATTATTTTCATCATTACCAAAATTCATTTTTGTTTGTGCATACCCTAACGGGCATGAGCATTCAGCCAATCTTTGGATAGCTAAGTAAGAGAATTAATATATTATAGTAGTAACTAATTCCTTGGCTTTCATTTTTTTTTACTTTGGAAATTTTTTCTGGTGGGGGTTGGGAAAATTTGGATTCCCTCGCCACCCTGGTTTTTCTTCTCGCTACGGCCCTGTATACAGGTCACTGTTTCAAAACGTCTTCTGCTTCTTTGCTAGTAGAATCAGGAGCAAATATAACGGATATCAAGTAGCAGGAAGGATGGAAGTCTACAACAGTAGCTGGGGGTTACATCGATCAATCTATTTCTTATGAAAAGGCTATTGTTGGAAGAATAATCGTAACAGCTAGCTCCAGCATTACAGTATCGCCCTCTTCACTTCAAGAATTAAATGTTAATGCCCATGAAATTGTCAACTCAGCTACTACAAATATATCACAAGGTTTTTCAACATCGCAAGGTATTGATATCGGCAGTCGTTTTAAATGTACTCTTCATTTTAATGTTCATAGTTAATAATAATAATGTATATAATACATAACAGAATTCAGTTTTATCTATATCTATTGTTCATGATAAAACTTCCTTGAAAATTGAATAATTATGTTTGGTTTATTGCTATTTGGTCGAAAAAAATCATATTGAAAATACTTTCAAAGTGTTAAAAATATTTTTAACACGCTACTTTGTAAACAATGTCTTTTAATACTCTTGGCAACCATTAAAAATGTCTCTTTAATGACAGTTGTACAAAAAATAGTATTTATTTTGAGACTTTGATATTTTTACCAACTGCAGAATTGATGTTCACTGAATAGTGCCATAGTAGCTAAAGTTCTGAAATCATTTCAAATATTGGTTGAAAATTTTCGACCATTCAACTATTAGCAAGCTGCCAATAATTTGAATGTCGTCCATATTCCAGTATGGAGGATTCTGCTCGATTATATATTGAATCCTGATTACATTCATTGTGTTCACGCTCTACTTCCTTGAGTGAATTCCTGTCTATGATCCATCTACCAAGAATGCTTCAATCGACAGAAAAGCTGTATTCAATAACGAAGCTAGTTTTGAATAGAACTGATCGATACTTAATGAAAATCCATATTTGAACTCATTAATACAGTCAATTGTACGATTTTCACCATAGAGACGCATGTTGGCAACTTCCTCTTAGCTATACTTTTTTCCTTTCTATTTTTATCCATTCAATTTTCCATGTCTACTTCCTCCAGATGCAGCGTGGCTCATGTTATTGGTCTTCAATTGGATAAATCTCGGAAACACTTCTTCTTTCAAACATTGGTTTAAAAACCAAATGTTTTGGTTCGAAATGTATCACTTCAAGAATATTTATGATGCACTGCTTGCACCTTTTGTGTAGTAATGAATATAACTGACACCAAACACCAAATCGTTATTTATAACACCTCGACACGTGTTCCGATCACCAAGTGATCATCTTCAAGAGGAAGATTAAACTAGAAACTAACGCGAAGCTAACGCTATTTATGCTATACCACCCATACAGGAATACCACCTTTAATTGATTTTACAATTTTGCCTTATCTTTTATTTTACAATATATGTTTGAATGTTATAGCTGTATATAAAACAATGTTCAGCTATATGAAAACTTAATTTCACCATATTGCCTATCTTAATTTATTTTTGCACTGTGTCCTTGTGTAGTAATCAGTAAACCTAACAATATTATTTCAATAAGCTATATAGTATTTGGTATAGGTCAGTCATCGTTATTCATAATATTATTGTGTTTACTTATTTCCACACTCTCATAAACATCTAGTTGCCTGTTGTTGTTAACTTGTTCAACTAATCTTAATGAACTGAAGTCTATGGAATGGTTTTGTTGCAAAATATTATGGGTGACTGCTGATTTTTCAGGTCTTCCATATTTCAAGTGTGCTACGTGTTCCTTATATCTTATTTTAATAGATCTTTTTGTCTCGAATTTGTCATTTGAACTTCCCAAGAGGCTCTGTAGTGTATGACTTGTTTCAAAAACCACCTTCAAACCTAGTTCCTTGAGAATCTTCCCAAAGTTCTTCCTATATTGGTGGTATGGAACTGAGATGTATTTATCTTGGTTTTTGTCCTTTCTGAGTGTCGAGATTTTCTTCATTCTTAACCAAAACTTTTTTTTCCTTATTATGTCATCTCGAGAAACCGTTAGTGGTTGCTATTTCTTGTATTGTACGTCTTTCTTTTGGGAACCTATCATGTGTTAGAGGGAAAGTCAAAAGACGATGCACTAAAAAATTCAACCCAGCAGGTTTGTGCTGTCCACAGTGATGTGAACTGTCAGGAATATACCTGTACGTGCTTGTTTCTCTTCTAAATATATCGTATTCCAACCCTCTATATTGGCTCCTCATTACCAAAACGTCAAGAAATGGTAGTTGCCCCTTATTTTATAACTCAAACGTGAATTTTATTGATGAACATCTATTATTTCAAAAGGAAACAAAGTCCTCAATATTCGAGTTTTTGGTATCGAATATCGCGAAAATATCATCCACATCCACATGAAGTGAAAATCACAGAATAAGCTGAGTTTTTAATGCTGCTTTTAGTTAAAGCGTGATCGAAATTTTTCATCAAAATCGTTTTTGGATCGAATAAAATCCTCATGCAATCGTGAAATCTTATCACAACAAGCGGGTTTCATTGAATGTTTCTGCTGGAGTTATTGGAAATTACCTAATTGTGCACTTTTCACCAAGCCAATTTTTCAAAGATAAGTTGCCAAGTTTCTTATAAGATGTTTCTATTCCAATGCAAAATCGTATGTGGTTCATGGCCATTATAGTGCTCTGCCACGTGGATATTGAAACAAACATTTTCATAATCACTTTATAGGTAGTGAGGAAATAAAGTCATGGCCAGCTATACATCCAGACTTGAACAGTCTTGATTATTTGTTTGAGGACACCTCAAGACTTCGGTATACAGTCAACCAATTCAAACTGAGAAAGAATTGCGAAACCGCGTGTAGTTTGTTGTGAAGCAATGAGGAATACTCCAGGAATTGATGAGACGGAAAGCTGAAGCTTGTATACTTGCAGAAGGCGAACATTTCGAACAGTGAATTGGATTTAGTACTTTTTCGCCATATAAGTTTCCTTATTGATAATAAAAATATATTTTCATATGAAGCAAAAAATAATTTAACCCGCCATCAGTCGCGTGGTCAAAAGTTACGCGATAGGTCGCGTGTTAGATTTCATCTAATGTACCGAATGAAAATGATAAAAAAATAACATTCTGAGTGGAAATTATAAAGAAATGTTGCTCCAATATTCAAAAATAACAAATACACAGTGCAAAATATTTTAGTTAGCAAACACCTGAAAAAAAATTTGACTAATTTACCAGTATTATTTTGAAATTCAATACTTTAAACTCAATTATCTTCTTCGATGTTACAATGAGGACAGATGCCTACAGTTACAACCGTGTATTCATTGCAAATTGATTTTGCACATGTTGTATAGTATTTCCAATACCAATTGGAACAGCACAGAAAAGGAATTCCCGCCTCGTCATAGGCGTCGGCATATTATTTTCCAGTGGTAGTTTTTCAGTTACTTATTCTTACAATCATAGCAATTGATCATCGCATGAAAAAGTTATCTCAACTGAATTTTTCCACCATAGGTAATTATGAAAAACTTCGAAGTTTATGGTAGTTGATTTCCGAGTCGAAAACTCTAAAATACAATGGAAATACAAATAATCACACCGATTTCTCGTCAAACATATATTTACAAAATAGAAGAAGCCAACAAAATTGCTAGAAAAATCAAAATTCTTTTTCGCTATATTCGGATGAGGTGGAATTATCATCGGGTTGAATAACGATCGGATTTATGAAACTTTGCACATAATATTTGTTCTCTTCTTTTATAACGTGTGCCATACAGTTCTTCCACACATCCTTATTACCTAGTTCATTCACCACTCACCTTATATTGTCAAGCACTACAGCATTCAAAGTCGGTGACTGATTACATTTCTGCAAGCTTCCTTTCATTGTGGCCCAAACCATTTCAATTGGATTGAACCCACAATAGTATGGAGGCAAACGTAAGAGAATATGACCACGTGTTTCACACATCGAATCAATAATACCTATACTCTTTTTTGAAAAAACGTTGTTTTATAGTCGCTAGTTATACGTTTTTCGTTGGAGTCTTTTCGGGTATTTCCATGTCATGATTTCGCATGAAATAAACAATATCTGTTTTTTTTGTGTTATTGTTTGGTATTGTAGTCAATAACCGAGAATGATACGGAGCGTTATCCATAACACTTACAGAGCTTGGAGAAATATTTGGGAGAAGCTTCTCACTGAACCAGGTTTCGAATAAAGCCGCAGTCATATCTCCGTTGTAATCAGCAGACGAATCTTTCATATTGTTGGCCGACAGAAGCAAAGCGTTCTATTTTCAGTCGGTAGCCAAGCGGTTCGGCGTGGGTGCTTTGTTCACTCACTCGAATTGACTGCCGTGTTGGTCGGTGGTTCAAGCCCTAGTCTGAACGATCGATCTTCACTTACTACCGTCCAACCCGTGTTAGGAATCACACGTTAAAAGGTAAGACCTCGTTAATCCTTAGCTCGCACAAGTTTCGACTTCTGAGGGTTGTCGTTCGTAGGGGTGCGACAGCTGGTTAACGGAAAAACAGATTTTAAACAGATTTAAACAGATTTTTCATTCCCGGCATGCAAAATTATAACACGTTTTCCCCTTGAAGAAGGTGTGTTCAAAGTAAAATTCCTGGTTTCGTCTACCCTGCCATATTTGACAACATCATGGGTGTCAAACCAAGTTTCGTCGAGGTAGATTATATGTCTGCTGGATTCTCGGTAGCTTTTCATTCGCCTCAAATATTCTTGTCGAAGTTGAACAATGCGTGTCGATTCCATTATGACCATCCGATTGTTCAATTTTTTTTAATTGAAACCACAAGACAATAAGACACCTCGTAGAGTTTATAAAGATTTGTAATTGTAATCGGGATAGTCGAGTAATTTATACTAAATCATTTCCAAGGTTGGTACTTCATTTTTTTTGTATATAACATAAATTGTTCGCCGAATCACATCCTTTGTCGCACCATCAACGTTTGCGAATTTTTTATTCCTTTGTTTTCGTTTCATTGCATGGCCAATGACATCCCCTATTTTAATGACTCGAAGAACTGTCGAACGAGATAGTTTCGTTAACTCTCATATACTATTCACGATAGCATTCTGTGAAGTGTGACAATTTTCCTTCTTCAAGCATTCATGAGTATTTAAAATTACTCGCTGAACTTGAACATGTGAATATTATTTTCAAATTCCGGATCTCTGTCGATTGACACACACCTCACCTAACCCCACGAACACACGGCACTGATAAAAAAAATTGTGAAACGGACAAAAAATTAGTATTCTGTCAGTCCAGCTAGCCGAGCCTTCACTCCTCAACTACATTTGATAGCACGTTTACTAACTATCTGGAAGACTAGGGGCCACAGGCAAGAAATATTTATGACTGTACTCTTATTTTTATTGCCATTCCAATAGAGAATGGATAGACCATCGCCTTTTAGAGTACCTATTTTTGCATACTGCGCAAAAATGGTATTGTGCCCTCTCTTCCGGTTGAACTGATGCAGTATGTCTACACCAGCTGAATATAACATTCCCAAAAACGCATTCATTTCATCGAAATCGGTAGCAAGGCAATCTCTTTCTCCGCTAAATAATGGTTTCCTCCTGTCAAGTTGTTTATTGGTGCAATCTGTTATATCCTCAATAATTTCCTTTGGGAAATAGAGTTTCCAACAATCTATTATTGTTCGTACATTTTTAGCAACTTGTTTCACACCAGGAAGCTGAGTAACTGTATTTTTGCGGGGGTTTTTCGTGAATGTGGTTGCTTGTGGACCAACCATTTAGTTTCGTCTTTTCCTGTGTATACTAAATCGCTTGAATCACTAGAACAGAACTGCAATAATTCTTGATCTGTATTATCTTCGGAATTTGATTGCTCTGAATCGGTGTTGTTTAAACTGTGCTCAGAACCTGCATCTTCACCGGTGGACTCTAGATCAGGATCGTATGATACTCCTGCTTCATCTTCTTCCAACATTTCATCCCAAACAGCTTGCAGCCGCTTTTGCTCTTTTTGGTACCACATTATACAATATGTATAAATTCACAAAAACAAAATGTTTCTTTCACAATTTGATAAAATAATAACGAACGTAACTAGTCGCGAAGTTAGATTTCGTCTAACACAACATAAAATTTTCTACTATATAATCAGTCGCGTGTTAGTTACTAGCTAACATTTGAACACTACCTTTCATAAACAAGATTCATTCAAAAATGGTCTTGCACTTCAAGAAATAATATAAATAGGGTGGTCATGTACATTTCTAAGAAGGCATACCTGAGCGTACAAACCGATGGCGGGTTGAATTGAAAGGAATATATTTTTAAGATTGATTTTTTGGAATAGATTGCTTCCTTCTTTTTTTTGTAAGACTCTCATATTTTTCTGTATCACGATTCAGCAGTAGAAAGCCAAAACCTTTTTTCTCAAAATTATTCACTCCTAAAATTATCCCCTTCAATTCAACATGCTTTTTGCCGGGATTCAATCAAATAAGCAAATGAATGTCATCGATGATATGAGTAGATCAAACTCATTTCGTGACATGTAATCGTAGTTTCATGAATTAATTGTGTATTTTTCGTGTGAGATTATTCAGATTGGTACTGAAGAGCCCTAAGTAAGTGGCTTATAGCGAAACATTGGATATCTAACAATGAGGATGACAGTGTTCCATGAAAGTGAAATTTTTTCACCATTCATTTAGTATATTGTGTTGAAATCCTGTGAATGATAACTAATTAAATTTCATAACGAATGTTTGGAATGAAAACTGAGTAGAGAAAATCGTTTCTTGTATAATTCAATGTACATATTTGTTCCGAAATAATTTTTCTTCCGAATAATTCAATGTTTATATTGAAAGTAGCCGTTTGAGGAGGGCTTCTTTCAGTTTGCGTCTGAAAGTTACTTCTTTGCATGATCTACACTCTATGCATAAAATTGCTTTTTTCTTTTGTTCAAAAGATTCCTACATTTTATTGTATCAAGATGGAGTAGTAGAAAGCTAAGCACTTTCTCTTCCAAAAACTGAATTATTTATGAATAGTACAAAAATTATGAATGTGAACTTGCTTAGAATCTTCGGTTACCACAATTGCGAAATCAATAATAAAACAAGAAATCGAATAGGGACAAGCAAATTAAATGACCGTTCGCCGGACAAAAAGAAGGCTGAAAACACTTTTTATACGAAGATGAAGAACAATTACAAAAATAATACTCATTTGGAAAAATGACACTGGTCTAACATGATTTTGATAAGGATTGTGGCAGGGTGTGTTTACGGGAACGCCACTTATGAACATTCAGAAAACAGTTACCATGGAAAAAAATTATTTTTTTAGTGACGGGAAAAAGTTTGACATTTTATCTCTGATGATAGGTAACAAAATGTTACTTTTTATGAAACTATTTTTTTCTGCCGTTGATGTACCTGGTCGCAAATCGGGTGTGGGTGTTATTTTAGCACCGCCAAACGTTCTGAACACTTTATTAGCTGTTTCTGTCCTGTGTGCTACGGATTCATCAACATACCCTTAAGCGACCGTTGATAACTTCCAATCCCCATGTTTCTTCAGTATCATCAGGTCTCCCCCCAGATTCAACTAAAAGTGTAGCAGACGATCTATATGAATTGGCATTTTCAAGTTGAAGAAAATTAGCCACTGCTTCAGGTACCTCAAAAAACTGATTGCTATGATACATTTTCCATTGCGATATGCATAAAATAGGCGACGATCCTTTGCTGGTGCTGATGGAAGAAGGGCTATGTACCTTCAGTAAAATTTAATATATTCTTCCGTAACTACAAATCTCCTGCTTACATCATTCTTTGTTTGCTTGAGTTCTACAATTATTAACGTTTCCGAATCTTCAATATCATCTAATTTTACCTGGCTGATTTCACAAATTCGACAAGCTCCTGCAATCCCAAATACAACAACAACCTTGGTCATTAAATAGACTTCATCGGGAGCATTATTTAAAAACTCACTAATATGTGAACTCGTAAATATCGCAGCTCACTTGGGCGTGTAACCTTTCCCATTTTGTTTCAGAAATTGGAACATACTTTTGATCATTGAATAATTCGACCACACTGTTGATGGCTTCTGTTTCTGTGCCAATTCAGAAAAATGAGCCAATAACACCGTCTCCGAGAAAGAACTGCATGTCTTTTCCATCTTCCATTCCATGAATCTTGAATACGCAGTTTCATAAATTATCTGTGACGCTACTTTCGCTGCTTCTACTCCGGTGGAGTCAGAGAACACTCGGAATTAGACATTTTCCAAATCACAGAATTAAATTGACAGATATTTGATTTTCTATTGATTAGTTTCCTAACAACGCTATAAGTACAACAGCCTACCTGTTTAAAAATTCAAATATCACATCGATAACTTTCTGACTTCAACATATTATAATAATTTTTTTTTATCCAATATTGAATCGTTGTTTTTTCCGTCACAGATAAAAAATGTGTATTATACACGGGAAAAATATTAGATTTTAGCTCTCGGTTTTTTGTCTCCACAACACAACCTCGAGCTGAAATCTAATAATGTTTTCCCTTGTATAATAAATAATTATTTCATGCCTACTTTGCATGTACGAAAATTGAAAAATAGCCAAAGCATTATCAGAGATATTAGGGGAAAATATCCCGTATTTCATAAATTATCGTTATATTTTTCAAACAAATCTCTAGGTCAGAATAGGTATTTCTAGGACCACCTTGGTATACTGGAAAAATATCATATAAAATGGAAAGACTACTGATAGACAAAATAATAACATAGGATATACGACTGGGAAGACATATCAAGAACAACAAATATCATATAGACAAGGATAACAGATCAAGTGTCAATAATAATAATCATGCTCAAAATTTTATGCAGAAAAGTCTTCAAAAATTGCAAAATGAGAATTTTGAAACATATAAAAAGTTGTGAACTGAGGAATACCCCCTGTATGTGCTGCCCCTCGGAAAACAATCATGATTTTAATACACAAAGAAAATGAATGACACAAATGAATTCTGCTGAAGTCTCTGAAAATCAATAAGAGTAGATATTTCCTATTGAACGGCCAACAACAAGAAAACCACCCATCCTTTTCAAACCTTTTTTCTCAATGCCAATAATTTCATTCATATTTAAAATTTTCTTGTTGTCCAAGAACAAGATTGCAATTGTCCTACAAATTTCACCTATTTTCTCAAAATTGACCTACTGTCCAAGAAATGAGATTGTGATTTGATTTACAGGTAATACCTTGTATGTCATTCACTATAAACCAATTAGTTGTATATGAGAATTGTAGTCCATTGCCTCTGGGGAGACTCTGCACTGTCGGATAATGTCCTCGTATCACAAAAAAAAATCATTAGGTGTTTTGTTGGTGTGAGAAAAAACGATTTTTGTCGAGAAATCCTCAAAAGATATGGAATTCTGACCTGTACAGGCCTCTACGTATTTGAAACCTGTATTTTTGTGTTCATAAATAGATATTTAATTTTCATAAATAACGATTTCCACGAATACAACACACGTCGTAAGAATGATTTATGATAACCACTTTCTAAACGCAATATTTCCTATAAAGCTCTAGCTCGAATCGGCACAAAGATTTTCAACAACTTATCTTCCTCCATCAAAAGCTTGAAACATGAACGAATTAAAAAAAAACTCAAAGGATACCTTGTTGAGAAATGTCTGTAGTCTTTAAATGAATACTTATAACTTGAATTTTTATTTAATGTGAATCTGTATTTTTATGTAAGTCAATAATCTGTGTACTATGTATATGCATATTCATTATGTAGTTTTATATAATCCTTAATATATAATAATGTACTGTTATTCTCCTTTGGTACATTTCTTCATTTAAATCCCGACTCTACTACCATGCGATTGTAACCATGACTCTTTCTTATAGGACTGTATGATGTTTTAAAGAAATAATGTGATTTGATTTGAGTATGTACTATTCATTACTGCTGATGAAGCTACGGTGCTAGCAAAAGGCATCTAGAATTTTAAAAAAACGCTTTAAATAGTTCAATCACTATCATGAATACGATATATCGAAATCATTAACTATAACTATATATTATTGGCACATTGGGTTTTTCTGATTGTGCGATAAAAAAATAGTACTATCACATGTTGAAATTAGCCTTCAAATACGAAAGCCTCGATAAAAAATAGTGTCGGAATATTCTCAATGATAATTGTAATGAATATGTATATTGCACTCAAATATAACTCAATTACCTGTATTTCACGTTTCTTGCAGTGAACATATAACTCAAAGGAAACGTGGAGAAAATGATAGCAAATATCAGTGGTGCAAATTTATAAATCGAAAAGTTTGAACTGTCAACATTTTCACTGCACATTTTTGTGTGTACTGATGTGCTGCCTATAGAAACCCATAGTATGTATTACTATCCCCACTCTGCTGACGATATTGTTTTCCTCCAGTGAAAAGAAACGAATTTCGTTTTATTTTCAAATGATACAGTCCTGCAGATGAGTCAGTAACCTAACAAATGACCACTTGTTTGAAGGTGATTGACAATGTGTCATGACAAATTTAATTATTTCGGACTTCCATTGTCTAATATTATAAAAAATTATTTGAAATCCCTGAAAAAACCAGTAGAGAGAAGAATTTTAAAAAATAGCTGAAAATAACAATTATATTAAGCAATAACTATCAGAAATGAAATTACAATGAAATAAAATACAAATTAAAATAGAACAATTAAACAGAAAATGAGGAAACGAAAAAAATTTAAAATTGAGAGATTCCAAACCAAGTAACTTCACGAAGTTTCGATTGTTAGTATCCACAATCGTCCTTGGTCATCACCAGAAGACGATTGTGGATACTAAAAATCGAAACGTCGTGAAGTAACTTGGCTTGGAATCTTTTGATTATTTCTTTTGTATTTTGTTTGACTGTTCTATTTTCATTTGAAATTCATTTCATTGTAATTTCATTCCTGTTTTTCTTGCCTAATATAATTATTATTTTCAGCTACCCTTTTTTAATTTTTCTTTTTATTGGTTATTTCAGGGATTTCAAATTATTTTATAGAATATTAGACAATAGAGGTCCGAACTATTGAAACCACTTTTTCAACTGATTGCGTTCGTTTATCAATTTTTTTCATCTCTGGAAGGAAATTCTAAATTATTATGAATAATCTGAAATAGCAAAATCTAGACTGGTAGGCTGTGTTCGAGTGGAACCCGAAGTACCGGAAGAGTTTCGTCTGTTACTGCGGAAGACATCGCCAGTGGTATGTGTGTGGCTTGCAAGGAAGAAAGTTATATATCCATATATATATATATATATGGAGCCAGTCAGTCACTAGACGCGCAACATGTGGACGAGCATTATCGTGCATTAGGTTCATATATCCAGTCTTACTGATAAGGTCTGCGTAGCAGACGAAACGTTTTGTGATTCAGGTTCATTCATCCACTGCCTACCCGGATTTTGTTCTCTTTGATTGTTTTTGTCAATAACATGTGATGTGTAATTGACGCATCTATAGAAAATTTGGAAATCAAAATCGAAATTTTTAAAAAACTTTCCACTTACGGAAAGAAAACAATCTCGTCAGTAGAGTGGGGATATTGATACATAGTATATAGTATGTGTTTCTCTGCTCAGCACATCAGTACACACAAAAATGTCCGGTGAAAATGTTGACGGTGCAAAATTTCCGATTCATAAAGTTATTCCGTTGATATTTGCTATCATATTCGCCACGTTTTCTTTGAGCTATATTTTCACAGCTAGAGACGTGAAATACAGGTAATTAAGGTATATTCAAGGCCCAGCTGTGTATTTAACATATATATCACTATTATCGATAAGAATTTTCCGGCACTACTTCATATCGTGAAATTCGTAAATGGAGGTTGATTTGAAACTGAAATTCTATAATAGTTATCGTAATGGTATTCTTCTATCTGACGATCAGTAGGTTCCAATGTGATATCAAGTTGTTTTGACAGTGGGACATAATTAATATTTGGTGTCTACAGGCGGTTTTAGATAATTTCAATGATTATCACAAAATTGAATGATTCTGTAGCAAAATTCATTTCGTTTCAATTACCAAGTGATCATCTTCAAGAGGAAGATTGAACTGGTTTAAAATTCCTCTTGAAGATGATCACTTGGTGACTGAAACACGTAACGAGGTGTTGAAAATGACGGTTTGGTGTTGTGATTTAACTTTTGATATAACTGACATATACTTGTGTGATACTTCAGGTCAAATAAAATTTTTTGTGAATTCATATAATTAAGTTTCAATTCTAAATGTAGAAAATTCAAAATATGAAATGTAGAGGAGTACACAGTGTATAATAAACTAAAATCCAGGTGTGCCGAAATAATTATTTGAAAATTAAACAATCATGACACTTATCCACATATTAACACACATATGCATATATATATTCATTATGAGTTGTTAAAAAAAATCATTATCATCGTTTTGGTAGATTTTTTTTCTACTCCATTTCACTTGACTTCAAAACTAATTAATACAGTTCATTGTATGATTTTCACTATAAAGGGGTTTACAAAAAACGCGAAACTTGTTTCGCTATACACTAGCTTTCTGAAGCGAAAAATAATGATTTTTTGAAAATGATGATTTTTTCATACAATAAAATATTAATTAGTTCAAATATGGATTTTCATCAAGTATTGGCTAGTTCTATTCAATCATTTGACTTTGTTTGATAATTTTTCCTGGCAAATTTCTTGAAGATTGTGATTCTGTGTTAATGAATTCTTCAAAATGTATAGTTTTGCATAGAGTTTTCACGAAAAATGTCAGATATTCCTTGAAAGTTGTTATTCATTGTTGAGGAATTCTTCGGAGTGAATAGTTTTGCATAGAGTTGTTATTGAAGATGTCACAGGTTACTTAAAGATTGTCATTCTGTGTTGAGGAATTTTTAAATGAATAGGTTTTCTATACAGCGTTCTGAAAATTGTCAAGATATCGCATAGACACCAAGCAATACAGCTGAATTATGCATATACCTTCAATTTGCAATGAGTCGTCGACATATAGGACAAACAGAAAACGTCCCAAGATCGAGC
Source organism: Leptinotarsa decemlineata (assembly GCF_000500325.1). Lineage (NCBI taxonomy): Eukaryota > Metazoa > Arthropoda > Insecta > Coleoptera > Chrysomelidae > Leptinotarsa > Leptinotarsa decemlineata. The sequence goes on along the minus strand of NW_019289644.1, from coordinate 280,578 downwards.
CCTAGAGTACGTTAGATTATTCAGAAAAAAATCTTGTTGACAAAGTTAATGAACAAATATAAAAGAATACATAAATGTCATATGAATATAAAAATATAGATAAAATACAATGTAAACTCATGTATAAAAACCCTGAATAAAAAACCACAAACTATGGTTGAAACATACATGCACAATAAACATGCTAAGTTAAAAATGATTGGCCTTCTTCGATTGACGACTTGTTTATTTCGTGGAAATTCATGTTCACTGAGGATACACTACAAAAACACACTTTTGTCTATTTTCCACTATATTTCTTCATTGTTGACAGGTTTCGGCTATTACACCATTTTCAAAACTAACTGATTACATTTAAAGCTGAGTAATTTATAGCTAGGTTGCTTATTCTATCATAAATGATTTGATGTACCTGATATACCTGATACCCGGTATCTGCGTTTCATATACCTGTAAAATCAATGAACATAACAAAGCTTTCAATATAATGTAGGTTTTGGGAACTGGATTATAGGATCAGGAAAGGACTATTATTTAGATCAAGTTGTTCATACAGGACAATAGAATTGGGATTTTTCTTTGACCTGTTTATTTCCATAGATTCCAACAGATTCATTTTCAGATCATTTTTCCTTTTTCGCATGTGTGTAGGATCTTTAAATTATCTTTATCTATTTTATGTTTCGAATTTTGAAGATGTTCGTACATTAATGATTTTTCATCCGAAATGACATGTTCGTGGTACCTTGTATCAGAATTTCTCCCAGTTTGGTCTATATATATGACGAGGCATTATGATAGAATGAGCAACATAGGTATTAATTACTCAGATTCAAATGTAATCAATTAGTTTTGAAAATGGTGTAATAGCCGAAATCGGTCAACAATAAAGAAATATAGTGGAAAATAGACAAAAGTGTGTTTTCGTAGTGTATCCTCAGTAAAAATGATTGGAATGAAACTCAGTCAAACTGTAATACGGTCTACTACTCAAAATTTCTTCAATCATTTTTCTGTACTCATTGGAATCAATGTTCATCTCTTTAGTGTACCTAATTCGGAAAATGGTTATAAATCTTCACACCATTGTAAAATAAGGAGTCCTTGACCAGACAGTTGCAAGAAATTGGTAATTTTAAATTTTTTTGCACGCTCTGACGAGTTGTATAGTGATGGGTGGTAACCTCAAATTTCACAAGATGTTTCTTAATCAAACACACTGTTTCCAGAATGAAAAGAGCTACAACCGTCAAAATTTTTTTATCTATAAACAGTTGCCTGCATGAGTTACGAGGTTTAGGCTTTGCACAAGTATCGTATAGCTCTCTTCTTTAATACAAATACAGACTCCAGCAAATTAAGGCTAGACACACCCTAAAAAGGTATACCATACCTTAAGTGAGACTCTACCAAAGCGTGATATGCCGTTTTTGCAGTTCTCTAGCAATAACTCTCGCTGCATAACAGCCGGTGGAAATTTTACTTTTCATTTTCCTGATGTGAGCGTCAAATTTCAGTCCACCGTCTATATACAGCCCTAGAAATTCAGTACACTTTCTGTTCTCAATGATACCGCTCGCTACAGATAAATTCTGAATAACATTTGAAATTCATAATATTTGTTTTCGAAATATTGAGGGAGAGTAGATTGGAATCACACCAAGACTTGATTTTTTGTATATCATGAGCTATTGTCTCATAGAGACAATACCTCGTCCACTAGATGGAGTGACATTTTGTGATGTTCGCTCCAACTTCGGAAGAGGAATGAAATACTCTGAAAGAATTCCGATTTTCAATTCTGGAATATCATTGACTTTTGGTCGATGATGATCACTATCTTGCACTGACGAGTGGCTAATGAGCCCGAAACCGGTCTGCAAGTGTGCCCGTTCCAAAATTGAGGGTCGACTGTTTCAGTTGTATTGCCAATTGCATATGCAGGAAATTTTCTGTGAAGATTCCTGCACTGACGCCTGTCGGATATAATACAACGTGATATTAGCCAAGGGAGTAGTTATTTCCTACGACAGTCCATTAAACCTACTGTGTAGGTATATGGAACGTATGGCCTGAACGTTTAAAGTTCATTTGCTTTTCAGATTCATTGAGTATATCTATACCTTTACTATGCCTCAAAATGGGGAGTTCGGCCCTACACCGCAACCCGCATGGGTTTATTGTGGCTCACACCTATTCACACTCGATCAAATAAATCCAGCTTCTCAACTGAGCCGGTAAGTTTGTATGGTGAGTGGTTTTTTAGATCAGATGGTGAGAGAACGGCTTTGTCGAACTCTAAAAACCTGATTTGGTCCCGAGGGGGGGCAGGCACAACGTATGTGCTCTGCTGTTTCATTATTTTCCAAACGAGGCGACACACATTGTCTACCGACAGTCCGAGTCTCTGTATAAGATGATTCAAATGACAGTGAGCTGTAAGAAGTCCTGTTAGACTGTTTTGTATCAAGCTTCGAACGGTGAATAAACGCCTTGGAATAAGCCAATCCTTGAAGATTCAGCTGTTCAGTCTTTGTTTGGCAAAGCCTAAAGCAATGCCAATGACAGGTCCTGGTCCGATAAAGCTTCTTGCAGCGCCTTTCTTTGCAAGGAAGTCAGTAGCCTCATTGCCTTGCAGGCCAGTATGGCCGGTATAGTCCTGAAGTAAGTCAGGTTGAACATTTTTCAGCATGTAGAATTATCCATTACAGAAATACTATATTTCATCTCACTCACGTCAGGTAACAGACAATTTGAAAAAAATATTTATTATTTTTATTAAATGTTTACGCATCAGAAAGGCAACGCACACAACTCCCAACAAATATTCATATTCATTGTCACTGATTCCGCGATACGTGTATTTGCAAGCTGGAAAATGGAGTCGATTTACAGATATCAGATACCTGTTTTTGGTCTTCTTCTTTGAGAACATTTAGCTGATGAATGTTATTGTCCTTAGAATGTGACAATATATACATATCTCATGCGAACGGTCGATAATAAATCAAACCATTTCAAATCATTTTTATCTGTGCAGAAGAATATCTCCAATTTTTACACTGTGGAAATGTTATGCATTGATAGCGAAGTTCTAGCATAAGAGGACTTCAAACAGATCCCCTTGAATGTAAGGTTCGAATAAATATTCACATCACGCCATGTGCATTAATCTAGGCATTATACAGGTGAACAGTGTGTGAACTGTGAAAGGATGAGAGTCTGGCATGAATTGGGTTTTGTCTGAGTATTTAGGTATGCTCGGTGCTAGTAAATTAATCTTTAGGCTGTCTGGATACACAGAGTGTAACTAAATAAGTGTAAAACATTCAAGGAGGTGATTCCTCATCGGAAAATAGATAGGATCTTTTATATAAAGAAATTCCATTGGAGCATCCCTTGTTAAGATACAACCCCTTAAAAGGGGTACATAAAATTTGTATAAACTTTTTTTTCACAAGCACTAAATAAGTTACAATATTGAAATAACCCTGACGTTTCGTACTACCAAAAAGACACTTAGCCAGTCATTCATTTGGTTGTAAGGGGTGGAAAACGCAACCCCTAAAATTTATTTCCAATGTAACTTTTTGCCTTATTATTTGTTCACCATTTAAAAATTAATTTCCGATAGCCTGTTCCATTCTAAACAAAAAATGTCTCTTGGATTTTTTGCAGGTATAGCGAAACTTGCTTTTTGAACCTGAAATTATTATCCAACATCAAGCCAAGATTTGTTGCCTCCGGTACTATATTTAGAGTTATACCATTCAGAGAAATATTTACTTGAGGTAAATACCTTTGTCATAATAACTTGGGACCAAACATAAGGACCAGCGTTTTATTAGGGTTGAGTTGCAGTACGTGTTTCACAGAAGAATCATGAATGTTTTGAAGTTCAGTATTGATGTCAGCAACAGCTTCATTCAGCAATTCTGGTTTGAACGATACATATAGTTGGATTTCGTCAACGTAAGCATGATACTTACAGATATTGATCTTGGTCAGTATATTTGAGGTATATAAACTGAAAAGTAAAGGCCCAAGTATAGATCCTTGCGGAACACCGCGCATTAATCTCACCGATTCAGATAGTTCGCCTTCGAGTTTCACCATTTGATGTCTGTGAAGTATTCTTGCATCATCTCAACGGCTGTTTTTGAGAAGCCAATATAATTGAGCTTGGATATAAGTATTTCTGATTCAATGAGTCGAAACAGTATGCTCAATTCATAAAAATAAAACTAGCATGTACACTCCCGGAACGAATTGTCACAACACCAGACAGAACCATATGCTTCACTTACCTATTCCAAAATTCACCTTGACTCAGCATTCTCTAATTTATGAAAGTATTGAAGTATATAATCACCTACCATACCATTCTAAAAAATAGCACAGATATCAAAAAGTTCCGAAGTACAGTTAGAGATCTTTTAATCAAAAAAGCTTATTATTCGATCCATGAATTCTACCATGATAACCTATAATGTTCACCTAAACTCATCTGTCTTCTTAATGTGTTATTTGTGAATTTGCTATGTTTGTATTTTTCATATTTTATGCCATGTATTGTATTTTGTATTTTTCATATTTTATGACATTCATTTGATTTTTGTACAAGACTTCGTCAATAAGATACTAATCTTCCGACAATGAAGCATATTGATTGATTGATTGATTGAATGCTCCACTTTAGTCCAGTAAGATCAATAACGGGATGTCTTCTGTATCTGTTGCTGCCAATATGTCATCCGTTATTTTGAGCAAAGCTGTTGTACAGCTATGTAGAGGCCTAAAACCCGACTGAAAGAGAGGCATTAGATTGAAGTTACTTATACTTATTCCCTGATTTGTTTGTTCAAATTGCGTTCCAATAACTTAGACATGTTGGGAAACTTATGAAATATTTTATAAAGAATCGTTGAATCACGATCAGAGAATTTTCTGAGGGTGTCAGCTTATCGGTTAGCTCTTCCCATGCATTATTTTTGAAAATTTTTGCATGAATCGTGTGGCAGCAAAGTTCGTTCCAAACTTGCTGAATTGTTATTGAAAATACCATCACATCACAGCATCGTGTTAGGAATCACACTTTGAATGGTAAGACATCGTTATTCCTCAGCTCGTACAAGTTTCTCAACTTCTGAGAGTGGTCGTTCGTATGGGGTCGACAGCTGATTATCGGAAAAACAAATTTTAAACAGATTTTTCAAACATGAGCATCGTTCAGGAATTCTTGAATAACATTAACAGCGATCTAGAAAAGGTAACGAAACATGGGTATATGGCTATGACATCGCAACCAAAGTCTAATCGTCCCAGTGGAAGAGCTAACAGGAGCCAAGACCAAAAATAGCACACCAAGTTCGATAAAATGTTAAGATTTTCCTCAATGTTTTCATCGTTCAAGAAAACGTAGTGCGTACCTCAGGAGTTTCTGCCACATGATCGTATGGACAATAAGGATTATCACAAAAATGTACCTGCCCACTTGTGCTGGCTTGTCATTTTTTAACCAAAAACAAAACCGTAGGTAATCATGCCGCAGCTGCCGTATTCACCAGATTTGGCTCCTGCGATTTTTTTCTATTCCAATGATTGAAGAGACCCATTGAAGGATGGCGTTTTGCGACGATTGAGAAAAAAAACCGAATTGCTGAGAGAGCTCAAGGACAAGGCAAAAGTGTAGGGGAGACCGGGGTTTGTTGGGCACAGGGATTGGTACATTCGTAAAATTTCGGAATCCGTTCGGTTAACAACAGCGTTGCTCGCATCTATCGGAAGGTATTTGAATACGCGCCAGTTGAAGACAAATATCATTGATGTGTGGGCGTTTTTTTTTTAGTTTCAGTTGGTGCACGTGGTTTTGTCAACCATAAGTAAATATTTATGAGTTTGAAATATTTGTAATATCAGTTTTATTGCTTTTTCGATAACAACAGAGTATCTATATTAGAAAAATTTGCACTCTTGTTAATACTTACCAAATATAAAATTTTGATTTATAATGCAAGAGGCTGTTTGGTACAGTGTACCAAGCAACCCCGGGGGCTAGCTTTACGTTTTTTTTCTTGTTTTGCTAATAGGTGGCTTTTTTAAGAAACCTTCATTTAAATGGGTACGTTTAAAAAGATCGGAAAGAGGCAAAACACCCCCGGATATTATGTTAAGGGCGGTCAGAGCCGTTACATTGGAAGGGCAATCTCTAAGATCTGCTGCCAGTGACTTCGAAATTCCATTCAACCCATTAAGAAGATGTTGCTTCAAGTTTACACTAGAGGAACTGCAATCAGAAAGAGAAATGCCATCAACAGTTGTTGGATACTTCAAAAATAGATAGGAAGGTTTTTCAAAAAATATAATTGATGATCTTGTTTCTAGTAAAATTTTTGGTTTTAGATTTTCACCGAGCTTCGGAAGTCCAATCTCACAGATTACATAAAAAAAGCTGCCGATATTTACTATGGTCTCACGCCCAAAGAGGTGAAAAGATTAGCCTATTTATATGCAACTTGTTTGCATCTGATGGTTCTAAATAGCTGGAAGAAAAATGAGACTGCAGGCCCTGACTGGTTTGCATCATTTTCAAAGCGAAATGCTGGATTGGCTATAAGGACACCTGAAGCCACCAGTTTGTCTAGAGCCACGAGCTTCAATAAAACAAATGTAGACAGATTTTTCAGCAATCTAGGAATTGTTTTTAGAAGGTATAACTTCAGTCCTGTGGACATCTGGAATATGGACGAAACAGGAGTTACTACAGTTCAGAGACCTGACCGAATTGTGGGTGGACGTGGTGTCAAACAAGTGGGAAGAGGTACTTCGGCAATACGCGGTACGCTTGTAACTTTGGCGTGTGCTGTTTCTGCTGCTGGAAATACTGTACCACCTTTCTTAGTATTTCCTAGTGTTCATTTTAAGCCCCATTTACTCAGAGATGCCCGCCTGGAAGCGATGGAAGTGCCAATCTATCAGACTGAATGAAAGAAGTGCATTTTATACAATATATTCAGCATTTTAGTCAATACTTCAAGGCGTCTAAAGAAAACCCTCTCCTACTTTTGATAAACAACCACGATTCGCATTTCTCTTCCGAAACACTGAATATCTGCAAAGATCACGGTGTAATAGTGTTATCCTCTTCGCGTCACTGTAGCCATAAGCTCCAACCTCTGTATCGCAGTGTGTGTGGACCGTTAAAGAAGTATGTCGATAGTGCTTATGATTCTTGGATGACTAATCGTCCGGGTGCAACGATGACCATTTATGACATACCCAGTATTGTTCGTACAGCACTACCATTAGCGGCAACTCCAAACAACATTACAGCTGGAATCCAGGTTTCCAGAATTTATTCATTTTATAGGGATATTTTCCCGGACAGTGAATTGATGGCTGCTTATGTTACAGATAAACCAGATACTGTACAAGATTCGCAAGATATTGAGCAAAACATAAATCCTGGTGAAGTATTGGGAGTTAAAGCAAATCTACCTGAACTTGGTCAAATGACACCCATCGAAAAGGCTTTAAACCGTTGCAACAACCCCTTGCCAGACCAAGAGACTAATCACAACGAAGAAGTGCAACAATCTGGACCAAGCAGAATTGCAGAAAGTAAGACGCTCACGCCCCAGAATTCTCAGTATCTCCAGTCATCTAACAAGGTAGCAACATGTAGTTTCACAGATCTCAAAAATTTGAAGCCGTTTCCAAAAGCCGCAGAAAGGAAAGTGCAACGAGGTCGCACAAAAAGAAAATCTGAAATATTGACAGATACGCCTATTGAAGATGCATTAGAAAAAGAAAAAAAAAAGAAAATAAAACGGGATCGATAAAAAAACAGGCCTTTGGCAAAACCAAAAAGAAAACAAAAAAACAAGCAAATGCGAAGAATTCAAAAAGCAGTGATGAAGAAACCTTCTGCCTGCTTTGCGTTGAACCCCGGTCAAATAGTTTGCCTAACGAGAAATGGATTCGGTGCACCCAATGCAAATTGTGGGCACATGAAAGATGCGCAGATGCGGGCTTGTTCAACGTTTGTCATAATTGTGATTCGGATGGTTCTGACTAGATTATTCAGGAAAAAAAGTTTTTGGCTTTCTACTACTCCATCTGATACAAAAAAAATGGATGAGAGAATCTTCCAACGAAAGGAAGGATTGATCAATTTGAAAATAAGTAACTCTATACATGGATGTGTAGATCATGCAAAGGAGTAACTTTCAGACACAAACTGAAAGAAAGTCCTCCTGAAACAGCTACTTTCATATAAACATTGAATTACACGAAAGAAAAAATTCTTTCGAAACAAATACTTCTATATGAACACTGAATTATACAGAAGATACTTTTCTCTATTCAGTTTGTATATCGAACATTCGTGGAGGAATAAGAATCAGATATCATTCACATGAGTTCTACTTTGAATGAATGGTAATAAATTGTACTCACATGGAACACTGTCACCCTAACTGGTATACACGTGTTTCGCCTTAAGACACTTGCCCTAAGGCTCTTCAGTACCAAAATTGGATAACATTATAGAAAATACACACACTTCATTCATGAATCACGATTTTGAATGTCACGGAATAAGCTTAAATTCTGGATTTAGGATAGGTCCAAACATCATGTAATTTGAAATTCATATGAACGAAACGACACCAATCTGGAAATCAAATGCATTTTCTCACTATCTACCAATAAAAAAAATTTGAGGGGGTTCAATTTGAAAAGCGTTCCAACCAGCCCCGGTCTCCCCTATCGTATCTGAGAAGGACTACTTCGAAGATTTTGAAATAGAAATTGATAACTAAATGACAAATGTTTGAGAAAAGTGAAAATTCATCAAATTGTCTGAATAGAGTAAGTATCCAGAACAAAATAATAGCACTTTCATTTATTTTCTTGTCAGCTGTCATCAATGCTTCAACAATAAATAGTGGGACTAAATATTCTCGTCCATAGGCTGGGTACCTTCTTATTTAGTGAAAATTTTGCCTATAGCGATTTTCGTGAATCCTCAACTTTTCAGGAAGACAAAAATCAAAATTCATATTTCTTTCATGCGAACCAAAATACATCAACATGTTGGTTCCAATTTCAGGAAAATTCAATACGAAACTAGCTTTCAGAACTACTCGTACATTCAACGAATTCTGGGCTACGGTTTTGAAGGCTAGAGGAGTCCAGTGTTGCTCAAACTGCCTTAGAGGAAGAATGATTCATTTATGCTTAGAATTGTTGACACTGGTTCTTGACAATAAATTTTCAGATGAATTCGAAAGTTCATTCAATAGCTCATTGCTCACACTCCTAGTAATTACAGGTAGAAAACAGGTTAAGGTTAGGTATCAGATAGATAGTGAAACCGATATAAACAATAACAATCTACTAGAAATGAATTTTATGATCCTCATTATGCATATATGAATATAAAAACTTCAACTTTTGCTTATATTCAACAATTTCAGCAGTTCTAATTTGTTTTTCGGCTGTTCTATGAGATATGTTCTTTGAAAAGAGTTCTAATGAATCCCTTAGTCTGTCCAATATATTTTTCGTCATATTCCTCGGAGACAAAATGTCGGATTGAAAATCTATTGGCACATTCCGTAACGGGACAATGAAAATGTTTTTTGTTCTTATTGTTGGCGTTATCCGGAATATATCCGGAACTGATAGGGGCAATTCAAATTCAAAATCAAATCAAGTCAAGTCTTGATTCAAATCAAGTCGAAATTGAGCGAAGTTTTTTCTGTTTCAACCAACTTTATATCTCCAAGGTTTTCTATTTTCCAGATAACTTATCCGGTCAATCTAGACATTGGAAGGTACATAAATTTACAAGGAGCTGCAAACGCGTGTAATCGTTGAAAACATAGTTTGAAATAAGATTTCAAAATTCCAAATGATTGCGATGCCTGGAAAAAAAATCAAAGGTCAAAAATCTCGAAAAAAATTGTTTTTTCGCGATTTTCAGGAAAACGGTGAGTTCTATCATAAAATAACATCACATAAAAATTATAGACCATAAAATTCTCTACAAAAAATGTATCAACACTTTTTTTTCTCAGAATCACCGTTTCTGAGATACGACGAGTCAAAAAGTTGTAAAAGTCATTAATCGTCATTATATGCACACGTTTCCACGCCACCTATGAGGTAGTGTACTCAGCGCTTTTTTTTAACGTGGTTTCCCCAGTAGTAGGCCTACTGGGGAAACCACATGTCTGTTGTGATTCTGTCAAATTGAAAACTTGCATAATAAAATATATTAGGAAGGGTTGGAAATTATAAAAGCGATTGAAATTAAAAAAAAAGTAAGAATTGAGTCATAACCTTCAAATACTTCTTCTTGTCGTTCTTCTTCTTGATCTTCTTCTTCATGATTTTCTTCTTCTTCTTGATGTTCATCCTGGGTGTAGGTAAACTGCGTCAGGAGTGACGTATCGCATGTTTCCTCGTTGGTATCAAATGAATCATCCACTATTGGTGATTCAGCATTAGAACATGACTGGCCTTGACAATGTGTACATGCCAGAGAACACAACAGTCCAACTTTTTCACAACCACATTTAGCGCTGCAACCCTTTTTACAGTTGCAAAAAATTGCGTTCAGCAGTTTTTCCGGCGCTGGTGGGAGTAAAGTCTGAATAGGTTCTAATGCATTGTCAACCAACTTCCAACCCCAGTCTTTGGGGTCTAGCTGATAACCAAGCCATACTTGAACTTGGTAATATACCCGGAAAAGATGTTGATGAGCAGCAAATGAGGTTGGAGGAAGACAAGCTAATTGCACCTGTTTCTTATTCATAGTGTGTTTTACGAAACATGCATAACGATACTTATCTAAGCAGGTGGTTTTTTTCGGAGCTTTGTACATAGAAAGAAGAAACTGAATCCCGTTGGTGATAATTTCTTGTTCAGTCGAATTACTTTTTCTGAAAACTTCAGCACATTGAACCAAATCTTGTTTTTCAATCATTCTAAAGACTGTTGCTTTACCCCTCCTGTAAAATGCAGACGTCGTATCACAGCCAGTTATTGCGTGTAAAAATAGTACTTACATGATTTTGACTCTTTGCAAAAATAGATATTCTTATATTTATTCTCATCTATACCGAAAGAAAAATATTTTTACTCAAACTACAACTTCAGAAATGTATATACGTGGCATAATTATGCATATAATGACGATTACAACTTTTTGACTCGTCGTATCTCAGAAACGGTGGCTCTAAGAGAAAAAAATATTGATACATTTTTTGTAGGGAATTTTATGTTCAACAAGTTTTATCTGAAGATATTTTATGATAAAACCTACCGTTTTCCAGAAAATTGTGAAAAACCATTTTTTTTTCGAGATTTTTGACCTTTGACCTCTAAAATTTTTTTTTCCAGGGATCGCAATCATTCGGAATTTTAAAATCTCATTTCTAACCATATTTTGAATAATTACAGGCATTTGCAGCTTGTTGTAAATTTATGTACCTTCACTCTTATTTTTTAGTCTAATTTGACCGGATTAAACACTGGGTAAAATTCGGGTACACGCTATTGGACATATTCCAAGTATTCACAATACAAGTCGTCAACTAATGCATTTTTAACTATTCTGTTGATCTATACTTAAGAATTAAGTGCTGTTGATTAGATAAGACCTCAGTTTGATAAATGAGAGTGGTGATCCTAACAGATTTCTCCCAATAAAGGAATTTTGTCTCAGAATAAAAAGGCAAAAAAATAAATACAAAAAGTAAAACTGTGCATTTTGTTGGCAGGTCAGAGTTCAGTGATTGATGATAATTTGTAGTAGAACGGTTGAGCGAAAATCTAATATCGTGGGTTATTCAGTGATAATCGTAATGTCCGGCAAAAGTATAGAAAGTAGAAAGTTGCCGTTTTCCGTGTGTGCTTCGCTGGGGTTCGCTTTAATTTTTTCTTCATTTTACTGCACCTATGTTTTTGTAGCAAGAGACATCAACTACAGGTGATTAGTGAACCTTATGTTTCCATTTGAATCATGTAGATTTTTGTTATGTATCCAGATGAATAATTCAGTTTTATCCAATTATAAAATATTGATACGTCCTTTCATAATAAGATACTCGCAATTCTTGCCAATAAAACCCTTCTATGCCTCATTAACAGAAAACTATTTGTGTATTCACATAAATTCACACAAGTCTATATAAGTTCTCAGGTGAGCACGGTTCATCAATTAAAACCATGAAAATCTTATCAATAAATGAATGAACGTGGACAAAATAGAACTTTTAAAATACGTCACTGTACACTATTTGTGTACTGATATTTTTATAATGAAGTTATTTTTAGAAACAGCAAAATTGAACTATAACAGATAACTCAAAACGTAAAAGTTCTGAATAATTAGATATAACAATTTATAGCTGACTATAGCATACAGCTGACACCTACTAAACATTGAATGAACATGATGACATATTCGAAATTTCGTTCTATTGTGTTGGAAGTATTTCATAATCACATCTTTTTTTTCAAAAATTCAAAGTTCTGTATAAAATGAATACACTCCAATTCACAAGTTCAAAATTCTCACCAGGACACTCCAAAGTTTCATTACGTCGCTTGTGACGTCACGTTCGAGTAGGCACCATTTTTACCTAGTTTGAAGTCAGCATACCGTTTTGAGAAATTTCTGCCACACTGTCCCACATAAACACCATTACACTCCGGACACTCAAGCTTATAAACTCCAGATTTTTCCATCTTGTACACTTTATCTTTGGCATTAAAAAAATAGATAACCTAGCATGTGGTCTGAATGCCACTTCCATATATATGTATCGTTTATTTAGCACAAGCTAATGCAGTTACAATATTAGTCTTAATCTAGGTTAAAAATTTAAATGTCACAATTAAAATTTAAAATTTAAAATCATGTATATTGAAACATATAAATAAAAACAGCACAATAAATAAAATAAAAAGAAGAAAAAAAAACTGTATTAGCAGGTTCCTATACTAAACACTTTGTAGGTCTAAAAGGTGCACTTTTAATTTTCTCTTAAATATATTTAGAGAGGTAGCATTCTTAATATCCTCCGGTAGTTCGTTGAATGCTTGAACTCCTTTAATGAAAACTGTATTATCTGAATTGACATTACTAGTCTGACGTATATGAAAGTTATTGCGACTTCTTGTATTGTATTCATGATATTCAAAGTTATACTTTAATTTGTCACGTAAATATACAGGAACATCACCAGTTTTAATTTTAAAAATAAATATTAATGCTAAATAACGAAAGTAATTTTTAACTGATAACCATTTTAATGTATTCAACATTAATGTTATATGTGTTCTTCTATCACAAGATAATATTACCAATTTCATTTTGGTTTAGTAAGTACAAGATGGTTCCGCAATTGCATCTGTTCTTTTAACAGAACATGTTAGAGTTGATTTCTGGTTGTTTTATCTAACCACATGACATGTAATCTAATTTCCTTTTTAATGCCAGAGATAAAGTAGACAAGATAGCTCAACTGTCCGGAGTGTGATAGTGGTTATATGGAACAATGTGGTCGAAATTTCGCAAAACGCTATGCTGAACACGGAAGGTTCTTTTTCATGATGATTTCCTACCACGTAGGGGCTGCATCCATCAATTTAACAATTTCATTGAAATTTTCAATATTTGAAAGCAGATTCGATCGATTTCACGTTAGTGATCAAAGGACATGAATATATACAATTTTATCACTATTGTCATATGAATTGTATTTCACCTGAATTAACGTTTCTGTGGTATTTTGAAGTTATCAAGGCAGTATTCCACTAGAAACTTTCGTAGTTCCCAGAACTAGAACGATTCCGAAATGAATGATGCGTTAAAGAATTTTACATTGTTATACGCAAATTTTGAGCTTATTTTGAGGTTCTCTCCAAATGTGCTTTGTGAATCGAACCGAAAACTGATGGAAATAATGTTTTTTCACGAATTCAAAGTGTGTGAATTTCCAAAAATTTCCATTTTCATTCCCAATAATTTTCTATGTGAGATTGATGGCTTGTTTATTTTATAGTAATTCATGATCACTTTATTGGAATGAATAAAACACTTTTGTCTAATTACCACTGGTAGATTTTATTTATATGACTGGTTTCGGGTTTGACACCATTATCAAGTATAAAACTGAAATCTGTTATATAAATCGGTTATATAGAATTTACAGGTATGCTGCAAGGACAGATATTTGGGCGAACCAGGATGCCAACTTTAAAATTCCACACTGAAAATTTTAGGGGTTGTTAAACTTATAAATTCAAGAGAGGAAATCTACATAAATTGAGCTGCTCGTTTAGGGGTATATATTTCTGATTTTCAATTAGTTTGTTAATTTCCATGGCCTCCAACAAGTTCATTTGTACCCTTTATAACATATGTGTAGGATTTTGAGGTTATCTTCATTCATTTTGGAATTAGATTCTTGAAGATATTCGTACGTTGTTTTTGCTTCAGGGTTCTACCTGAAGTATTATTACTTGTGAAAGCTGTTGTTATTTTGTATTTAGAGAAATAATTTTGAATATTTTGTTAAAGTTTACCTGAGTAATTGATGCTACTGTACTTGACAGTTTGGGTATAATTTACTCATAAGTGTTTTGTAAGTTTTAATTTTTTCTATGGAAGAAATTGGTACCTGATTGTTTATTGTAATTTGTTTAATAATTTTGAGTGAAGGTATTGCGAAAGTTCTGTGTATCATCGACCTAAACGCGGATAACTTATATGAGAGTGGACTGAAAGAGTCAAAGGGAAATGTACAGTCTGTGAACTTGTTTTTCCGGTAGATATTGAATTGAAAACCATTATTAACTCTTGAAATATTCAAATCTGAGAAGTTAAGCTCCTTGTTTTGTTCGATTTCTACTATGAACTTAATTTTGTTTTGCAGACTATTGAGAAAGTTTGAAAATTGATTAATTTGAACAATCAAAACCAATCAATATGTCATCAACATATCTGAACCAAAACACAATATGTTTCAGGGAAAGGAGGTTTTGTCTACTGTCTACTGAATTCAGAACTGTGTATGAAGGATTAAATTTTGTGGGGTCTCTGAATATTGAATTAAAAAATTTAGACAACTTACTGGTTGGGACATCTATATATAATACCGCGGGTCTGACTGGATGTCCTTCTTTGTGGAGTTTGATTAATCCATACAATTCTGGAGGCTGGAGGTTCATGCAAACCGTCCTTTTTCAAGAATACTCAACAAACAGAAACCAATATCCCAATGTATGGGATCTAATGAGATGAACACTAAATTGCATAGAAAAATACATAATTTTGATTCAGATTAATATTTTCATGAATATATTTTTATTTTCAGGTGTTTTATTCCAGAATGTGAAAATATTTCAGATACGTCCTATAATCCAGTATGGTTGGAAGAGTTTGTTCCTTACGAAAAAGGGTATCCCAGCAGTTGTTTGCGTTTCACTTCATATAACAACTCTTGTTCAAGCAAGAATATCTTCAAAAATGAAACAGCTGTCTGTGAGAGCTTTGTTTATCAACGTGAAGAACGAACTATCGTTGCAGATGTGAGTAAACTTCCTAGTGAGTATCAAACACTGACGAACTCTAAAGTTGAGTATTCTTATTGAGAATAACATCATTTCAAAGGTTTGTGAATAAATCTGCAGTTTCGTCCTATAGGACGAAATTGCAGCAACGCTAGTTACAAATAAAAGTGGTAAAAACCATAGAAAGTTTCAATTCACTTTTCTGAATCTGTGACTTAAAAACGATCTGAACAATACCTATGACGTAGAAATATCCAATTCATTTAAAAAAAAACTGAAGTTGAAAGAGAAGTGATTTGACTAAGAGGACATGAAAGAACACTGAACAGAATTGATTGTTGCTGGTTCACAACACAACAAAAAAATATTTTTTGAATGTTTCCTACACTAAATTAGTCAATTTCTACTAATTTTGGGGTGATAAAAACGAAAATAACAATGAAAAATTTTTATTAGCTCTGGTTTTTGAGATACACAGTACTTAATCTTAAAGAGTAGTTATACTATACGTGAAAAGTGAAAGTACATAAAACAATATTGTTATGTTTCTTTTAGAATATTTTAAGTACAAAATTAATAAAAAAAACATTATTCTTAGTGTTTTGACAAATAAAAGAAGTTTGTACCACCAAATTTCAATTAAGTCCATCCGATTCATTGTAAGATCGCTGTCGTTTAGCTTGTCTTTTATAAAACACTTCTGGAGCATCCCTACACACAGACCAGCAGTAGTCTGC
>NW_019289644.1:136004-264225 GCF_000500325.1 Leptinotarsa decemlineata | reverse complement strand
ACTTAAATTAATTTAAAAATCAACTTCACACGATAATTTCAATAGCAACCACGTGCGTACAATTGACAAACTCACATAGGTTATGTTTACTACTTAAGAACAGCTGATGAGAGGGGTGTTATGTAAACAAACATGTGTACCAACTGTTGGTGATGAAATATTTCATTTGTTGAAAACTCAATATACATATATATAATATAATGATACTATATCTTGAAAACAAGAGCTAATATATAATTTTTATGGTCACTTTCGGTTTTAACACGTGTAAATACATTAAAATCATCTAATTTCAACCCCGAAACAAAAACTTTGTTGTGTTGTGATGAGATTTCTATATGATTTTCGTTTCATACTGATGCTTCAATGCCGTAGCTTCAATCTGCTTATTCCCCAGGGCTCACTATGAGATCTCTCTAAGGTTTCAATCCCCCTACTCCTTAGATTGAATCTAAGGAGTAGATCCAACCTGAGAATTATTTTTTGAGAAGTTTATCTTTCCACATCCTCGTGGCCATTGCCGAGTGATAATAATTTTGAAACAGTGAATGACTCCATTAGATTTTCCATTACATAATTCGTTTTTTTCATCATCGAATCCTCATGGGAAAATTTTTACTTTTTGTAGTTTGGAATATTCTGTGAAGAAAATCTTTGGAAACTAACACTCATAGGAACAGTGAGCGTCATTGGAGAGATAATTAACCTTCCATTTTCTGGCATATTATCAGATAGGTGAGTACTGAGTCTCTTTCCTTTTCTCTAGGTAAAACTAACTCAATTTGAAAAATATAAATAACTTGTTACTTTCATGCAAAAGCACTGGGTTTCAGTAGTTTGAAGAAAGTTCAGGATTTTCCAAAAGTATCATGGGAAGTACACTCCAACTGAAGTGACTTGGTCCCGTATTCCATCCTGTTCAGTTTTTTGAAAGAATATTATATCTTTTCATCTATAAACTCAAATGAAGAGAAGGGGGACAATATCATCATCATCTTGTCAGAATTAATAATAGAGGCGTAGAAGAGGATCAAACTTTGTTAATAGCCCTAATAGTTAAATAAACGACCAAACATATCTAAGTTTCTTCTGACATGAATAGTACCAACTACTAATTAGACCATTCTCACAGGTATAGTGACAGAAAAAAACTTACACGTATTGGGGGGGGGGACATTGACCACTCCCGATGACATTTCTACCACGTGAAGCATCACATCAGGACAGTACAAAAAAGTTTTGGAAATAGTTCAGAGATTCAGTCACGAGAAAAAGAGATTGCACCGAGAAGGACGCATATTGACTTCAGTGGGACTCAATATGCCTCCAAGATGACTAACCTGGTAAACCCTGTATTTGCAAAGTATCATGATGTGATGGTTCTCGTAAAATGTCTGCTGGAAGACCAACAAAGTTAGTGATGAGATGATCATTAGAATGATTTTTCAATAATATAAAAAGGCCGTTTCTCAGCTGATCCCACTATTGCTATTTCGAAAACGGTAAGACCTAGTAGGTTGTTTGAATTTAACGAACTTTTCCTATTCTGGGGAACTAGAATTATCAGATCGAGATTATCAGTGGTTGTTTTTCAGATATACGCCAAAATATAGAATTGTCTAATTTCGTTATGTGCCTTCATCTACCCATTTCGAATATCACTGTTTCATCTTTGTAATAATGAACCGATTTGCAATACAATGATTTTGGTAGTCACTCTGATAATAAAATGAGCTATTTATCGCAATACGTGTATTTTTCGAAGTTTTTCTCATCATCACTGTATGGTCATACAATTCACGATTAGAGATACCTCAAAACAGTAGGGATCAATTTTCGTTGAAACTCGAAATTAGTATCCAAGAGTAAATACAGGGACTATAGAAATTCAAAAACACATGGATATTTTTAATAGAAAAGTAGAGGCAATGAACAATAATAAAATATGGCTACCTACCTTAATGGTATACAAACAAGGTGCGGTAATCTAATTGAGAGACACCAAGCCACGCCCACTGATAATAATATAAAATCAAAGGTTTTCAACTTTACGAAAGTACGTTAAAATACAAAAAACGCAAGCCTTGCTATAAAAGCTACACTTATAGACAACTACGACATCAGTAGTAAATAACTAGTAAAAGCCTATACATTTTACGCCAAGGAAATGGACAAGAAACTGAGAAATGAAAAACCCCAACTCCACCGACTTATCAACCCTGATTCCGATATCAGTGACATGGATTCCGACGACATGTCGAAAGAAGAAAATCAAGTAGCGAAAACCCCAAAAAAGAGGAAAAAAGAGCCAGAAGTGGCTTCACCAGCCCAAACAGATAATGTCCGGAATTTTACAGCTCGAACGGACTATCAACACAATGATCCATGAAATTACACCCGCTTTACCACGACAACCGGGCGTGCTACCAAAAAACTCCAGGCTCGCTCAGACAGATGAGCCGGCAAATCCAAAGAAAATAAACGATCCTTCGCCTGAATCAATGGAAGTAGGCGACGTAGAACAAGACACGGATGCCCTGACAACCCACCAGGCTGAAACACGTTAAAAACCTATAACTATCCGCGCAAAAGAAAAATGGAAAATATTTACGACGACCGCCGCTGCGCAAAACATCACCATTTCGCAGGCGGTGAATACGACAGAATCGAAGTCCACCTAAAAAACTCAGACGACTACAGGAAAATCACTCGGATTTTTTACCACAAGAAGATTCCGTACCACACCTACACAATGCAAGGTGAAAAATCACTCAGGGTAGTCTTTCGTGGAGTCCCGGAGTCCATAGAAAAAGTCCAAGGCAAAGGATTTGAGGTCCTATCTGTTGCCCGCTTGAGCAATGCAAACAAGACACCAATTCCGTTTGTGCTTGTTTTGGTACCGATGAGCCAAAAACACTATACGTAGTCACCGAGATCCAAAATGTGAGCGTGAGTGCTGAAACACAAAAACCAAGAAATACAGCAGGATAATGCTATAGATGCCAGAAGTCTGAACACACACAACGAAACTGCAAAGCAGTTCCGGCCTGTTTTAGATGTGCCGGACGGCATTTAACCAAAGAATGTAAAAGACACAAAAATTCGCCCCTGCGATGCTTTACGTGCAAGAGAGACCACCCAGTGAGTTTCCACGGGTGCCCTGAATGCCCCGAAAACAAAAAAAGGTCTCAGATAGGCCAAACGAAAACCGACAGCCCCCAAACCCAAGGCCTGTCGGAAAAAGCACAGTCAGAAGCGACGTTTCGTAAGCGAGGGCCGCTTCAATACCAGAGAAAGCCTGTCACTTTCTCGAAGGTCTCCTAATGGCCTTAGGGCAAATGTAGACGCTTCTAATGAAGTCCCCGATGCTGCAGTCTATGCTGGTCGGAAAATAAAATGAAGAAATATTGCCTAAGCGGCCACAAAGACAGCACAAGCAGACTGCAACTTCTGTCTACAGGGCCATGAGCCGAAAAGAAGACGTCAGAGGATAAAGCCAAACCTCTGCTGCCCCGCCAAGAATCAACACAGTCAAACACCCAAACAGCTCAAAGGATAAGGGGCCCAAGGCCCAACATATGACTGAAAAAAACAACTATCGAGCATTGTGGTTAGTGCGTTTGGAACAACGAGAACAACTTTAGCACCAGAAACGTCAAGCATAAAAACCTGCAGACCACGGCCGAAAAACCTGAAAAATAGCTTTCACACAGTTATCTCCGGCCGAGAAAGTTCACATGTTTCAAATGTTCATCATTCATTCACTAATAATAATGAAGTTTATTCACAATGGATAGTGATATATTGTACACTCCGAAACTCATCATATCAGATGATCTAGTGGGCCTTTGTATGGGGCCACAATTGTCAATACCCTGGTTTGTATAATGATACTCGTATATAGTTACTTGTGAACCAGCTTGTCATAATGAAAAAGTAGCAGCTTATTACACTGAAATTTAATATCATTTGGAATTTTATTATCTATACAGTCAGATAGGCAGCCGTGGTCTTTTCGAATGGACCAGTAGATCACCTGATATGACGCCTCACGGAGTTTTTGGGGGGATACCGCAGAGAGAACTTGTGGAATTGGCCGCGGTGGTGGTGCGCCCGACTCACGATCGGAAAGCCGTGGGTTCGATTTCCGCTTCGACCAGATATATTTCTCGAGATAATTTATCTGGCTGGAGCTGCGATGATTCTGCAACCGTATTAGGAAATACACGTTAAAAGGAAAGACCTCGTTAGTCCTTAGATCGCACACGTTTCTCAACTTCTGAGAGTTGTCGTTCGTATGGGGGCGACTTCTGATTAACGGAAAAACAGATTTAAACAGAAACAGATATAAAAAGAGATGCTTCCAACAAAGTTACCACAGACTTATTGTAGAAACTGGAGTGAATTTCACATACATTTTTTCGAAATATGATATTATCGTTTGATTGTCAATTTTTTAAGCGAATACAAACTTGCTAATTTTTCTGGAAGGACTAATTAAAACAGTGGTGGATAGAGAATTAGGTTTCGTATCAAACAAAGTAGCACAAGACCTCCTTTTGGGTAGTAAAAAAAGTTGCCATTTTGGCAACCAGGGATACAATTTGAGAGCAACTAAAAATTCTGTCCAACTTTGATGATTTGTCCGGTTTGAAAGATAGGAAAACCGATTTATTCACGGCCATATTATCTATTTTTCAATATATTTTTCAACTTCTCCTTCATCATCTAGCTTTATGAGGATTTCTGTATTTTCCTCGTTCAATTATCCATTCTTGACATTTATGATTTCATACAATTTTTGTCAATTTCTTTAAATAAGTCCGATAAATAAACTATACTGTAAGTTTTATCATTATCGTTTGAATATGTCAAAAATATCGTTCCAAAACTCTTCAAGGCATTCAACTGCTTTGTTTATTACTTCGTTTTCAGGTACGGCCGAGAGAAGTTAATGATGATGAGTATACTCATGGGCACAATAGTTGGTGTGACGAGATCATTCTCTCCAAACTATACGATATATGCCATCTTGGAATTTCTCGACACAGCATTGAGCGCAGGAATGTATGGAGCTGCCTTTGTTCTGGGTAGTATTTTATCTTTTAATCATATTGAATCAATGGTTTATCTCATCCTTCAATTCCACAATCGTTATCATCACCATATATGATTGCTATTATTATTATCTGTGACGGTAGAAGTTCATGGAAGAGCTAACAATGGCCTATTTAGAATGAGACTCCTGTATGTATCGATCTCACTAGATCTCTGTGGATTGTGATAGCTGGTTGAGTCTGATCGACTCACGGATTTCATTACAATCATTACAGGACTTCTCACAAATCAGAGGTCTTTCATATTCCATCATCTTGCCTTTGGAAGCATCTAACAATTGTCGTCCTGCAAAATCCCTGCCAGGTATGAAGAGAAAATTCTCCTAGATGACGCCATTTGTGGTGTATCCGTTTGAGGACGCATGGGTTCAAAGTCACCTAGAATCACCAACAGAACCTTCGAGATAATAGCCCCCCACTCTTCGTAAAAAGTATTCTCATAGTAATGGAGGGGTATGCATTACTATGAGATACCCGTCCCCCCACTCTTCGTGAAAAGTCTTCTCATAGTAATGCAGGGGTCTGCAATGACAATTTTTTATTGCTAGGTACTTGAGAAACCTTTCATACACTACCAAAGATGTAAATCTTGAGTCTACATAGAAGCCGGACATTAACTAAATGACCTCCCTGTAGTATCGAATAAAGAACAAGAACACCACATCTCTCCAAATTTTCATCCTGTTGACAAACCTAGGAGATTAGGAGGTAAAGTTTGAATTTCACTAGTTCGGACTTCCATTGTCTAATATATAAAATGATTTGAAATCCCTGAAACAACTAAAAATGAATAGTTGAAAATAACAGTTAGATTAAGCAAAAATTACCTGAAATGAAATAATGGTGAAATAAGATACAAGTAAAAATCAAAATAAAAAATAAAAATGAAAATAAAATGAAAGTTAAGAGATTTCAAGCCATGTTAGTTCACGACGTTTCGATTGTTAGAATCTACAATCGCCTTCGGGTGAAGACTGGACTGATTCCTCCGAGAGATGACTATTTATGGGTCGTTCAAGTACTTTCACTTATCCCCGCTTTCCATTTTTTCCGCTTCACGGGTTCAGTGGGAGATGACCGTTTGGCGGGAGTTGGCCACTTTTCGCTTGATGATGGGTTTCCATATGTAGCTTGGCTGAATACGTTGTTGGACAGCATGTATGCGGCTTCCTTAAATTTTCTCCTGAACCAATGTTTCTCTCTGTGTAAGATCTCAGCTTGGGACCACACGATGTTGAATTCATAGGTCCAAACATGGTCTGCTATTCCTAATTTGCTGGTTTCCCCTCGTTGTGTGTGTTTCTTGTGCTCGGCAATGCGAACATTCAATGATATTGTACTTGGAATCAATTCTTCTTATCCTTTCCGATAATCCTCTGATGTAGGGAAGTGCAAGCACTGGTTGGGACGCCATCTCTTCCTTGCGAGGCTCCTACTTTCTTTTAGCCAAAGTCTTTTCTACCATCGCTTTGGAGTAGCCACTCCGTTGAAGATCATTTTTGATGATGTCTAGTCTAGTTCCTTCTCGAGACCTCGAGTCTTAATGATTCCTCTTTCAGTCGATTGATGGTGGTTGGATTCGTGGTTCAGATACTGTCCCGTGTGAGTGGGTTTTCGTTATACAGATGTTTCCCACATATTGTCGGTTTTTTTTATTTCATTTTCATTTTTATTTTTCATTTTTATTTTTATTTGTATCTTATTCCACTATTATTTCATTTCAGGTTATTTTTACTTAATATAATTGTCATTTTCAGCTATTAATTTTTAATTCTTCTTCTTTAGTTGTTTCAGGGATTTCAAATCATTTTATATATTAGACAATGGAAGTCCGAACTAGTGAAATTCATCATTTAACATTGTCAATAACCTTCAAACAAAGGTGAAGTTTCATGTCACATATTTCTGTTTCTTACCCACCTCAGAAGGTGATTGCTGAGTGACTCGATCAGGAATTCAATAAATTGTGAACAATGTGCTAGTAGTGATACTTTTTGTATTTTCTGACATGCAGCATATTTCGTAAACATACAAAGACACAACAGTTGGAATTTTAAAGTTTTCAAAGTATTGTTTTGAAGTAATAAAAAAATAACTATTTTTTGCAGCTATGGAAATCGTCGAACCAGAGCAGAGAGATATAGCAACCCTGATAATTTGTTGTATTTACACTCTGGGTCAAGCAATTTTAGGAATAACAGCTTGGTTATCACCTTCCTGGAGAATAATGTTACAAGTCCTCTACGTGCCTGGTATAATTTTCTTGTTATTTTTCTTCACATTACCAGCATCCAGAATGTGGGTTTTGGCAAATAGTAGAAAAGAAGAAATGGACGACATCGTTGTACAAAAGAAAACGAATGAAATCGAAAGTATTGTACACGAAAATGCAAAACCAGTGGGAGAAATAGAATCCCAAGGATTTTGGGACGCCATAAGCCAAAAGGTCATATTATTGAGAGTAATCCATTGCTCTTTCACTTGGATCGCCAATAACTTCATTTACTACGGACTTCTACTGCAGTCGGTAGCAATATCTGAAGATATTTACATCAGTTTCATTATTGGGGTTGTTGTCGAAATACCAGGTTATATTATCTACTATTATGGAAATAAAAAGTTCAAAAGACGATGGACGATGCTAGTGGGATTTGTTTCTACTGGAGTATGCTGTATAGCAGTTGGATTCATTCAAGAAGGTGAAACCATATAATATAATTTCATTTTATTTTCAGTTTTCCTTCAATGCACAACAAAAATTCATTCAAATTATGGATATTATCGAATTGTGGATGTAATAGACCGGGTGAATCCCCAGGAACTGCATTGATTGATTGTGGGAAAACTATAATTAGGAAAAATCTGAAAATTCAACAATATACTAAAGTCGATGGGGGCAATTCGGTCAAAATTTTTGTAAAATGGCGGCACTTCCAGTTATATCGGAAGTAGGTGTCTACTTTATTATTTTAAAAGGAATAATCTATTTCTATATATTATTACATTTTTGAATTCTGTATCAGGATCTAACTACTTTTCGTGCATAATGTCCTTTAACTAAGGCTGACTGTTTTTTGGCATATTTAAGTTTCCATGTCCAAAATGATGTTAGCAGACCCTAAAATAATTATTATCAGTATTTCCTTTAAGGAAAGTTTTATACTATGTCTTGATCGAATTCCTTGTAGAGCAGTATACTTAATTGACTTCATATGAAAATTCGATAATCAATGATACAGGGTGGTCCGAAAATAAAAATATGAATGAAATTTAATAAAACGCCTAAAGTGACTTTTTTCAAATGGAAACCTCCCATTTTCATAATTTAAACGTATTCAGCATCAAAAACAAGGGTTACTTTGTATTAGGATACCTATTCCGGAAAAAAGTAGTTTTTGAAATAATTGCAATTTAATATTTTTCTATCGACAGAATACTTACTATACGATTTATAAATTCTGTCAGTTGGCCATGACGGCGCGATGTTTGGAAATAATCTATTCATACGATAACGCCACTAATTGCCATTTGCAAATTGTCAATTATAGATCATGCAGGGACGATAAAGTTACACAAACGAAGATCATTTAAATTCATTCATTATTTACGAAGAATGTGAAAGTTATTTCAAGGACATGCGATACATTTGCGACCTGATTTCCGGAAAAAAGAAACCATCACCAAATACTGTCGAAGCTTTGTATTCTTTGAGGTTAGGTATAGTTCAAGTAAACGATATAGTGCAACCTGCCATCCAAAAGCTCTCCTATGATAATATAGTTGAGGAGCTAACTAATTTTGTCATTCAATAATCATTTCTGATTATCTTCTCATAATTTCTTTTCCATATTATCTGTATCACTCTCACTGTCGCCATTTGAATCAATAATGAATTCGTTTACACCATTAATATGGAAGTGTCTAATCTCCATTAGTCTTTTCCAACTAATACTACTTTTTTATTGCTTTTCTGCCAGTCTTCTTCGATAATATTAGATACTTCTTGTTTAATTAGCTCTCTCACCTTTTTATTAAATTTTGGAAAATTATTGTTACGCCTGATGCATGGTTTCAATTTTCTCCAAATCAACTCGATGGGATTGAAAACACAAAAATAGAGGGGAAGCCTCACTAGGGTGTGTGCATACGTTTCAGCAATACTCTCAAGGGCATACACTTTTTCAAATGTTTTTGTCTGCACAACGTCGAGTAGTTGGTTTTTGGTATAGTAATCTTCAAAATACAAAGTGTCATCCATTAAAAAACTTTACATTTCATCTTTCATCGAATTTTTATTCGGTACTTTGATGAGCTGTCGCGAATGATAGGAAGTGTTGTCAAGAACTATTACACTATTCGCATCCAAATTTGGGATCTATGTGTTTTCAAACCATTCTTTGAAAATATTAGCTTCCATATTCTTAAAATAGACAACATTGCGGTCCTCAAGTTTTTTTCCACATAATTTCATAGAATTAGGAACCCATCCTTCACTTCCTTTGCAATGCATAATGATCAGTCGCGATCCTTTGATTGCATGCATGTTAGGCGTACAAATTCTCGAACCACCAGTCCACCTTTTCGTAACTATGTCGTGAGTGTCATACAAAGTTTCGTCCGAATAGAAAATTTGCCGTTGTTTTTGTCTATATTTAGTTATTTGTTCGGTGTATTTGTTACGGAAATCCACTTTTGTTTGGCTTTCCATAACTGCTTGACGTTTGTTTATTATTTTAAATCTGAATCCTAGTTTCTTCATCCAAATATGGAGAGTTTTGTCACAGCAGCTCACGTTATGGCCCGAAGTATTCAATTTTTTTCTTATGATTTCTGTTGTAGAAATCTCATTGCTTTTGTAACAGTCCCAAGTATATTGTTTTTATCAATGATTTGATTAGATGAACATCTTAACGCTTCGGTAATCCTGTATCACATCGCTTCTTGCGTTCATAAAGTTTATTTTTGACTATCTTACATACAGTTGAGAAAGGAATTTCAGTCAATCTGATGTTGCTTGTAATAGTTTGTTTTCATTGAAGCCAAATTCGAGAATGCTTCCGAATCTCATTCACTGGTATCTCTTTTTCGCATTGTTCACCATCGGTATCGGAATAACAAAAATTATGAATAATCATAACTGCACCAATTTCAAATTTCAACACCCAAATCGCGATCAGTTCCTGAACTGAACACGACGTTGATAACCATCTCCGCATTCCCCGATTTCTATTCGTCATCGTAACATGACATCAAATTTAATTTTATGACTCGTCAGCCAATCATAAAACTCGGTTGGTAAAAATTATTCAATACGAACAGTCCACGTGGACTAGTTCGCAGCCGGTTTATTTCTGTGTATTGGTTTTTTTGCCTTTGAAAGTGCCAACTTTGAATGTGCGCAATTTCGTTTACTTCGACTATACTCTTTCCCATACAAAAAATATTTTACCAATATTTTTCTATTACAGAATTCTACTGGATGAAGCTGATACTATTTTTGATTGGAAAATGTTGTTCAGCCGTAGTATTTGCCCTAATATACGTTTATACTACAGAAATGTTCCCAACAACTTCCAGACACACCATGCTTTCTATAATATCGATGATTGGAAGATTAGGATCGATGTTAGCACCTCAGGTTCCATTACTGGTGAGTCAATTTATTGGAAATCAAATTTTTATCAGTTTCAAACTATGTTGAACGCGTTGTATTTTCAGGCTAAGATATCCACTGCATTGCCACTAATATGTTTTGGTATTATCGCCTTAGCTGCAGGAGTCCTGGCTTTGTTATATCCCGAAACACTGAATACAAAACTTCCAGACACAATTGAGGAAGCAATTAATATTGGAAAGGCACCAGTTGAATTAAAAACGAATAGTGAAAAATCAGATATTTGTGCTCGTTTATAAGTTGATAGAAAGTGTCTACTATTCAGCTAGTATTTGATCAATTTTTTTTAACAGCTACTGTTGACAGTATTTTTGTAATATGAATTATTTGATAATCATTCCATTCTTCCTGACTTTTTGTGAAAAATGTCTCGACATCTATCTGAGAATAGTAGAACATTGATATTCAAGAACTTTCAGCATTCGATGATGAAATTTAATCTACCATTTGTTAGATGTCGCAAATAATTCCGTAAAAGACCAGTATTTTTCATAATTGATTGTTTTACTTTCTCATGTGTGAAGTGAAGAAAAAAATATATTAAAAGTATTCTAATTTACCATCCTTGATATTTTGAAAATGAATGAGAATTATTACGCAACTCAACTTTTTTCCGAAGTTCTAAGTTCGTCATTGTGAAATTTCTGAAATATTTTATAATTTCCAAGTATCATAAACGAATGATATCTTTAATCTTCTCGAATTAATCATTTATTACAATAATTATCGGAATACCATATTTTTAGGGAAATACTATGGGATCATAAAACAATGGAGACGTTTTCTAGATTTTTGTTGTTTCTGGTCCAGCTGCTGTAGGTTTGGCTGTGATATTTCCCAAAACACTGAATACAAAACTTTCAGATACGATTGAGGAGGCTATTAATATAGAATGACACCAGTAGGATTAAAAGCAGTGAAAATGTTTTTATTTATTTCATTTTCAATGAGACATGATGTAACATCTATCCGAGAATATCAGATTGAATGTTTTCATTAATTTACAGCATTCGACTTCATTGTGAACCGTCAATACTTATGCTACTAATGCTACTGAATACAAGATGTCGCAAGTGACTCTCCAATGACTAATTTTCAATTGTATTTTCCATAGTTAGTAAATAATTCTCGACTTTTCAAAAATATATTGAGTAGAGAAACTGAACATAACAAAGTGATTTTCTGAACTATTTATTTTATTCAATAAGTATAATACCCGGTGATGGAATTATTTTCATTTAAACGGGTGTAGATAAATGTAAAGCAAATTTTTGAGAAAGAAAGTTTTTGGCTTTCTACTACTCCATCTTGATACAACAAACAAGGATGAGGGAATCTTCCAAGGAAAGGAAGGAACTTCCTTAAACTTATCAAAACGATCAAATTTAAAATGGAGTGGAGTGATACTATGAGGATCTTCACTTCGAGTCATATTTTCATTTGCCTCATACAGGGTCTTCAAAAAATGCAGATACTTTGATCTCATGAAAAAATGAGTGGAACTCAATTCTTTCTAATGGAACACCCTGAATATTTCAACATTGTTGAGCTCTACATCCAATTTTAGATTAACTTTGTTCAGATAATACTATTTCTATTTTGAACCGTTTTCGAGATAAACTGTTTCAAATGGAAATTGAGATGGTTTCCTGTTCATCACTCATTTTTGTAAAACAGATTTCTTTTGATGTTTCTCAATTAGTCACAGATAATACAATGAAAAGATAATTATTAAAATACTCCTCAAGCATCGAATGAAACTTCTCTTCAAACAATAGTTTTATTAACGCTGAAACACGAATTGAAAATAATAAACCCATAAATTAATGAGTTAATTTAATCATCAGTGTATTTCAGAATATGTTCAAACACATCTCCACCTCTACTGAAACAAACATGTAATCTCTCCAAAAGTTTGTCATGTGTAGCGCTTCTGATCAAGTCTGGAGTCAAACTATTGAAAGCAGTTGTAACTCTCGATTTCATATCTTCCATTGTTGTTATTGGAGTAGAGTAAACCATATTTTTAATGGAACCCCACACGAAATAATCTAATGGATTGTCATCTGGTGTTCTAGGAGGCCAACGAAAAGGTCCATTATTACCAATCCATCTGTCTTCGAAGATTTCGGTTGAAGCTTCGCTGACTGAATGAGAATTATGGGGTGGAGCACCACCCATTTGGTACCATACACGTTCTCTTCCTGGTCTATTATTTGAAATCATTCGAATTCCATTCCTCAGTAAATCTTCATATTTTGATGCATTCAAATTATCATCATAAAACTCGATATGAAAAATTGACTCATTCTTTATGGCACAAAATACATTGAATTGCCATCTTTCTTGAAAACCCCTTTGGCGGACAACATGGGGATTTTCTGGCGCCCAATAATGACTGTTGTGTCTATTGAAAACTCCATTTTTTGTGAACTTGGCGTCATCTGTCCATATGATATTGTCAAGGAAATGTTCATCCTCTTGAGTCTTGACAAGTAACCATTCAAAGAATTCCACTCTACGAGGTAAATCAGTCTCTTTCAAATGTTGGAGACAGTAGAACTTATAGGGATGCCATTTATGCTTATTAAGAATTCGACAAATTTTCACGTAGGATATACCTATCTTCCTTTCAGCCTCGTGCAGAGAAGCATTTGGAAATGCATGAAAGTATCCCAAAACTGTTATACCATTGTCATCATCATCCACTTTAGTCTTCTTACGAATAATTTTTGGACGGAAGGTTCCATTCAACCTACAGTTTTTTAGTAGTCGATTTATCACATTATTATTTGGGAAGTTGTGGATATCTTTCATACTAGGCATGTTCTACATGCAATTCTATTGCACTGACCATATATTATTAATAAATTCAAGAAATCTTCATTACTGTAACCTAATCTTGACATTATTCTATTATAAATGGTAGCTATCACAATCAGTCAAAACCACCAACGAAAGTCTGACGTTAAATAATTGGTTTATTTATTTTTCCAAAGCACACTATTAAAAAATATTAATGTGTACTGTTGTACGTTAGAGACCAATACCTCAATGTTTACAAATTGTAACTTTTTCTAAGGTAGGTACATTCCAATTTCTAATTGACTGATCTGAGACAGTTAAGAAACTGGATCAAAAAGAAATATTACTAAGTATAAAAAAAATGTTGAATATCCAATATAAGTGATGAATTCAAAAAAACGAGCAAGAAAACCACGTCAGTTTCCGTTTGAAACAGTTTATCTCGAAAACGGTTCAAAATAGAAATATTATCATCTAAACAAAGTTAATCTAAAATTGGATGTAGAGCTCAAAAATGTTGAAATATACAGGGTGTTCCATTTGAAAAAATTGAGTTCCGCTCATTTTTTCGTGAGATCAAAGTATCTGCATTTTTTGAAGACCCTGTATGAGGCAAATGAAAATATGACTCGGAGTGAAGATCTTCATAGTATTACTCCACTCCATTTCAAATTTGATCGTTTTAGTGCAAGAGAGTTCAAGATTATCAGCATTTATAAAAGTTCAAGTTTGGTAAAAAAATATTGAAATTAATTTATATCTTCTAAACGGTAATAGATAGGTAAACGGAAATAATAATGAATTTATTAACAAAGTGATAATGAATCATAATATGATATTATATACGGGGTGTTCCATTTGAAAAATCAAAGAAGCCGCTACTTTATAGCAGAAGCGACAACGCCGCTCCGTCTGAAATATTTTAGGCGTGTAGGTCATATTGATTTATGCATACTGTGAAATTTTCAGGTTGATCCGTTAAATAGTTTGTCAGAAACGGCTAATTGACGCTCTTCATGAAAAGCCCTGTATAACAAGTATATACGTATTATTTATTCGACATAATTAAATAATTAGCGAATTGAAAATGAAACGAAAATCAGTTTTTAACTAGAACTAGGATCATACTATTAGGTAATATTTAGATCTTTTTGAAGAATAATATACGTAGGTACTTTAATTAAAAATTTAAACGTCTACTTTTGTTAAGAGTAAAGTATTTTAATGCACCATCAATGTCTGTAGCATCATACACCTCTTGTTCAATAGACAAGATAGCCAAATTTGTTAGTCATAGAGTACTCATTGTCGACCTCAAATCATTTTTAATCAATTCCAATTTCGAAAAACATCTCTGACAGCTGGCATTGCTTATGACAATTGTAAAAAATATTCGCAGCATGATTAAATTATTGGACAAAGTGTCTTCCAGCTTCTATTTCCAGCAAAAGTCATTCATCATTCGTATAATTGACGTCTCACAACAGATTTTATTGCATATTTTTGGTACAAAAGTGAGGTTGATGTTTAAACAACGATTTGTTTAGCTTTCATGAAACTGCTACTCTATGAATCGTTTTTCAAATATAGAATCAGTGAGGTGGTTGTTGGCGAGAGTATAAAGAGTGAAAGTAAAAAAGATTTGATCGTGAATTACTGGCCATGATAAAAAACATATCGAATGAAACCGAAGAGAAACTTACAAAAATCGTTGGTGGAACAAGAAACAAGTGGTGAAACAAGTGGTTTCTGGAGTAGGAGTAATCTGACAACTCGATTGTTGTGTTTTATTCGAGAAGTTTGTTTGCTGTTCAAATTTATCAGTATGTCATGGGGATGCAAATTCCACTTAGATCACATACATGAAGCATCAAAATGATATATTCTTGTATCTTTTATCGAATCCATAATCACGATCATCAGGCAACTGTAAAGACGTATTTTGTTCCAGGAAAACTGGAACAATCACTTTTCCCAATCACAGAAATGCATTACTCTTTTCGACGCGTTTCAGCAACCATGTCGGTGTCTTCAGGGAAAAAAAAAGAGATGAAGGAAACTCTCCTTCATCTCTTGGTTGAATAAAGTATTTGTTCCAAACTCAGAATGTGTGAATGTGAAAATAATGTTTTATATACTATATTTTTTCATTTGGGATAAACGTATTTACCATAAAACTGAAAAGGTTTCTAGATCTTACTTTCGAAGATATGTATAACAGAAGAAGTGACAGATTTATTATACAATTTTGAACATGGCAATTGAGTCAGTCTGATGAAATTTGAGAAATAGTTTTTTATTGGTTACCATAAAATCCCATAATTGAGAGAAAAAGAAATAATTTTTCTTCTCTTACTATATTATAAGATAAATATCCTCAATTCGTTTCTATTGAAATTATTCGAAAATAAATGTTCTGGAGTCTCATTGAAAATATTTCTCGTTGAATAACCTTAGTTTGGCTCATTTTATTGCAATCGTAAGAATCTGTATTTTGTTCTCTGTAGTAGAACTTTGAAAATCGGTCAAGGTAGGTTAGGAGTACATTTACTTTCTTTTATATGATATGTGACAATTTCACTTGTTTCTCTCGAGGGACAAAATGCATCCTTTCGTGATATATATTCATTTCCAACTTTTCATGAACAGTCTTTCAAATGAAGTTTATTACATTCTGTACCGAACAGCAATTTGAAGTCACAAGAAACAATGGGAACATTCTCCAACATCGTTTTTCCATCCCCGGTTTCACATAATGCAGAGACTGGAAACTCGAATTTCTTGTATTTGAATCTATCACAGAGATTGCATTTCGCAAGCAAAAAGTCACGAAAGCTCGGCTGAGAAAACAGAAGAGGGTAATTCGCCTTTGGCAACGGGTTGAATCCGTCACTCTAATAAGCCATTGTTCGAGTCAAACATTCCGAATCAAGTGAAAATAAAATTGAAGCTCTTCCTCTTTTGTAGTCAAACAAAGGAACTACAGTGTTACAAATCAATTTTAACAATATAATAATGAAAGATGTATGAACTGTGGAAATGGGAATTTTTCTGAAATTATTGATAAAAAAAATGCAATGATTTTTTCTTGGTGTTCATCATCGGTGATCTACTATGAAATTAAAATAGACGAATTTTTTCGAAAATCGAAGTAATGTTTTCACTTCGAATGTCATTGCAGTGATTTACCATTAAATACGATTGTATTGATGGAAAGTGTAAGTTACATTGAAAGTGATGTCCCACAAGGTACCGTTCTTGATTCTCTGCTGTTAATCATCTACGTCAAAACTTGTTTTGAAATGATTTTATCATAGAATTTTGAGCATGAATTTTGGTTAAACTTTTTACCTGCCTCACTGTTGCCTTGAAAGTAGCCGACTCGCCTTCAGTGTTTTCAAAATTGATGAGAATTTGGATATTAATAAAGGCGCTTTAATCAAATATCTAGAAGTGTCAAAATAGACTAGCATCTTAAATGGAACTTGTACATTTCCAGATTGCGAAATACACTGAGAAGCATAATATGCAAATTCAAGTTTCTCACATAACAAAAATAGAATTTTTATATAAATCATTCTGCTACAAAATCTATAGGACTGATTGAAGATTAGTCAATCATATTTCCTCAGAGATGAAAGAAATGGGAAGTTACCTCACATTCAAGCTTGAAGTGAATATTACTGGAGTTTTTTCCAACACCAAATCGTTATTTTTAACATCTCGACACGTGTTTCGATCACCAAGTGATCATCTTCAAAGAGGAAGATTAAAACTTGGAACTAGTGCGAGCTAATCCTATTTATGCTATAAAGGTAACCCATACAGTTAAACCATCCAGGCGTACCAACCATACAGGTATGCCTATCCATAGGCAATATTGTAAAATTTATTTTTTATATGGTTAAAAATTGTTTTATATAAACATATATTGAGGAATAATAGATAAGGCAAAATTGTAAAATTCATTTAGGTTGGTGTAACCGTGAGGTTGGTACGCCTGGATGGTTTACCTGTATGGGTTTCCTCTATAGCATAAATAGGATTAGCTCGCAGTAGTTCTTAGTTTTAATCTTCCTCTTTGAAGATGATCACTTGGTGATCGAAACACGTGTCGTGGTGTTAAAAGTAACGATTTGGTATTGGGAAAAAACTCCAGTACACCAAAGGTCCCAAACAGTGCATCATAAGCTTGAAGTGAAAACATATTCACTTCAATCAATTAGACAGTATAATTCTCATAATTTACTGTAAAGTAATAAGTCGAACCTGATAACAGGTGTTCTTCATCTGTCTGAATAGAACAAAATCACGAAACATCACTCTAGAAAAGGAGAGGGAAAACCGTGGACACGTGTTTCGGACTATTGAATTCTCCTCCTTTTCGATTAAAAAGATACACTCTCGATAACACGCTGTAGCTGCCTACGTGGTAATCTTAGATGTGTTCAAGAAATTTTAGGTTTCTCAAGTGGAAGCATAAATGTCGGGTAGGCACCTGTTAGTGACTCCTTTTGTATGTGTTGTTTTCTGTGGCTGCATGGTGTTGATGAGGCCAATAGCCAGAAACACGTGTCCGCCGTTTGTCACTTCTTATCAAGGGCGCTCTTTCGAAAATTCTCTTCTTTTAAAAAATGAACGTACTGACAGTTGCCATTACCTTCATTTTTTACGTAAATATACTTTGGTAGTTATTGCAATGTCCTTCTGTTCCACAAACTCTTTTAGACCAACTGTAGCAGTTCTGACGTTGCCATGAGATGATGCCTATTGTCTAAATTTCAATTCATTTCAATCATAAATTGATTCTTGCTTAGAAAAAGCAAGACAGCTATATATGTGGTGTTGACATGGTTAGATGGTGTCAAATGTTGATACTTATTTCTGCTGGTAGTTGATATATTCGTTTTGTAGTTCCGTTCTGTGTTATTCAAACAGTTAACTGAGTACTGAAAAAAACATTTTTATTATATTTTCACTTCTTACACTAACAAATTCATTCACATATAAATAAGGTTTGTTGACAGCACATGTACACTGACAAACATAGGCACGATTCGACAACTGTCTTTCACTGCAGCGTTCACCGCATTCACTATCGATTCCATAGATGGCGCTTCATGCCTGTCCTTTTTATGGCAGTTGAGCGCTTCAGCTCAGTACCGCTGACGATACCGTAGCGGATCGAAACAGTGTCGCCTCGTTTGAGGTTACAAGTTTATGGAGTTGTTTTGCAGTTGAAGCAGTTGAAGCTGCAGATGGGAACAGAAAACGAATCTCATTCGGCGGTCGATGTCAAACATAGGTTCTGCAACTGATTGGCTAGGGAAGCCTCGTTTATCCGTGATATTCTGCGATTCAGTTCCCTGTCAATCTCACAGATGGTGTCTCTGTTGGGGGTGATGTCACCACCTTCACTCTCAGGCTTATTCTTTCTGCCACAGATCAGTGGTCCAAATTAGCACCACTAATGAGACCTAGACGGGTCGAAACACCGGTGATTGATCCTTGGTTTTTGGTGTTGGGTCACTAGTTCATATAATATTTGACATTTTTCTTCATTGCTAATATTTTTCGTGCGACAACCTTTGCTGGTTGTATTATCATCATTATCAGGTTATGTTGAATCATTTTTGCGGAAAAGTGTAGTAGCACTAATCTCCAACGTACTTTATTCAACTTTTTTTCTCAAAAAATTACACTTGTGCATTTGTAATAGACATGCATTACAAATGCTAGAAATCAACGGAAAATCTAGCAAAATCGTGATAAAGTGGACAAAATTGTTCAGTGAGCAACTGAATTGGCACATCTACTGAAATTTATCAGAATTTATTGGAATTTCAGAACGCAGCACATGATACTTGCTTTGCCGAAATACATCTTTCATAAACAGTCGTCCTGCATACCAAATAACACCGCAAAATGGGAAAACTTAAATATTGGTTGAAATGTTTTGTGATGAAACTGTCAAACATACAGTAATTCATCATTGTACGATATGTTAGATATTACAGATTCGATGTTCCACGACAAGCTTATAACTTTGAAAGTTTGACGAAGATTTACTCAGCCACTTATACAGGAACTTTATGAAAAAGGGAAAAAGTGCAACTCACGTAACATCGTCTTTTAGAAAAGAAGTATGGTTAGGCATGTCGAAACATACTTGGGGTCGAGAGGGGCAGATATTTCAAGATAAATGATTATTCTTTGCAGAGCTTAGAACCTTAGTCGCCTGATATTATATAGTGGAGCAAACGTGCTATATTTGTTTCCAAAAGTGGAGATAAAGTCAAAACGTAAAAAATATTGTAACAAACTGAAGAAGTAACTGTCTCAAACAAATCCATTTCTAACAATATTTCACCATCACAAACTAATTCATTTACAACACTTAGCAACTAACGCTCAATTTATTTCCACTATTTGAATTCCTTGTTTGAACGCTCGATTCACTTTCTGAACTCAATTGCCCTCTTGGGACGAAAAGCCGGCCTTATATATCGGTAACAATCTTTCTAGAATTCTGTAGTCGTTTCGGTACTCGACTAGAGTTTAACCGGCGATTGCCGACTGCATTCCTCTTGCGGTGATGTCATGTGTTTGTTCGCTGGCCGACATATCGGTCAGGGGCGGCTTCTGATTCTTCACAATATTAAAACCAACAGAGCTATAATTTACAAAAATTCGACTGTTTCTGAAATTTTGATAAATTCTACGTTCGTTTCTCTTCCCAGATATTATCATAAAAAAATCGAGGTATGCATAAGCGAAAAACAAGTTATATCCAAAATCCATATTTTTTCATTTCAATTATGTTTGAGGAGTATTATGTAAATGTATATTGAAGAAAACATTGATATTCATATGCTATATTTTCATTTCGAAAAGTTTTGGGAAAACTATGTAGATTTATATTTTAAGAGAAGCCTCCGTGTCAATTTCAAGCCCCTGATATTGCAAATGAACGCCTGTAGAATTCTTCAAAAATGAAAACAGTACGAAATCTATAGACCTGTGGTTTTTCAATATTTTTTGACGTGCGACCATGGATTTTTTGTCATTTGTTCTACTTCACAATAATACATATGAGAAAACAAAATCGCATACCTGTAAATTTTCACGACTGAAGATATAAATTGAAAAATAAATATAGTTAAAAAAACTAAATAAACACGCTTTTAAAGAACATTGAACTAGAAAGTTAAAAAAAAAAATTATTAGATTAAAACAGTGAAGAACGAAACATACTAGTATTATTGTGGAAAAAGCGACGGGCACTTGATATACAAAAAATATGGCACAAAGCGCCCATGCTTTTTTTATAATAATACTACTATTTTTCGTTCGTTATTATTTAAAGCTTGTTCTGTTTTGGAAAAATCTGTTTTTCCGTTAATCAGTTGTCGCCCCCATACGAACGACAACTCTCAGAAGTTGAGAAACTTGTGCGAGCTGAGGACTAACGAAGTCTTACCTTTTAACGTGTGATTCCTAACACGGTATTGAAAAAAATATTTCTAACTTTTTAAATCGATGTTCTTCAAAAGCGTGTTTTTTAGTTTTTTTAATTTTATTTATTTTGTCTAAACTTTGCGATCAATCAGCCGTATATTGTTTAAAAAAATGACCATTCATATTTTCCGATTCCGGAGAGGGAGACTGAAATTCAGCTACCAAACCCAAGGCAGCAGGCACGCAAATGAGGGTTACAATTAAGGCAGAAGACGGTGTGCTAATAAAGAAAATACTCTTTTCGAATGAAGAAATACATGTAAAGTGGGTTCGAATTAAATCAAGGAGGTTGGGTACAGCGTCATTTGCCCGCGAAAAAATCAAGCAATAATGTCGATATATCAAGAAGTTACGTACAGCGCCATCTACCCGGGAATATATCAAGCAATAATGTCGATTATTCTGTCAAATACAGATCTCGAGCTTGAGAGTTACAAATGAACAAAAAACATACATATATACATACATGCAGGTGAAGGTAATAAAAACGCATCGGAAAAAATACCTTTTTCAAATGAATAAATGCATGTAAAGTGCCCGCCATTTGCCCGCGAATAGATCAAGCAATAATGAAAATGAATGGAAAGGACTGTTACAAACAAACAAACATACATACAGGTGAAACTAATATAAAGCGTGTAAAAAAGGAAGTTTTTTGGTAACTGAAAGTCAAGGGATGAAATTCTAAAGTATTTTGAAGCTTTTTCGCATTCAGCCAAAGCTGAAGGACCATGAAAAAAAACCGCAGACCAGGCCAAACGTACAAGTCAGCTATGATGAACACGCACTATGGATCCTGTTTGAAAACACGGAAGTCATTGCCCCCGACTAGCGATACCATAGCCGACTGGTACGGGAGATGTAGACGTGATATTTTTTATTTTTAATAAAGGATTTTTGGATTTGGGATTGGTACAAAGGCAATAGTATCCATAGACAAAAGGACAATGGCAGCAGAAAAAAAGAAGCTGTGAACCTCAGTCGAATAAGGAATCTCATTCTGAAAAGTTCGAAAATAGCAAACAGCGTGACGGTAGTTAGAATAGGGTCAGCTAATGTTATTGATATTTTACCAAATCCAGGTACAAGTATTAGCACATCAGACTACCTGCTGAGGAGTCAACACAAATACACGTTACGTAATTCAACTAAGCCAGGCACAGGTATTAGCACACCAGATAATCTGCTGGGGAGTCAACATAAATACGGGTTACGTAATTTAACTGAGCCAGGTACAGGTATTATCATACCAGACTACCTGCTGAGGAGTTAACATAAATACGAGTTACGTAATTCAACTAAGCCAGTTACAGGTATTAGCACACCAGACTACCTGCTGAGGAGTTAACATAAATACGTGTTACGTAATGTAACTAAGCCAGGTACAGGTATCTATCAGCACATCAGATTACCTGCTGAGGAGTTAACATAAATACGCGTTACGTAATTTAAGTAAGCCAGGTACAGGTATTAGCACACCAGATCACCTGCTGAGGAGTCAACATGAATACGGGTTACGTAATTTAACAAAGCAGGTACAGGTATTAGCATACCAGACTACCTGCTGAGGAGTTAACATAAATACGCGTTACGTAATTTAACTAAGCTAGGTACAGGTATTATCATACCAGACTACCTGCTGAGGAATTAACATAAATACGAGTTACGTAATTTAACTGAGCCAGGTACAGGTATTAGCATACCATACTACCTGCTGAGGAGTTATCATAAATACGCGTTAATGTAACTAAGCCAGGTACATGTATCAGCACACCAGACTACCTGCTGAGGAGTTAACATAAATACGCGTTACGTAATTTAACTAAGCTAGGTACAGGTATTATCATACCAGACTACCTGCTGAGGAGTTAACATAAATAAGAGTTACGTAATTTAACTGAGCCAGGTACAGGTATTAGCACACCATACTACCTGCTGAGGAGTTAACATAAATACGCGTTAATGTAACTAAGCCAGGTACATGTATCAGCATACCAGACTACCTGCTGAGGAGTTAACATAAATACGCGTTACGTAATTTAACTAAGCCTGGTACAGGTACCTATTAGCACACCAGACTACCTGCTAAGGAGTCAACATTAATACGAGTTATGCAGCGGTTATATCCAGTCGTCGGTGATAAACTCAGGATGATATACCTCTGAAGAAGCTAGCTACTCGCTCCAGCTATCAATCCAAAGGGTAAGGGAGCCAGGCTCCAAACTGTTTGAAATCAAGACGACGTGCAGGTACTCGCTCCCGCGAAACGTCAGTAACAAATTCCAAGAATCCACGGCCTTCAAACCTGAAGAAGAAAAAAATGACACAGAAAACCTTGGTCGCGAAAGCCTCAATCATTTTCCTCCTTCAGTGTTCCATCGTGGACTTTTTATAAATCTACAGAAGAAAAACAAAATATAGTGAACTGTTTTATTACATCTCGATGGGATTCGCCAGCGTTTTCGAAAAAAGTTGGCAGTATTATACCACTACCCCGGCTTTACATGGATGACATTCAAATTTCAACCAATACAGAGAAAATATCAATAAATTATGATCATAAACCGTCATCTTGAAATACTTGGTCTAATTCATGTTGCACTGTTTGGAACCTTTGGTGTTGTAATGCATATTACTGGAGTTTTTTCCAACACCAAATCGTTATTTTTAACACCTCGACACGTGTTTCGATCACCAAGTGATCATCTTCAAGAGAAAGATTAATCTGGAAACGCTATTTACGCTATACAGGTATACCATACAGGTATAGCATGCAGGTCTACCACACCTAAATTAATTTTACAATTTTCCTCATCTATTATTTCACATTATGTCCTTATGTAATGTTTAAATGTTATAGCTATATATATAAAACAATTTTCACTATATAAAAAATTATTTTACAATATTGCCTATCTAAATTTATTTTTACAATACGTCTTTATGTAGTAATCAGTAAACCAAATAACATTATTTCAACATGCTATTATATTATATGCTATTTGGTATTTGTCCGTCATCGTTATTCATAATATTATTATGTTTACCCATTTCTACACTCTCATAGGCATCTAGTTGCCTGTTTGTTAATTTGTCTAACTAATCCTAATGAACTAAAGTCTATGGAATGGTTTTGTTGCAAAATATGATGGGCGACTACTGATTTTTCGGATCTTCCATATTTCAAGTGTGCTATGTGTTCCTTATATCTTACTTCAATATATCTTTTTGTCTGTCCATAATATTCAGCATCGCAGTCTTTACATTCAATTCAGTAAATTCCAGACTTTTTCGAATTCTTGACTTTGTCTTTTGGACTTTCCAAAACGCTCTGTAGTGTATGCCTTGTTTTAAAAACCACCTTCATACCTAGTTCCTTGAAAATCTTTCCAAAGTTCTTCGTATATTGGTGATATGGAACTGAGATGTATTCATCTTGGTTTTTGTTTTTTCTGAAAGTCGAGATTTCGTTCATTCTTAACCCAAACTTCTTCCTCCTTATTATGTCATCTACATACCCCTCGAGAAACCGTTAGTGACTGCTATTTCCTGAATTGTACGTTTTTCTTTTGCGAACCTATCATGTGTTGGAGAGAAAGTCAAAAGACGATGCACTGAAAAATTCAACCCAGCACGTTTGTGCTGTCCACAGTGATGTGAACTGTCAGGAACATAGCTGTACGTCCTTGTTTTTTTTCTAAATATATCGTATTCTAACTCTCCATATTGGCGTCTCATTACCAAAACGTCAAGAAATGGTAGTTGTCCCTCATTTTTTAATTCATACGTGAATTTTATTGATGGAGATCTATTATTTAAAAAGGAAACAAAGTCCTCAATATTCAATTTTTTGGTATCGAATATCGCGAAAATATCATCCACATACCTTAGCCAAATCCTAGTAAAATACTTTGACTTTTC
Source organism: Leptinotarsa decemlineata (assembly GCF_000500325.1). Taxonomy (NCBI): domain Eukaryota; kingdom Metazoa; phylum Arthropoda; class Insecta; order Coleoptera; family Chrysomelidae; genus Leptinotarsa; species Leptinotarsa decemlineata. The sequence continues at coordinate 239,190 of NW_019289644.1, read as the reverse complement.
TTTTGTTTCCATTTCGAATCTGGTCATGAACAGGTCTTCCAGGTAGGGGGACAAGGGTTTTCCCATGGCCGTTCCTTCCTGTTGTTCATAAAAGCAACCTTCTACCAGGAATAGATTTTGTTTCATACACAAATTAGTAAGAGAAACGAGTTCATTACATTACATTCATTACATAAGGACATATCGTAAAGTAATACCTAGATAAGGCAAATTGTAAAATTAATTTAGGTGTGGTAGACCTGTATGGTATACCTGTATAGCATAAATAGCGTTAGCTGCGCGAAGTTTCCAGTTTAATCTTCCTCTTGAAGATGATCACTTGGTGATCGAAACACGTGTCGAGGTGTTAAAAATAACGATTTGGTGTTGGCAGAAACCCCAGTAATATTCGCTTAGTCTAATGGTAAAATTCTTGAGATAATCCGTTAGGTGGATTTTGAGTTGAACGCGTTCCAGTATACATATAGATGCGATAGAAACATATAATGAAATGTCATTATCATTCCTTTCATTTTGAATTTTCCTGAAAATTTTTCAAGCACTGTCATCAACAATAACTTGGCAACGTCGTGCAAATTGCCTGCAGTGCATTGCACTAGAAATTAAGGTGATGAAGAGTAACGTTATCATATATGTTTTCAACTGTGTTGTCTGTGCGGCGCCCCTCGTGGCACGTCATTTCTCATCCCCACACCATAAATCACAACCGAAATTGTATTTCGTGTCTTACAAGAAGGTGCGGTCAAGTTGACTCATGTTGGGGGTCGTTGAGTTAAGTGGATAAATATATATCTTGGTAATCACAGTTCTATGATTTTATGCCTTGGGACTCAATTGGGGATTATTCAATTTGTGTCGTGGATTGAAAAACGTTTTTCGGTTACGAGATGATAAACATGTATATGCGTATGTTAAAACATTCTTGTGGGTTTGAAGTTGTCTGTTGAATATTATTTCAACAAAAGTGAAGTTGGATAGGAATACACAGAAAATTGACATTATTCCTTTTTCATTGAGCAAATAAATTATTGTTATTATCGTTATGATTATTCTATATATTCCTGATAAGTCTCTGGTATCTGTAGGGAGAGTGAGTGTAGACTCACAGCACTTAGGCCACATGTGACCTATTGTAAATCCTCCCGAGGAGTTGTCCTCCTAGGTCATCGTCTATCCTGTCCTTTCCAGGAAGGTGAACAGGTTACTAGGAAACATCTCCTTAATATTGGCAGGTGTAGGCCAAGACTCGCCGAACACCCACTCTCTTTGGCAACCTTGAGGTGTTTCACGGTGGCCTCCGCGAAAGTTTTGGAAGGTGCAGCGACATTACTGTAGTTGCGCGGCTTCTTCAACATTTTTGGGGTTTCCTCCGAGGAGGTGCACAAGTGAGGGAGCTCTCCTGCAAGGGCAGCCGGTTCCTTGCCTTTAGTTAAGGCGAAACTCTTGGTGCCCTTGCTGTTGGAGGTGATCTGCAATGTCCAGCCTCATTCCAAGCGGTAGATTGGGGTAGACATTTCTGTTCATCCCCAGCCACCGCCTTAGATTGAGGTAAGCACTTCTGTCCAGCCTCGGGATTGGTTTTTGTTTTTGTTGTTTCTGTCGTTTCATTCATATGTGTTCACACGTGTAGCAAGGGAAGAGTTGGTCACCTCTAGCAGAGCCCTGCATTACCAGAGGTAGGCTGATTACAATGAGGTTTCGCCGAGTTCCCTAAAGGGTTCGTTCGTAACCGCATATCAAACTGCGGCCATTCAGTTATGGGCATGATTCCTTACACCTTAGCTTGGGTAGGCTGGTCCACGGTGGCATGTTTTGCAAAGGCTTCTGGGGAGTTTTAGTTTCCCTTACCCTACTTATTTCTGCCATTGACCAGGAGTCCGGTGACCCCGTACGTGAGGCCACCTTGGCTTCCCGGACGGGGCCTCCGGTCCCCTAACTGTTCCCCTATCCGCCTCCTGGGAACGCGCCAGATAGGTAGCCCAACCCACGGGTCCTGATAAGTTTATCGATAGTTATTTGTTGGTACGTATGGTACATCAAATAATTTAATGAGTCTTGTTGTTCTTTTAGGAATTTTCTGTTTTCGTAAAGATTTGATATTGGGGCAGTTATATTTTTTATATATTTTATAACACATTAACACTATACTTGCCTGCCTTTTATTTTCTAGGCTGGGTATTTTGAGTTCATCTCGTAGCGATACTGATCTAACTGTAATAAAGTTCGGCTATACTTTTGTTGTGATATAAATGTCTCTGAAATTTGTTTTTAATTTTTTCTAGTCTATTTTTATGAACAATATGGAAAGGATGCCGCACTACAGCCCCATATTTGATGTTATTGAAATGTACACTTTGTCTTATTACAAATCCCATAATTCGTACTGCCTAAGATGTTATATAATCCAAATGTGGTTTATACGTTGAAGAATTGTATGTATCCGAATCATTGATAGCCTCTACCCTGGATAATTTAATATCATTCATCGAATAATTGTATCCTTGTAATGCACTGCTTGGAATCCTTGGTGTAGTAATGAATATTACTGGAGTTTCATTACAACGCCAAACCGTTATTTTAACACATTGACACGTGTTTCGATCACCAACTGAAGATGATCACTTGGTGGTCGAGACATGTGTCGAGGTGTTGAAAAAACGGTTTGGTGTTGGGATAAAACTCCAATTATAATAATTGTATATTGTATTGGTGAGTTTTTAGATACAAGACAGGATAGGACATTGGGATATATTTATAACGGGAGCTCCTTTTTCACACTCAATCGATGAACACTATTTATATCCTCTTCTAGTTTGACACAACTTTGTGAGTTTTTGATCTGTCTATAAAATTTAAAGCCATCTGCGAGTAACAAACATTCAGAGTACTTTAAATTTTGAGTTAGATCCTTATTGAATACAAGGAAAAATTAATGGACCCAGGTTTGATCCTTGAGGGACTCCAGAGTTTGTGCGAAATTTCCCTGCACAGACGTTGAAGAGGCGAGACCCTAGATGGGAGCCCTGAGGTACTCCGGAAGTAATATTGATGAATCTAGAACTGAACTTTCCCTGAGTGACTGCCTGAGACCTATTTGTAATATACGGCTGAAACCATCGTAGCAGATCACCGTGTATACCGATTTCTGCCAGCTTGTCGAGTATAGAGTTGCATAATCTATCTAGTCGAATGCCTTGCTGAAATAGGAATAGATGGCATCAACCTGGTAGACTTTGTTCATATTCTTCAAGAGATATTCAGTGAAGATAAATAAGTTGGATTAAGTGGAGCGATGTTTCACAAATCCATGCTGTTCATTATTGATTGAGGATCTGATATCAAAGTAGTTATAGTCGCAAATGATTGACTCAAAAAATTTGAAAATTGAGCAGAGTTTCAATATAGGGTGATAGTTTCCAAACAATAATTCATTACCACTTTTGAAGACGGGAACTACCCAACCAGCAAAGTTGTTTTATAATTCCATGGTGTTGCAACAGTTTTATTTTATTAGTATTTTATAATTACTTCCAAAATGCTAATTGATTGTATTAGATGATCTTGTTCTGTATCGTCATTCTTCAGCATTCTTTCTGATAGTTCTTCTCCAGCAATTTGGTAGGTCATCAAATGACTTTGTTTTAGTTTATACATCATTGTAAACCAACTGGCTTCAAGCATAGAATTGTGGTTTCGTATTAGCTTATCAGCATCAATTTTTGGCCATGAGGGTTGGTTATTATTTACCCATGACGACGGGACTATGGTGAACATATATAGCTAAAACTTAGATAAAATGAGTCAAATCCAGCTTCAAAAAGACAAAACTATCAACTGAGAATATAGTCCTGAATTATCAAATATCTGGGCAATTATTGAAGCTAATTAAAAGATATATTCTGACATCAAAAACTTACCCGTCATTTCCACTAAACGCACGACAAATTAAATATCAACAATATTTAATCCGCGTTCATATAGGTTATGTCTAATATAACATGTATTTAGCATTAGACAACGAATATTTATCATAAAAAAGGTAATATGTGATGAATATAAGTAATGTATATTACTTAGTCATTTATTAGCAAAAATGTTGCCAACTAACTTATAAGCAATCACAATAGTTGTGTACCGATAGCAGAGCCACAGGGGAGCAGAAAGGCAAACAAATATTAATAGGGCCGTATTCTTAGTATTCTGTGAAAAAAAAAACATCAAAATAACGGGATGCTTAGTTGTGTTTCGAAAAAATATTTCATATAGAAATGAGTTGTTAGGGTTGGATGGGAGTTCAGTTTTAGCAGCTAAGCCATACAAGGTGATTCACGGAATTTAATTCATTTGGGAGTATCTAGGTTTCCGATAATTTTGTGATTTGAGCGTATGCGTTCGCGTTCAAATTCAATTGTATAGGTTCGCTACCCGCTTTCTATAATTAATTCGTGACAGTGTTCGTATCCATAGGTATTCGTTAGTGTAAATGGCTTTGATGTTGGGATGTTGACTAATTGACGTATGATTAATTTTTGTGGTGGGTTCGAATACTCTATTTGTAACAAATATTTTTTTATAATTTTTAGTGAAAGAAGGGATAATGGTTGGTTTGGGTTAGTTTGGTTTTGTTTCAGTTATTTCAGAAAATCCATCTATTAAAAAATATACGGTCGGAAATCTTAATAGTGGGTCTAAAACGGTTTGGTGTTGGGAGAAAACTCCAGTAATATGAGGTAACACTCTTACAAAATACTTCCATATTTTTAATACATTGTAGATTACGGCCAAAAAAATATTGAAAACTCATTTTTATAAATTATAATTGATACATTTTGGCAATAACTAATAATCAGTTTCTATTGTTACTGTATTCAATTCTAATTCATCCTTACAATTTTAGACACTATGATATGCATATATAAGAGTATTAATTCATACTTTCAATTTGATAATAATTCCATTGTGTGGATATTGTAGTGGATTTTTCTGTTTGTATCCCGAATATATAAATAAAAATAAATAATAACTCAATAGTTTTAGATTCAGTTTAAGGTGCTTCAAACAGACAAAGAAATGACTTGGTGTTCCATAAAAAAACTTCCTGGAAGCTTTTTGAGCCGCCCTGTATATTGGAAATACTAAAAAACACTTTAAATTATCCCACCTAACCTCGTGCTTCAATTTTTTCTTGCGAAAATCAGGAAAAGTTTATGATAATGGTTAAAACGTCGTTTTGAACATTTATTGGGGGGTATATAATATTTTTAGATTCAGTTCAAGGTGCTTCAAACAGACGAAGAAATGACTTGGTGTTCCATAAAAAAACTTTCTAGAAGCTTTTTATTTACAGCTGAAAAGTACATAAATATTATAACATTATATTATTTAGAATAAAGTGAGTTAAGTTTGCGACTAGAAAATTAATACGTCGACAGAATGAATTTTTGTATAATTAATAATTTTACCGCAAACATTTATAAATGAGTGGCGCGTTAAAATTTTGCTAATAATAGGCTATATATTTCTCAATAAAATTTCATTTGCAGTAAAAATATCAATCTTCGAAGCATAAACAATGTCTTTACCAGTTTTGTGAGTGCAGAAGTGAAATTTTAAAATGGCTTCAACCTTTCTATTTGTTAGTTTTCAGTTGGTGTCATATCTATTATATTTTCCTAGTGTCCAATACAAAATTACTTCTTGCGTCTTCAAGAAAACATTTTTAACACTTTTTTATTTTATTGTTATCGTTTTCGGCTGTATTATATTTTATAACGCCTATACTTGGGACTACTAAAAAACTCTAATAAAATTGTCTTCTGAATATTTTATAAGTATCGCTTAAATATTTTGAAAAAGGGAAGTCTTCACAAAACTACTTTTTAAGAGCGTTGGATAAATTTTATAGTAACTGCCAAAATGTTTACAAAACTGTTTTGTAGTGTTTGTAAAAGGCCTTACAAAATATTGATGATAACTATAATGTTTTATAAAACGGTGCCAATTTCCTATTTACAGCAGTTTTATAAACATATTGAAAACATTTCTGGGAGAAATGCAGTTTTATAATTTCTTTCTCCGAAACGTTTCCGCAACTATTATAAAATACGAAATTGCTAGTTGGGTCCCCCACAAAAAAAGTCTTTCAAAGAATAAGTTCGACGATTTTTTGCATATTTCTGAATTTTCTATAAGGGCTGAAATGCAAAGAGTGGCACGTTTAAAAATTGACACACTGTATATGTCATATTCAACAAATTTCTAGAAAATTTCATGTCAAACAAAAGTATTGAAGGAACTAGTTTTCACGAAGTAACTTAATACGTAATGTGGGAAACTGGAATGCCGAAATAAGCATATCCAGTCCATTATTTTCCTTTTTGTTAATACTACAAACGGAATTAATTACCCCGAGAACCCATGATCTGGCAACGTCGAACATAAAGGGCTTTCATCTCGTAATACCTGTTAACACGACCTTTTGACCACAGTGGTGAAATATAATACAACTAGTTATATTCAACAATGACTTGAATTTAAATTATCCCTTGCTTTATGCTCCTCGGTTGTTTTGTATAATTCATCCATAAATTTCAGGACTCAACAAAACAGTTTCGTTTTCCGTGCGCGTATTCGTCATAAAGAAGTTGAGAACGCATATTTACGTTTATTATTGCGACTAATTTGGGGGATTATTGTTTCTACTCTGTGCTGAGTCTCTGGATCAGTTCAGTACTCTGATTTTTTTAAATTTTCTGAAAGAAGTTCCTTCAGTACTATTGTTGAAAAAATAGAGTGAACTTAATTTTTTTTGCTACTTCTACCATCTATTATCTGGAAAAATACTGTGCGGTAGGTACATAAGTAACGGGCAAATTCATTTTCTTGAATGTAATTTACAATTTACGAACAAAATACAAAATTACGTCAATTTTTCATTCTCGAATGGCATTTATCGAAACTGATAGCACAAGACCTCAGAATTTTTCATCAAAATTTTTATTATTTAGTAATACTATAGGAAAGCAACTAGCGACTCGTCTTAGTACATGTCACTAGGACGAGTGGTTTTACAAAATATTACTGATTGTTTGATCGGTACTGCTCGAAAATAACGAAATTTGAGCTTGAAAAAGTGGAAATTGAACTGACAAAATTTTAAGGTCGAGTGCATGGTATTCGTAAAGACCATTTCCTGAAATATTCTCAGTTGAATGTATCGATATAAGAACAAAATATCAATTCTCAAATTACATTAACTTCACCTGAATAACGAGATATTCCAAAAAAAATAATCCTCAGGAAGTACAAAGGTTATCTCAAAAGTTTTGACAGTGTGTTTTTGTTGCTCCATATCATACAACGAGGAAAAACCAGCAAAACAAGAATATCAGAGCATGTTTGGACCCATCTACATGACTGAGTGATCGCAAGCTGAGATCATATAAAGGAAGGAACACTGGTTCAGGTGGAAATTCAAAGAAGCCGCACACATGTTCTCCGCTAGCCAAGCTAGCGTAGAGATACGTAACATATGGAAAACCATAATCAACCGTAAAAATAGTCATCTCTCGGAGAAATTAGACCAGTCATCACCCGAAGACGATTGTGGATACTAACAATCGAAACGTCGTGAAGTTACTTGGCTTGGACTCTGTTAATTTTTAATGTTTTGTATTCCTGAGACATTACAGTTGAAAGTAGACTCTTAGAAACGGACAAAACTTTCGAAACAACCATGCCTGAAATGTGTGATTCATGTTACATCGTAAATTCGTCTTAGATGAGACCATCTTATCAAAATTTGTATTTTTTCCAATTTTGGATATGATAATAATAATGATGAAAATTATAAAATTTGAAAATATACTCACAGTAATAAGTCATATTTTGTTGGTGTTCATTTCATCGTTTAATTGGAGATTTCATACTGTTTTCACTTTTGAATGTTTCAATCTATCAAGTTCAATTATTTTGAGCTCTAGGTTGTCTAGTTTGTCAATAGATCAAGAGGTAATTGTACAACAATTTCAAACAAGAAACTATTTCTGTTTGCTTGTGCATTGCTTTCACTTGCATTGTTTTTCGCTTTGCAAGGTTTCTGTATAATATACTCGTAAGTTAGGAGTGATCACGTATAAATGACATATTGTTCATGATTTTACTGCTGTTTACTAGAGTCAAAACGTAAATAGTATTTACGTATATATAAAAAAATATGTTCACTGAGTGATCAACGAACACTATTTTGATTGGAGTTGCCATTTTCATTTGACGAATTGTTTATTGATTTGAACCTTCAAAAGTACTGTATATATTTGGGTTTAAATAACTACTAAAGCAAACATACTTTCAATTAATTAATGCTGATTATAACATGAGAATTCGTTGTGAAATCATTGAATTATTTTTTCGAGCACGTCACATTTTCATTGAGAAATAAAGTTTTGAAAATCTTTTTTTTTTGAAATTCGCAATTAACCACAATTTCAAAGGATGTTTTGACATTTGAATATATTGTAGTTGTGAACTTGTAACTGAATTGAGTTTGGAAGAAGGTTAAAAAGTCACTGAAACGTAAGTAGAATCTCTGGCGTGAAAGTCTATTCAAAACACCTTTCTCATGATATTTACGAGGGGGCATTATGAAAGTAATGACCCCTTGTCGTCGTATCAGGATACGACTGAAAATGAACTGTTTTCGATAGAATTAAATGAAAAAGGCACCATTTTCAAATTATTAATATTCGTAATAAAATGTATGAATTTCATTCAACATCAGAAGTCTTAAACTCTATCATTGGTGACATAGGCATAAACTTCAATATTGTCTCATCTCCCCTGTACCAAGACAGTTCTCATGTTTTCATAGTCGCACAGATCTTTATTAAGAACACTTTGCGTTAAATGGTTTGTTACTCACTTCTCTGACAAGGGACGTGAAATTTCAGACCACATGCTCCCGCCTGTTACTTCCAAATTACCCATAACCATAACTTTTTACCCTACCCATTAAAAACATATTCATTTTATGAAGTCAACTGGAGGGAGAAACTGGTGTGATATTTGTATCGTTCTAGAATAAACAATGTCGTTGCACCTTGTTTTGTATCTGTAACAAATCGGGAATCGTAGTTGGGAAAACTGAATGACACATTACATTTTTTCAATGTAGAAATTCATATCTGAAATTTCATATGATACTGGAGAAGCCAAACTTCTGGTTCACCCCTAGAAGTGACTACGTAACTGCAATGTATTTTCCAAAATGAGAAATGCACGCAGTTACTTGTCTTATGCGATTGTTTTGCCAATCAAAAGCTAAGAATTTTCGTGACAGATTTCGAAGGAGTTCTGAGATGATATCTATTATTTTTGAAAATCTGTTGAAATCTGTTTTTCCGTGAACCAGCTATCGCCTCCCCACCAACGACAACGCTCAAAAGTCGAAACGTTTGCGAGCTAAGGACTAACGAGGTCTCACCTCTTAACGTGTGATTCCTAAGACGAGTTGGACGATAGGAAGTGAAAATCAATCGTCCGACCTTGCAGTTCAAACCACCGGTTCGCATAGCGGTCGATTGAGTGGGTGGAGCAAACCACCCACGTCAACCCACCAGGCTACCGTCCCACCATGTTTTGTTAATTGACTTTTGAAACATTCGATGTTTCTGAATTTGAAAAATTGATGAACGGACACATTTATGACACCTCCTTCATGAAAAAATGCATAGCATCTACGATTATTTAAAATACATTATGCCTATCAATGTTATCAGTGCATGAGTATATGATTTTTGGAAACCTCAATATCAGTGCTTCAAATTTCTGATTAGTTTATAGTTTTATTTCAAGATCAATAAACAACATTTCCATTTATATTTTACTAGCTTTTAACCGTGGCTCCGCACGCATTGATGCCACTAAATAAGTGTCAGTAGAATAGAAATGAATCAATATGAGAACTATATTTTAATGCTCGGCTGGGATTATCAATTTTTAAAAATTATTACCTAACCTAACCTATCTCAACCTAACCTAACCTAAACTAACCTAACCTATCCTATCCTAACCTAACCTAACCTTTTTTTAGGTGGGGGGAGAATGACCTTCGAATCACCGAGGACCGCCTCCTACGGTCAAATGGTGCATCGTTAGCCAGTAAACCTCCCCCCCTCTCTTCGCCACGTATGGTTGACCTGGGATCGTCTTGAAAGGACATAGGATCGGGTCAAACAAGGCAAGTCTTAAAGTTCTTCTTTGAGCTTGGAAATGTTTTCCTTCTGTCTCATAATATGCTCAAGTATGCGCGAGGCCCTCTTCCAGGTGTTTTCGTCTCTTGTCATTAAACGTATGAGGTTTTCCGGGGTGACTTCTCCGAGCAATAATTCTAGGTCCGCTCGGTCGGTGTTCCATCTAGGGCATCGGAAGATGGTATGTTTCGGGTCATCAACGGTAGCCGGGCAGGGCTGGCATTCACTTCTTGTTGTCTTCCCGATTTTTAGCGTGTATGACTACCTGGGTAGTGAAATAATTTACCATCTTGTATTCTGCATCTATCCATGTAGCAATGTCTGGGATGAGCCTCTTCGTCCATTGCGCCTTGTCAATGTTCGCGTTCCATCTTTCTTGCCACTCTTCTATGGTCGTCCTTCTTTCTTCTCTCTTTGTGAAGTTATCTACGCTTCGTCCTCGCTCTAGTCTGGTCCTTTCTTTTATAAGCAGGTCTATGGGGGAACCGCTGCGATAACGTTCATTGCTTCCGCTGACACCGTCTTGTACGCCATCACGACCCTTTGTAACATTCTCCTCTGTACTAAGGTTATCATCTTGCGGTATCTTTCAACTCTCATTACGTCTCCCCATACCGGAGCCTCGTAAAGCAGTGTTGACTGTGTCACTCCGTATACCAATTTTCTCTTATGCTCACTGGGTCCTCTCAAATTTGGTAGAATTTTTGTGAGAGCCGTAACCTGCCTGTTTGCTTCTCCTACTATTTCCCTTACGTGCTGGTTGTAGATTTGTTTATCGTCCAGCCAGACCTCGAGGTATTTTACGTATTTCTTAGGCTGTTTCGTGTCTGTTTATCATTGGCGGTAACAATCAGTGCTAAATCGTCTACATATGCTACAGAGTTGCATCCCGTAAGCAGGTTGAGTACACCGTCATACAGGACGTTCCACAGGGTGGGACCCAGTATCGATCCCTGTGGAACTATCTGCGTCATGTCCTGGTCATAATGGTAACACCTCGGAGTTCTCTCCCGTAAGTATTCATCGATGACCTTGACCAGGTATCCATCTATCTGTAGGCCTTCCAGTTTATTCAGTTCATTTTCCCATTTAGCCGTGTTGAAGGCGTTTCTCAGGCCCACCACTATGACAGACCCCCAAGGTGTTCCTTCTAGTTATTGCTACTTTAATAACATGCGTTATGGCATCGACTGTTGATCGATTCTATAACGCACCTAACCTAACCTAACCTAACCTAACCTAACCTAACCTAACCTAACCTAACCTAACCTAACCTAACCTAACCTAACTTAACCTAACCTAACCTAACCTAACCTGACCTAATCTAACCTAACTTAACCTTACATAACATAACCTAACCTGAAGTAACCCTACCTAACCTAACTAACAAAGTAGATTTTTTTGACAAACAATTTTTTTATCTTACATATTTTTTTCATATAAAAATTATCCTACGTTACTTCTAATACCTCCAAGAACATGTATACAAAATTTCATGATGATCGATTTAGTAGTTTTCTCGTGAAGCCGTAACAAACAAACTTACATTGGCATTTATAATAATAGTGGGGAAGCTGAGATTGTTTTTGTTTCCGTATTTTTCACACACAAGGATTATATTTTTTCAGTGAATTTCACATTTATTCTTCAACTCATCTGCCCTGGTGATTATATCATTTCATAAACTATATCTTACGATTTGATCTTTACAAACTTTATTTTTGGAAATTATATCACATATGTTTTGCTATCACAGTAGCTTATTCGTAGTGAATGACATACTGAAAGTTGCATCTATTATGTACTCAATGTTTTTTCATACACCCCTTATAATCATACTCACTCAGGCACTTCATCGATCATAATTACCCGAAGCATCTACTCAACTTTTGAACCTTAACTACATCCTCAAATTATGATTACCTAAATCATGATATATCAATTCTACATCAATTATACAATCAATTCTACATCACTAAATCCAGTTGGTCATTCAGTAAAATGTTTGAATTTTTAAATTCATGAATTTCCATTGCTTCTGAATAATCAAGCTTCATACCTTTATTTTCTATGTGTAAAACTTCAAAATCTCCGGTGAAAATATGGTTTTCTTCTGAAAGACGATTTGAATAAGGTGTACTTGTTTCCTCATTTACAGAGCTCATATGATGGCCTTGAATGCAATTCCTAAATGTTCTGCCACTTTGACCAATATATACTTCGGCAAAAATTCCACATTTTAATTTATATACTCCTGATTTTTCGGATTTGGATGTTTTACTTTATTATTTTTAACAAATTTCAGCTAATTAACCAAATACCTTTTCTCCGGTATTATTCCCTTACGATTTGGCTACTTTTCATATATTTCTTCTAGACGAATAGCAAGTACGATCCATTTCTAACAAATTGTTACAAATGAACTTATTTCTAGATATAATGAATATTTCACTCTGTTTTTTTTCCATTGGCCAATTCCACTCGACGGTAAAAATATATGCTGACGTTTGATGTTTTTACAATTCTGAAGATGGACGAAGATTTCTGGCCTTCAAAACGCTGAGGTGAGTATCTGGAGTGAGTATATTCAATATGAATTTTTGCAAAATTAATAGATCATCAATTGAACAAGTGAAAATTAAATAGTATGAGTTTGTGCATCTCTAGTGAAATAATAGTTGTTCTGGGTATAGGAAAGAGACAATTAACTTTTGTCCAATTTCTAATGAGATTCCACTGATACTGTTGGTATCAGTGTTGGTTAATCAAACTATTCTTAAGTGATCAAGTGAGAATCATTTGTATTTTTCCGAAATTTGAACGTCCTAATTGACTCTCAACTTTGATTTTGTCGGAACTCCTGGATCTTGTGAATTTCATTACGATTACCAGTGTATATTTTATCCGATTTGTTTCTATCATGATCGCCAGCCAGATGAAGAAATAAATCGGAAATGGTATCATCTCATACCGAAATATTGATCGGCTCCGAAAGAATGGAAACCGAACTTCATCGTGACATATGACATCTGCGGTAAATCCTCCCCGCACTTCGGAGCAAAACAGGTTGTAAATCATCTCCCTGTGAGTCACAGTTTATTATACTTTTTACGAACCCCGAATTTCACAGATGTTTGTCTACCTTTTATCGTACATGGCCATCTAGCACGCACGGGTTTATCCAGTCAAAATGCTGTTTCATTCTTCACGTTATTACCTTCATTATTCCACATCATTACTGTCGAATCAGGCCACGACTATTTGATATAATGGCGGCTGATAGAAATGAAGAATTGCGAATTGGGGTTTTCATATTTGAATGGGCGCATGAATGGGCTATTGTTGGCATGGTTTCGGACAATTGAGTCAATCACTGGTACATTTGAATAGCGGATAAAGTTCCTTAAGGGTCAGTGCATAGGTTATCTTCCAAAGAGAGGGTTTTTGCTTTTTCGGAAATGAATTTTCAAAGAATAACTCTGAACTCAACAGTATGTCAAATTGGAAATAAGAGAATGGTCTAGAAACCACCAAAAAGCTTCTATGAATCATCAGAAAGCGTCTAGAAAACGTCAAAAAAACATTTAGTCAAAAGCTATCTAGAAACCATAAACAAGCGTCTATGAATCGTCAAAATCCGTATAGAACACGCCAAAAAAGCATTTAGTCAAAAGCTATCTAAAACCCATGAAAAAGCGTTTATGACTTGTCAAATCGATGTTTTCTACGACTGTCATATGGTTTTATGAACCCAAATTTCTGGAGCTGAATGGAAACTCATAGAAAACGCCGTTTCAATGATTCCCGGTTGCCTTTTGACGGTTCATGGGCGCTTTTTGAGGTTTTCTACCGGTTTACCTGAGAGGTTCGAAAATATCCAGAATAGATATTAGATTTTCTTACAGAGATCTACATGGATCAATGGCCATTTGAATCCCAGAAGAGGCTTAGCCTCTACACTTCAATGTAATGTGTGTGATTTATGGAAAACCTGTGAAAGTTATAAGCTGCTCCTGGACAAAGGTCTTGTTATACTGATTTTCTGAGTTGAAACATTTTCTCATTTTATTTTCAATCCGGAACTAATCGCAGAGTATTTGAAAACACTTACAGTGTTATGAAAGTTTCAAAGTTATGGCTTCAGCTGAAGTACATGGACTTTAAACCAATTTTATAGTGACATCAGAGTGACGTCACTTCATTTGCTAGAATGTGAAGTGAAATATTTATCTATAATGCAAATTATCACACTAGTAGTGAAATCTAGATGTGAATGATAAAGAAATAGCTTTCCAAAGGAAAATATCAACAAACAATTATTTTTCTTGATTGGATTGTATATTTGTCTGAGATCTATCCAATATTTTTATTTCATTTCATTCATTTCATCTTTCATTTTTAGAAAACTCATAATTGCTATGGCCCCCTTAGAAATATCCTCTGGAAATATACAAATTTCCAGCACATTTTGAAAGCCATTTTTGGTAATTACAAATATTGAAATAAAATTTTTGAAAATGTTGAAGCGTTTATCTTAGATTTCAAGAATGGTTAATGAAGTTTTCAATCAGGAGAAAATATTACTTAAGAATAATTATATTGCCACCAAAAACCTATTCGAATTACTTCTGGGACGAATTGAATATAATATATGCCTTACACATGAATCGTAAATGCAAATTTATATCCCTTTGGGGGTTCATTCAAAACAATTAGAGCTCTAATAAAATTACATTGTCACAACACTTTTATCCTTGTTGACCCTTTTCCTGTGAGACATCCCCTTTACTCTGTCACCCTATCAGATTGTCATTGTTGCGAGTCTAACTATAACAAAATTAGGATAAACTGCTCAACAAATGTTCCTTCAGGGTTTCATACGATTAGTTTGTAATATATGAGGTTTTCAATTCATATTTTTGATATATGACGTTTCAGAATTGAATCACAGATAATTGAAATACAATCAAATGTACTTGAAATTTCAAAAGTTTTGTCCGTTTGAATGTCATGTATTTTTGTAGCTCCATATCTCGATGAAGATTTATTCTACTGTCTCGTCGTATATACTGATCAATAGAGAATTTTGAACTATATACACTCCTGTGCAACTGTATTTGAAACGGAAATTAACGCCATTGAATTGTGTACGTAGAGATTGGAAGAATCAAACCTCATACACAAGTCAATAAAAATATTCTCGGACAATCAAGCGGCGTTGGTAGCTCATGGCTCCTATCGAGCAACGTCTAAATTTGTTGCAAATTGCCAAAAAAACTCCCCTCGATAGGAAGATTTAACAGATTTTCTCTGTTCTGGAGTCCTGGCCATCCTGGCCTGGAAGGCAATGGAGCTGCTGATTCTCTTGCAGAGGAGGGTGCTGCAAGCAGCTTCATCAATTCCAGAACCTGTAACTGGCATCGCTTTAGGCTTCGCCAAACTAAGATAGAACACCTGGATGGCCAGAAGATTTATGGATTTCTGGTAGAATCTTCCAGGGTTGGCTTGTAATCACCCTTCGAAGCTTGATACGAAACAGTTGTTGGACTACATTACGGATGAACTACGATGTCTGACAGGCCTTCTTACAGGTCATTTGAATCATCATATGCAGAGACTCAGACTCTTGGAAGAAAATGTGTGTCGCCTCTGTTTGGAAAATGATGGAACAGCAGAGCACATACTTTGTATGGTCAGATGGTAAGAGTACGACAGAGCCGTATTCTCACCATTACGTGTGATGAAGAGTAAATCGTCTATGACGACAGAGACGGTCAAGACAGTGGTTGGGTACCCATGAACCACCCAGGCACTTTCCAAAAGCGACAACCCACCAATGAAAAGGTCATGGTTACAGTATGGTGATCATCGGCTGGTCTGTAGCTGGGCCAAACAATCGCAGTAGAGTCCTATTGGGGAGAAATTTATGAAATATATCGAAAATTGCTAAAACTGATCAACATAAGAGGTCCAATCCTGTTCCACGAGAACACCGATCCGCACGTGTCACAAATCACCGCCTAAAAGTAAAACGAATTGAGTTCGAAGCTCCGCCTCACCCACCATACTTGCCAGACATTCCGCCAACCCACAACTATTTTTCAAGCACTTCGTTAACGTTCTCACTGGTAGAACCTTCGCCAATAAGGAACAGGCAGAAACGGCCTTCGAAGATTCCATCGAATCCCGATTTCATGATTTTTATGCTGACGAAGTTATTCGACTTGTGTTACGTTGGCAAAAGTACCGTAACTGACCTGAAGCCGCCCCTGACCAGCCGACCATGGAACAAACACATGACATCACTGCGAAAGAATGCAGTCGGGAATCGGCGGCAAAATTATAGTACCGAACCGATTATAGAATTCTCGAAAAGACCTTTACCGATATGAGCCCGTCTTCCCGACCCAAGAGGGCAGTTCAGAGAGTGAATATAGATTGGCTGAAGAAGAAATTCAAATAGTGGCGTTAGTTGCTAAGTGTTGTAATAAATAAATTAGTTTGTGATTATTGAAATATTGTTGGAAATTAATTTGTTTAATGCAGTTAATGCATTAAATTGCGACAGTACACTAATTCAAATGGCGCTCATTCCCATCAGACTGATAGAAACGAACGAATATTTGTAAACAACCTAACATCAGAACTGTTCGAAGGGTTCTTACGTTGTTGATTCGGGAATGCTTAAGAGTTACTTCCACTTAACTAGCGTGATATCGGAATATATAGAAATGTAGGATTTCATAGCGGGAGTCAATGTTTTTGGTTGGTTTCCGGATTTTGCTCTGGTCTTCTATGGTTGTAATCTCCAAACGTTCCAACTGCAACTGCAGCATTCATCTTAAATGGCGTGGTCGAAGTAATTTTCTTGACGAATCAACTGAAACGAAAGCTTTCATTTCTGCCGTTATATTGGTAATTTTCTGTAATGGCGGGTTCGAGCGCACTTCTCGCGCGATTTGTGTGACTTGGTTCGTTTATGCGCTTTTCAATGGTGTGTGACAGATCTTTGGTAGATATGCTCTCTCTTACTTTCTGTTAAAGTTCTCTTGGTGTTTGTGTATTTCTATCTTCTAAAAGGATCTTGTGTTCCCCTTCGGACAGTGTATGTTCAAGGACTCCAGACTCTCGGTCTGTTCCAATCAGACACTCCGCTCGGGTACCAATGCTTCTTTTCGTCTGACCAATATAGAATTCACCACAGTTACATGGAATCCTGTAAACTCTCAATGATTTGAGTGGATATCTGCTGTGTTTTGCTGATCTCAGATACTCCTATATGTATTTTCTTCGTCGGTTTGGAGACGATGTTAATTTTCTCATCTTTCAGAATTCTCCCGATTCGGTTGGTGACACCCACCTTATATGTATGGCAGATACACAGTGACTTCGGGTTGACATTCACTGGTGTTTGTCTTGATTTCCTTTGGACGAGTAGCACTGATTATGTCTTTTCAGTCATAGCCATTCGCTTGTAACACAATTGCTAGGTCCAAAGAAATGAACTTTGAATATTCAAGCCAGTCTCGAATATACTTACAGAGTAGGTTGAATGAACTGACGCCTATCAGAAAACAACTACTCCCCTGGCTAATACCACGAAGGGCGTTGGATTATATCCGACAGGCGTCAGTGCAGGAATCTTCATAGAAAATTTTTTGCATGTGCAATTGGCAATACAACTGAAAGAGTCGACCTTCAATTTTGGAACGGGCACACTTGCAGACCGGTTTCGGGCTCATTAGCCACTCATCATCATCATCATCGACTTAAGGTCAATAATATTCCGTAATTGAAAATCAGAAATCTTCCAGAGTATTTCATTCCTCTTCCTAAGTTAGAGCGAACAACAAAATGTCACTCCATCTAGTGGACGAGGTACTAACTAACTGCATATCCGAAATTTGCCCAATTCCTCTGATTAAGAATGAAAAACTTTCTTATTAGTCAGTGGGATATGCTTGAAGACTGGCAGTGGACAAATCTAAAGAAATGAACTTTGAACGTTCAAGCCAGTCTGGAATATATCTACACAGTAGATTGAATGGACTGACGCCCATCAGAAAACAAGTGTGCCCATTTCAAAATTGAAGGTCGAATCCTTCAGTTGTATTGCCAATTGCATATGCAGGAAATTTTCTGTGAATATTCCTGCATTGACGCATGTCGGATATAATCCAACGTCCTTCGTGGTATTAGTCAGGGGAGTAATTGTTTTCTGATAGGCGTTAGTCCATTCAACCTATTATGTAGGTATATTCGAGACTGGTTTGAACGTTTAAATTTTCATTTCTTTAGATTTGTTCACTGCCAGTAATCAAGGATAGCCCATTGACTAATGAGACAGTTTTTAAAGGACTAGTTTTTGAAATCCGTTAGTTCTGATTTTTTGCAGACTTGTTTGTGATGTTAGCCTAATGAATAATCCAATTTTATATTTCGTTTCAGTTTTTGACTGGCCGGCTGCCCATAAAGTGAGTGCCGTTTGAACTCAAAATCTACAGAATCTCTGATCCCAGTCCCAGTCTCTGTTTGCGTTTCATATGTAAAGAGACTTTAAGTGCAAGTCAAGTGCACCTAGTGAAGGGTAGAGGTGTAAAAACCCTTTTTGCGTCGAATATTTCCCTTATGAACATAGCAAATCAGCGTTTATTGAAGAGCGTAAATGAGATATATGTGTACCGTGCTTGTCAGACAAAATACCACAATTCGAAGTTGATCAAAGCAGCTGTTAGCAGTGGAAAACAGAATATTATGCCATCAAGGGCCACGAGATCAATCTCTAAGCAGTTCAATTTCAATTGTCTATGTGGAGACAAAATAACTGAAGAGTTAGTTCCTTGTGGTAGAGAAGAAGAAGAAACCAGAGAAACCGAACAATGTCATTACTACGGAAAAGTTGTTTCTCAGTGCAACAATCTGGAAAGCAGCTGAGAAAAGTGGTGATGAATGGGCTTTTAAAATAAAAGAGCGTATATTTGAGAACACAGATTTGGTTGCCCTTGAAGCCATATATCATCGGTTTTGCCAAACAAAGCTCTACCAGGCACCACCAACAGAAAAGTCGAGGGGAAATCGTCAGCACCCCAGTTGATAAGGTCATGGAGAAGATTTATTCATTTCTGGAAGAGAACGCTGAGGAGTGTCAGTTCTCTCTTGATTAACTCATGGACCAGATAGGAGGAGAACGACCTCAACTACGAACAGTCAAAACTCGCTTATTTGCAAAGTATGGGGAGAACATTCTGATTGTTGAGAGACACTTCAAACACACGACTGTTCAAGAACGCAGGTCACATAATTCTCACCAGTACATGGTATGACAGTAGAAGCTCAGATCCTCAAGCAAAAAGACTACTCGTGGTGAAAGCAGCTGCTGACTTCATAGGAGAAGATACATGGTCGCAAGTGATTTATTATTACTATTACTCAATTTCCGGCAAATAAATTTAGTAACCTTTGTTGAACTTATTTTTTTTACTTCATTATTCGTAGCTTAATAAATAATAGACGAAATCAAAAATGAAATAGTTTTATTTCAAAACTGACTTTCATTTATAAAACATGTGTTTCATTACATAAATAAGAATTTATCAATTCTTCTACATTTATCTTCTTTCTTTTTGAGTTGTTTATTTCAGTGACTCCCTAGTTCATTCTCCACCCTTAAACATCATCGTTCACACTTCGATGGTATAATCAGGGTCAAAATTAAATTGATCAGAAATACAGAATTGCAAAAAAATGGGGAGTTAGAAAAAAATTAAAAACTTTGAAAGGCTTAATCTCGGAAACTATTGAGTCTACAGAGACAGTTCTAGTATCATATTGTAACAAATTTAGTCTACTTTAAAAACTTACGGAGCAAGTTTTTTGCAAAAACTAGTCCTTCAGAATTTTAATCGCCAAAATTTGAAAAAACCCAATTTTTTCGCGGCGTTCTCGATTTTTGACAGTTGCGTTCGGCGCTCGAGGTCACAAATTCGGATTATTCATTAGGCCAACATCATAAACAAGTCTGCAAAAATCTGAACTACCGGATTCGATGCATGTTGTGATGTATAAAGTTACCGGAGATTGAAGGTGACAGACAACTGCACGTGCAATCTCAACACTCGTACACCGATACCGACGAGCAGTGTATCTCCGCAAATGACTCCATTGTCTTTTCCCCACCGAATATATTTAATTATTCTTGTTAGCTCGTGAGCTACAGGCGGTATCGTCTTGAGCTATTTTCTCGTGGCATGTAGGTATGGAGGAACTGTCAGAGAATAGGCAGTGACGGTTACAGAGCCGTGCACAAAGCACGTGTTGCCCGCATCGTAAACGGAAATCCATCTAGTGTGCCAAATGAAACAATTAGACGTCGGCTTTGCGAGTTTTTTGTAGTCTAGTGAAAAGTGGAAGCCGAAATTCGAGTTGTGAAAGCGTGATATGCAGTTGAGTGTTTTTGGTGTATTCATGCTCTGAGGATGAGGGTTTACAAAGGGGTTTTTCATTTGAATGTGGCGGAAAGTCTTTAAGCTGTTTGTGATGAGATTATTAAAAAGAATGAGATATTACAGTCTCTGGCGGAAAATACTTTGAATGGAATGGGTGTTATGTTACAAGCCTGTAAACTTAAATGCACTTTCAGAAAACTTCAGTGGGTTATTATTCGTTTTGAGGGCACATGGCGATTTTGAAAAACTTTTTGAGTGTACTTACGTATTTTGATGCATAAATTACGAATCCGAAAGAAAAAAGCGGTTCTCTCCCTTATTTACAAAGTTACGGCCCTGCAAAGTTCAGAAAAGGGCAACTTTTCAGCCTTCTTTTTCACAAGATAAACTATTTTAAAACAAAAGTATTCATTCACTAGATCACCTTTACACCTTATTTCTTCTTCCTTGACAGTTTTCACTTCAACAATCAACATGTTTTCGATAAAAATCTTGAACAACGTACGGAGCTGCTTTTTGGTTATATATCTCTGTATTTTACGTTTTTAAGGTTAATGGCATAGTTGGTACGAATGATGCTGTCAATATTCCTGAAGTAATTCAAATGTTTTTTGCCTTCATTCTTTAGATCGTAGGTAAATTGGTTTTTATTGGTGTATAACGAATTTGAAATAGTAGGTGGCGGCAAATACCAACCGCTTTTTTCCGAAATGTCACTAGCAACTAACCTAGAAATAAAAGAATGTCACTAGAAGGAGCATTCGTTTTCAAATTAAGTTTTTAATGAGAAAAATGTTGATTGTTGAATTGAAAAGTGACAATTAAGAAGGAATAAGGTGGAAAGGTGACCTAGTGAATAAATGCTTGCGTTTTTAAATAGTTTATCTTGTGAAAAAGAAGGCTGAAAAGTTGCCATTTTCTGAAATTTGAAGGGCAGTAACTTTGTAAATAAAGGAGAGCACCGATTTTTTTCTCTCGGATTCGTAATCTACGCATCAAAACAGCTCACTCAAAAAGTTTTTCGAAATCGCCGGATGCCCACTAAACGAATATTTACCCTTCGGTAACCCTGAGTATTTTGTACAATTTTTTATGTCATAGTGTCACATCAGCTTGTGCAGAATGGACCATATTGGACACTTTCGAACAGAAACTCATGTTTTCAAAATAGATAGATGAATATTGATGACTGTGTTTCAGGATAAAATTTTATTTCACATATAGTCAGTGGGCATACTTGAAGACTGGCTATAAATCAAATTATCTAAGAACAATTCGTACAGGCCAGTCTCAACTCTCTACACAGTAGGTTAATGGACTGACACCTATCAGAAAACGACTACTCCCCAGGCTAATACCACGAAGGGCGTTGGATTATATCAGACAGGTGTTACTGCAAGTGCAAAGTAGTGTATATCATTAACATAAAGTCGATGATTTCCGATAATTGAAAATCGAATTCCGTCAGAGTATCATTCCTCGAACTAAGCTGAAGCATACAACAAACAACAGGTTTGTCGTCGCCCCATCTGCCTGTGAACGAGGTAACCAACTGTATCGCCAACAGCATATACAGGAATAACTTCTGTGAAGAATCCTGCACTGACACCTGCATGTCGGATATAATCCAATGCCTTTCGTGGTATTAGCCAGGGGAGTAATTGTTTTCTGATAGGTGTCAGTCCATTAACCTACTGTGTAGGGAGTTGAAATTGGCCTGCACGAATTGTTCTTAGATAATTTGATAAAATTTTATGACAAACTCAATAGTGAAAATCGCATATCGATATCTGTCATCGTTTCTGAGTTACAGCATGTTTTTAGAAAAGTTTCTGTAACTTTTTTCCTGTCAAATATTTCATATTTCGATGAAAACAGTTCCAAAGCTCTTTTTACATAGAATTAAATGGTGTAAAAACTAATTTTTTCAAAGAGATATCAATACCATTAGTCATTGGACCCCACTGGATGTATATCCGGCTAACCTCCAATCTTAATGGGTTAGCCAGTTCAAATTTCATTCCTCTCAGTCGTATGGGGGTGTGTGGGAACTGATGGTCCATAGCGATGATGTAGAATATCAATATACCTAGTTATTGATGGTTTTTTTTTTCAATAAGACACCCTGTATATTCCTGCTCATTTCAATAGAGCTTGAAATGTAGCACACTTGATGTGTTGCTAAAGTTATCTTTGAAATACAGAGCTTTTAGATTTTTTCATCGAAACGCACATTTTGATCAAGTAAGCTTTGGACGACGCGGCGATAAATCAGAAAGAAATTGTTCATTGGTAGCTATCAAATGTTGAGAAAGCTTTTCACAGTAGCAATTAAAACGGATAATATCGAATATATTATATTTACGAATAATAAATAATAATATAATAGACAAATGTGCAATGGTCCATCTCAAAAGAAGATGATGCGGGGACTACGGAGAGGATGTGCAGCTCGTAGATAAAAGCATACTACACCATTTGGATACCGGAAAGACGTATACTTACCTCGGGGTGGAACAACGCCACTCACAAGAGGTAAAAAAAGTGAAGAACTCTCTCCGCAGCAAGTATCAGTACAAACTTCGACAGATCTGGTCATCGGAGCTGTCGGGGAAAAACAAAGTTGCTTCAACAAATATGCGTCCCTTCAGAGCAGCTGCCCAAGCAGCTGATGAACTCGGTTTAGTTTTCGACATCGAACGAGATGACCACAACTCTGTCACTGAGTTGAAACCCGTTCAGCAAAAAGCTCATATGAAAGCCGCAGAGATCACCTCACTTCTGCGTGAACACAAGGATAAGCCAATGCATGGGGTCTTCTTCAATAACATGGAGACCTTGGCTTATCAAAGCGCCTGACTTTCGCTTTCCTCTGGTCGAGTGGGCTGAAGTCGGAAACTAAGGGGTTCATCATGGCTTGCCAGGATGGTATCTTCAACACCTCAGTCTACTGCAGTCGCGTGATGGATATAAAGGTTCCTGACACAAGGTGCAGGGCCTGCCGTGAGGCGCCTGACATCCCGATGCACTTGCTATCAGCTTGTCCAGTATATGCGGTCTCGACCTATATCCATCGACATAACGCGGCCCTGAGAGTACTATATTACTATCTAGAGCACTCTTACGGTATTGACGAGACACCAGTGTTGCCCTACGCTCCGAGGGATATTCAATCCGTTATGGGGAACAAGAAGTGCCGCATTTATTGGAACTATTCGTTCTCCAACCTGGGGCTTATATAAGCTAATAAGCCTGATGTAGCCCTTCTCGACCACCAGAGCACAACGATATTTGTCGTGGAGTTTTCAGCTCCTGGTGAAACGAATATTGTACGAAAAGAGGAGGAATCACGGCCTGTCGCACTAAGGCAGAAATCTTAGCCTGGCAGATGCAGAAGGCCATCATTCTTGACTCTCTGCGCTTGCACAGGGCACATGACTATCGGATCCAATGATCACTTACCCCACGGTGTGGGAAGTGGTCGTTGGTTGATAATGCTGGCGCGCCCCCAGAATGTATTGGGGCTCCGGAGGATAGGGAATGACCAGCGCATGCTTCGGTAACAAAAAAAAACAAACAATGAAATATATATTTAGAGAAGGTACTAAAATGCCTACCAGCTTCTTCTTCACACAGGCAACACCTATTCTACACGTTTTTTGAAAAATTAATTAGTTCAATAGCAGTGAGACAAGACTTTGTATCACTGCCGCTCCCAATTCGTAACTAGAATTAGCCAGCAATTCCAAAATAAGATCTTTCATTTCAATCTTCTCCAGAGGTGAAAGTGCATAGGCCGGTGACCTGGCCTGCCAGCGGTGGGGTCCTTGATTGGCTATCCAATTATTACCAAAAGTTGCAGCCAAAAATTTACGTCAATTGCAGTATTGTGAGACGAAGCCCCGTGATGTTGAGAATATATTTTTCTGAGCTCCATTAGTGGCAATTTATCAGCAAAGGATTCAATATTTTGCCTTCAAGTTTATAAATACCTCTGAGATACCATTATAATTCTACCCCTGCAAACACCTGTCCACACATTGGATCCAAATGTTTCTTGACTTATTGAAAAATCACTCACTTAGATACAACTTTCCAGAAACCACTAGCAAAAAGCCATGCGATGTTCAAAATCTCCTGGTGTGAGTTGATGAACTCTTCTGGTCCTGTATGGCTTGAATTTGTATTTTTTTCAAACTACTGCTAACTTTATAGTTCTTGGTAGGTCTGTTGCTATTTTTATATTTCGTGTTGACGTTTCGGGATTATTTTCAACAGATCCTGAAACGACAATTTCTTGATTCACATAACTTTGGCCTCTTGTTGGGTTGTACCGCAATCCTGCGAAAATGTCACTAAAAGGTTGTCTTCTCTCTGGATACCTCCTTGATACAAATTGCTTGCTGCTTCTGCTTTTTCCCCGGTTTGTATAAAACAGACTACATTTCCCATTTTTCATATTTTTCATACTTCACTGCCAATATGTTTGAAATTTGAACAAAAACCATTAACAGAAAAGTGTGTTTACTGCTTAAATCAAAATTTGACAGCTACTAGTAAAGATCTGCATACTGTTTTAGTGCCGCATCGTCCAAAGCCTACTTAATCTAAGTGTTCCTTTCAAATTCTGCATGAAAAAATCTGAAAGCTCTACTCTAGCATATCATATAGTGTGCTACATTTTCGGAAAGGCAATTTAAAGCACTATTGAAAAATGCAGGAATATGCAAGGTGTCTCATTGAAAAAATTAGTTTTCCATCATCAACTTTTGATATCACATTTGAAAAAATGAGTTTTTGACACTATTGCATAGTACGTAGAAAGTGCATCGAAAATAAAGTTTTCATAGAAACAGGAAATTTTCGACAGGAAAAAAGTAACTTTCAGAAACGATGGTGAATATCGATAGGCGGTTCCAACCATTGAGTTTGGCATATATTTTTTCTCTCAGACACAGTAATCAGTTTTCATTTGTCTAGTTTGAAAACTAGAGTTTCTTTTCGAAAAGGAAGTACACCTGAAGGCGTACTTCAAAAGATATAAAGGTCAGAAGTATTGTCCTCTGGAAATTTTCAGGCGTACTTCAGAATGTATAAAGGGTGGAAATTTCGTGTTCTGGAAAGTTTCAGGCATACTTCAGAAAATATAAAGGTCAAAAGTTTCGTCCTCTGGAAAGTTCCAGGCGTACTACTTCAAAAGGTATGAAGGGTGGAAATTTCGTCCTCTGGAAAGTTCCGGGCATACTTCAGAAAATATAAAGGTCAGAAGTTTCGTCCTCTGGAAAGTTCCAGGCGTACTACAAACAAAATAAAGGTCAGAGGTTTCGTCCTCTAGAAAGTTTCAAGCGTACTTCAAAAGCTATAAGGGTCAGAAGTTTCGTCTTCTGGAAAGATTCAGGCGTATTTCAAAAAACATAAAGGTCAGAAGTTTCGTCCTCTAGATAGTTCCAGGCGCACTATAAAAGGTATAAAGGTCAGAGCTGGGAAGTTTCAGGCGTGCTTCAAAAGCTATAAAGGTCAGAAGTTTCGTCCTCTGGAAAGTTTCAGGTGTACTTCAAGAGAAATAAAAGTCAGAAGTTTCGTCCTCTGTGAAGATTCAGGCGTTCTTCAGACATGAAGGTCGGAAGTTTCGTCCTCTGGAAAGTTCCAGGCGAACTACAGAAATAAAAGTCAGAAGTTTCGTCCTCTGTGAAGATTCAGGCGTTCTTCAAAAGACATGAAGGTCGGAAGTTTCGTCCTCTGGAAAGTTCCAGGCGAACTACAAAAGATGGAAAGATCAGAGGTTTCGTCCTCTGGAAAGTTTCAGGCGAGCCTCGAAAGGTATGAAGGGTGGAAATTTCGTCCTCTGGAAAGTTTCAGGTATACTTCCGAAAATATAAAGGTCAGAAGTTTCGTCCTCTGGAAAGTTCCAGGCGTACTACAAACAAAATGAAAGTCAGAGGTTTCGTCCTCTGGAAATTTTCAGGCGTACTTCAAAAGGTATGAAGGGTGGAAATTTCGTTCTCGGGAAAGTTTCAGGCATACTTCAGAAAATATAAAGGTCAGAAGTTTCGTTCTCTGGAAAGTTCCAGGCGTACTACAAACAAAATAAAGGTCAGAGGTTTCGTCCTCTAGAAAGTTTCAAGCGTACTTCAAAAGCTATAGAGGTCAGAAGTTTCGTCCTCTGGAAAGTTTCAGGTGTACTTCAAGAGAAATAAAAGTCAGAAGTTTCGTCCTCTGTGAAGATTCAGGCGTTCTTCAAAAGACATGAAGGTCGGAAGTTTCGTCCTCTGGAAAGTTCCAGGTGAACTACAAAAGATGGAAAGATCAGAGGTTTCGTCCTCTGGAAAGTTTCAAGCGTGCCTCAAAAGTTATGGAGGTCAGAAGTTTCGTCCTCTGGAAAGTTTCAGGTGTACTTCAAAAGAAATAAAAGTCAGAAGTTTCGTCTTCTGGAAAGTTTCAGAGTATTCAATGAGATTTCTGAAGAATTCCGAAACAAAACATGACATCCCGCAACATTTCAGAACACTTTTGGAATAGTCTGGATTGACTTGAATATCTCAAATAATTGTGAAACGGTCAAGGGAAAAACATATTTCAACAGACAGATATGTATACTATCTTTGTTTTTTGAGAATATCTGTTTGGAGTAACGAAAATCAGTCTAATTTTTGCCACAGTTTCAACAAAAGTCTGAGTTTGATGTGCAATGGGGGTAGCAATACATCTTCACCCTTTATTGAATAGAAAATACAGAACAAAACAAGGTAGCACAAAAATTTACTCGTTGAGTAATAATTCAAAAGAGTTTTCTGAAAATTTCAATTGCCCTTGTCAACCGTTCCGTATTGAATGAAATAAAACCAGACTTGTCTGCCAAATTTGAAGAGAGAATACAAATGAAATTCATTTAATATTGGCAGCTAATTGTTTATCCTCGACGTTTTACTGGAAATGAAAAATTATTACATAACAAAATGTGGAGCTAACCAGCATTTAAAATTTTCATTCACCGTCGTTTCAAACGCTTGACAAAGCCGGTGGAGCTCAGTGAAGTATTATACGAATATCATCAAAATTCGCAAAAATGTATTACATTCACGATTACCATTCCGAAAATGCCAATCAATTCAATCTCTAATGGATATAAATTGTCGAGCGAATACATCGAATGCTTTTAGTCTAAATTATTTGGTATAAACTCAAAGGACCTTTTCGATTGAATGTAAATATTGATTTTCTAATTGTTCATTGAATATTGACTGAAATTATTTCAAATAACGGTTTAAAATATTGCGTTCGATTAACGGTTCAGTAAAGGCTGTATGAAAGTCGCGATTATATGTGAGGGGACCAAAAAATGAGCTGAATTAACAAACGTATTTATTCGGTCATAAAATACATGAAAAAGCTAAACTTTCTCAGTTATTTCATCATCACATGTGAAAATTATCTCAAGGATACGACTGTTTACGAAGTTTTCAAAACGACACCCTCTACTACTAAGCAATAGTTAATGTTAAGTAAATTAGCATTCAGTCAAAATACGATAAACTGAGGGTGGCGGGACTTTGCCATTCTCATTCATCCCGCTCATGATTACAATAATTTTTTCATGGGCTAGCATCAATAGAATAGCGTTTAATCTCCAATAAATGCCTCTCACCCCCAGAGCATTGTTTCCCCCAATAACAAACGGCGTTTAAGCGATGTGTGGCCTCATAAAGGGGAACTTCAGTCTATATTCCAGGCCGGTAATATTTACACATATCTGTAATGGAGCTTCGAGAACTCCACCGGTTCTGATGATAATAAGTTACATTTTGGACTGGGTGTTACTTATATTAAACTGGAGTGCCAACAAAATTTCATTACGGAGTGTATGAGAACGTGTTTGAACAGTTTGAATATGAGTTCGGTGCAAAGTAAAGTGCCTTTTAGTTTGCTGAAACTTTTTCAAGTGTGGATTATAATGCTCGGATGCAGTCCCATTATGTCAGGTTTGTTACTTTTTATTTCAATTGTTTCAACAATGATTTTCAAGAGATGATAATTATTACCCTGACAAATTATTTTACATTCATTCAGAGCAATGTTATACTGAAACTTTTGTTTCATACAGAAAAAAATCATCTGAAGAGTGCTTCAGATTTTATCGAAACAAAATTAATCCTATACGCAGGTTTCTGGTGAGTTCTGGTTCTGATATTGTGAGATCGTTCGTAATTGCACTACTGAATATTGAATATGAGAGTAAGTTGAGCCTATACCCAAGAAAAGTGTCACATTTATACAAATGTTAACGTAATTACAATTATTACTCGATAATCTACTATACTGCTGAAAATGACCTAAATAAAAAAAATATAAAGAAATCAACACTTTTTCATTTATTTATTTTCATTTATTTATTTGTAATACAGTACTCTATAGGACATAGCCCAATTACAAAGCAGGAAATAACAGAGTATAATAAATACATCACAAACAAGTGACTGTAAAGTCTACAAACACTACAAACAATACAAACAAGTGACTATAAAGACTACATATTTTATATTTATTATAGGTGACAAAACAATTATTTTAGGAACTGGGATATTTTATTTGACAATTTGCAACTGAATATATCTAAATTATCGCTAACAGGATTTGTCACTTTACACATGGTATGGATCGGAGAATTCTCCAGAACGTTTGTGCGAGATGTTTTTATATAGAAAGTATTCTGGAACAGATTCTAGGAATGCAAATACTAAACTTTTCCAGTAATGTTGGGCAGTCAACTATGCTTTTGATAATTTTATAGGTTAGTGCAACAATATAATATTCACGCCTTTTTTTCGAGACTGCAAAAGTTATGCTTTTGTAGCAATTCAGAGTGGGTTGTTCCTATTGGAGGATAAATGCCATCGGTTTTTAGGCTTAGCAGTTTTAAAAATCGTCGTTGAATTGCTTCTATTCTGTCAATGTGATATTGATGGAAGGGGTTCCCTACAGCTGACGCGTATTCTGACTTTGATCTTATGAAAGCATAGAATGAAGTTTTTGAGGTCGAAGTTTCTTTGAAATCACTACTGATACATGCAATTAATCCGTACAAACGACAGGAGGAGATTACAACATTATCAATATGCCTATTAAATGATAGTGCAGAGTCAAATTTGACGCCAAGATCAGTAAATGTTACTGGTCTCACCAGGGAAACGTTTTCTATTGAATAATCAAAGATCAAGATATTCGTTTTCAAACTGTAGGACATGAACTTACATTTATCTGGGTTCAGTGACAAGTTATCTATGTTCTCAACGAGGCAGTATAGTTATTATAGTAATGGATACGCATTGTGAATACCTAATCATCCTGAAATTTCTCGGGTTATAGACAGTTGTAAATATTTGTATTTGGCATATGCTCATTATCGTTGTGACCTTAGCTCTTAGTTATTACTAATATTGGCCATCTTTCTAGACATACTTTATGGTTTTTATTCTCTTTCAAGTTTCCATAAACGCTCTCGTTGATTTTTTATGATCGAACTCATAGTCAATGACTACAATCTGTGACTACGATGATTAAATTTATTGAATGGTCAAACGAAAACAGAAAAGTTATTCATCAATTGAGAAATTAGATATTCAGGGTCACATACATTTAGGGATTTAATTTTTCTTCTCCTTTAAAATCTCTCAACTACCTAGAACAATATACAAAAATCATTTGAAAAATGTGAATGATCACAAACATTTATCACTCAGAGATAAATTATAAATATACTGACAGAAAATTATCATAAACAAGAATATTTGAATGTATTGAATGAACATTTTTTGTCCTATATAAAAAAGAGAATGCAAGGTGATACATCTACATGAAGAAGATACGATCAATATCGTATCTTCTTCATATTTTTGACAGCATTAAAACCTCACAATTCGTTTCTGAGAGAGTTCGAAGAGAAAATTCCGGTATTTCGTCTGTTTTTTTCCCTCTTTTTGGACGATAATCGTCTCACCAGGAGTTGGAAACTCCACGACAAATATCGTCTTGCTCTGATAGTCGAGAATGACTATATCAGGCTTATTAGCTTATATAAGCTTGAGAGAATGTAACGAGTAGTTATTATCATTTCTTCATTATTATTATTTCTTTGTATTTTAATCATGAGAGAATCATAGAAACGTTAATGATCTCTTTGATATACATGTATATAACTTCATTAACCGACTGTTATAAGAAAACAAGTATAGCTGGGGCACCAGTCAATCTAATAGTAGCACTGATGATCTTCAAAGCTGACTCAGCCTCTGACGGAAGCACCAAACTCTTACGAAGGTTCGAAACAGATCAACACTTTAATCTAGCAGACCACTATTATAATCTTAATGCAGTCATTATTCACTGTGGTTCTGGCGTTGAATATGGTCATTATTACGTCTTGGTCAAAGACGAAACGGGATGGTTTATGTTTGACAATAGTCGTGTCACTGAGTGTTCTGGCGATATATTGAATTTATTGGATCCTCTAGAGACACTCTAGAGAGCTGGGGCACCAGTCAATCAAATAATAGCACTGATGATCTTCAAAGATGACTCAGCCTCTGACGGAAGGACCAAACTCTTACGAAGGTTCGAAACAGATCAACACTTCAATCTAGCAGACCACTATTATAATCTTCATGCAGTCATTGTTCACTGTGGTTCTGGCGTTGAATATGGTCATTATTACGCCTTGGTCAAAGACGGAACGTGCTGGTTTAAGTTTGACGATAGTCGTATCACTAAGTGTTCTGGCGATGTATTGAATTCATTGGAGCCTCTAGAGACAACCTAATTTTTGTTTCATGAAAGAGCGGACATTGGCAGATCAAGATCTTCAGATGATGTGGTGGTGCAAATGCGCCACTTGAATCAATGAAATCGCCCGGAGCGCCAATTAATTTTTGTTGTTGTTTTGTAATTTCACGATTTGTATTTTGGAAGTGTTGTTATTATATTAACCGAATTTCACAAGCTGGAAAAAGTATTGATTATTCCAAGAGTGATTTGAGAAAACTTCTAGTCAGTGATAGCATTCACTAACTAGAGGTCATCTTACCAACACCAATGAGTGTTCTCAAATAGGTTGAATGAATGAAATTTTTGGCTTTCTACTTCTTGATACAAAATAAAATATGGGAATCTTCCAAAGAAAGGAAAGAAACAACCAATTCTGAAAAAGTATTACTATATCAAGATGTGTAAATCATGCAAAGAAGTAACTACCAGACACAAACTGTAAGAAAAAGGTCTCTCGAAACAGCTACTTTCATATATACAAAAAACACTTTTCTCTATTCGGTATGCATTTCAAATATTCGTTTTGGAATTGAATCAGATATCATTCACAGGATTCCTACACATTAGAGTCAATGAAGGAGGTAACATTTCACTCACATGGAACACTGTCATCTTCACTGGTAGACATCAGAAGTTTCGTCTCATCAGCTTTTTAGTACCAAATCTGGATAACATTATGGTAAAAAACACACAAGACTTTGATCTACTAATGTTGTCGTATATTTTGAAGATACGTTGATTTTTTGTGAAAAGAAATTATACAAAAACACTTTTCTGTATTCAGTTTGTATTTCAAATATTCTCGATGGAATTGAATCAGATATCATTCATAGATATCAATATACAGAATGAAATAGATGAAAATTCCCATATATGGAACACTATCAACCGATGTTTTGCCGTGGGATACTTGCCTTATCAGCTCGTCAGTACCAAATCTGGATAACATTATTTATAGGAAAAAACTATGAAGAAATATGAATCGTGCTACCCATGATGATCACTAAACAATGTTTACATTTTTCTTATTCTAGACGCGCTTCGCGTAGCATCATGGTAGTAATAGATTTGGTACTGAAGAGCTGATGAAGCAAGTGTCTTACGGCGAAACATAGAAGGTCTACTAGTGAGGATGACCGTATTTCATGTAAGTGATATTTCACATTTTCCATTCACCATAATGTGTAGGAATCCTTTATATCAAGATTGAGAGTAGGAAGCCGAAACTTTTCTTTATCAAAAAATCAACCTTCTCTTAATTATATCCCTTTCAATTCAAATGAAAATATTATTGTGTTATTATCATTTTAAATATTATTGAAAATTATGTAATTGAAGTACAATATTTTACAGAAATGAGTGAACGTTACTCAAAACATTTCTGATTTTTCTCAATAACGTTGGTGAAAACATATTGAGACACTATTACATCCAATAGATGACTGAATTTCCGGTGAAACTCTTTAGGAGTCACTCCAAAAAAAGTCAAACCTGTCAACGCCTTACAACACAACGCTGAATCCCATCCCAGGGCATTTGTATTGTCCTACACAGTCTACCCAGAGCATTCATAGACTGTAACTGTAACACTCGAGGGAAAAACTAATTTAATGACGAAACTTCCAGCCAATTGTGACGTTTCCTTCCCGAACCTTGGCGCGTTGAAATGTTTTTTCATCTCGTTAAGTTTCCCATCTGTCAGTGTTGTAAACTAATGACGCTAATTTTCAACACATTAATTTAAAATGGCACTTTTTTGCTCCGGAGATTTATACGGCAATATGCTGGCTCTAATAAAAATATCTAGAAACCAGAGTCTATTGTGTATTTTTCATTCATGAGCTGTCGCAACATCCCAGGAAAAAAGATTGAAAATTTAGGCAAGGCGGAAATCTTGTCATCATGTCTTTCATTCTGGATTGTCTGATAGATTGGAGAATTGACGTCGATATTCCTATGAACCGATAGTTCCGATCTTTTCTCATCTTCCTTGAACAAAAAAAACATATATAGGTACAATGAATTGCCACCAATCATTATATTAAAACAAGAATCCTCAAGAATGGGTCAAAGGTAAAATTTACATTCACGTATTACAAAAAGTCGCACCCCTCCACTTTCATTCATTCATATCATGCCATACAAATTACTTGGTTTAAGGGCCAATAAACGTAAGATCAACCATACAGGAACAAATTATTTTGAACTTCAGTTCTAGAGTAAAAGATTGGTCTTATAGACCTTCACTATGTCATGAGAAACTGAATGACTTTTTCACTGGTGACCTTACGCCGGGAACCAGGCTGGATGTTGACTAATTTGGCGAGGTCCGTTCAATAAAAAATACAAATATAAGCAATGAAGAAATATTAATGGTGATATTCATGATAATAATCAAACGATTCTCACAATTTTGTTTATTCTAGATGCGTTTTGCTAACACCGCAGCGTCATCGGTAATAATAGTATAACACTGTAATATCCTACAAAGCACGATGGACGTTGTTCACAGATGGTGCCTGAGGGATCATACGTCTGTCAACCCCAGCAAAACTGTGATAATCCCCTTCACCAGGAGGAGAAAATTGTACGATCTAAAGCCACTTTCATTCACTGGTGAGGTCATTCTATTTGGGACGGAGGTGAAATATCTTGGCATTTCCTTTGGTAAAAAACACACCTGGAACGCTCACTTGGAAAAAGTTTTACACAAACCCAGATTGTCCCTATGGACATGTTGAAGGATTTGTAGTAAAACTTAGGGTTTAGGTCCCGAACAAATCCATTGGATTTACGTAATGATTGTCAGATCAATGATCACTTATTATGCAATTGCCTGGTGGCCGAAGGCCTTACAGAAAACGGCTCAGGCGAAGCTTTCTGGCTTACAGAGACAGGCTTGTCTGGCTATCAGTGGTGCCATCAGTATCACACCGTCAGCAGCCATAGAGATCCTTTAAGATTTACCTCCTCTCCACATTTTCTTGAAGAGAGGGGCTGAATGGACTGCATATAGACTTATGTACATTGT
Source organism: Leptinotarsa decemlineata (assembly GCF_000500325.1). NCBI lineage: Eukaryota > Metazoa > Arthropoda > Insecta > Coleoptera > Chrysomelidae > Leptinotarsa > Leptinotarsa decemlineata. Next base: position 204,646 of record NW_019289644.1, on the reverse strand, counting down.
CAATTGGACAAATCAATTCAATGCAGATTGCAACAGACTGTTGGTTGACACTGGAAGACATAACATTCTGAAAATGACAATGATTGTCTCTGGTCTGGATTCATGACTATTATACTGGCCTGGAGGGCAATGAGGCTGCTGACTCCCTTGAAAAGGAGGGTAATGTTAGCCGCTTCATTGGACCAGAACCTGTCATTGGCATCACTATAGGCTTTGCCACAAAGATTGAACACCTGTATGGCAAGAAGATTCATGGACTTTTGAGAGAATCTTACAGGATTGGCTCACTTCAAGGCGATGCTTCATGAACTACAAAAGGATGAACTACGATGTCTAACAGGCTTTCTTAAAGGCCACTATCATTTGAATCATCATATGCAGAGACTCGGACTGTTGGAAGGCAGTATGTGTCGCCTCTGTTTAGAAAATGATGAAATAGCAGAGCACATACTTGTGTCTGCCCTGCTGGGGACCGAATCAGGTTTTCAGAGTTCGACAGAGCTGGGTTCATTTGGTCGACTGTGAGTAGGTGTGAGCCACAATAAACTCTTACGAATCCTTTGGACCTAACCTAACCTAAGCTAACACACTGGACTTCAATTCTAATGTACAAGAGTAGTAGGTACCTCATTCATTTGGTAAATGGTTAATGGGATAACAAGTAAAATTTGAAAAACAAATCAATTACAATTTCTACAGTAGGTGTGAAGGATGAAATTTTCAAATTGTCTTTTCTGTGCCTGGCTTCACATGAAAAACGGGTAATGCTTGAAATATTTTTTGCTTGGGATTTGATAATCCCAAGTAGGAAATATTTCACCTTTGAAAAATCCAATTTGAATGTAATTATAAAAGTTTATTCTGTGGTCAACAGAAGTCGTCAGGATTTCTTCAATTTTTTTTTCATTTATATGCTAGAGTTCTGCCAAGCAAATTAAATGAAATTCAAGGCGAAATCAAGGTCGTTGTTGGAGTTCTAATTTGTGTCGAATCAACATAAAGCTCATAGTAGACGTTTTTACCCGAATCGAATCAAAATGAAGATTGGAATTGAAGTTATTAGTGAGAAACAGGTAATTAAATCAATTACAAAATCGGGTAAAACTCAGGTACTTGAAATGTGGGTACTTCAAATTGTAAAATTAGGTATATTAAGTATTGAATATGTGGAATATAGTTAGTGAAGACATGCCCGAAGTAGCCATTGTATGGCGAAACGAGTGTTGCGTTTTTGTAGAACTGTTAAGTGAAAATTCCACAATGAAGAAATTTTTGAATACGTTATATATCAGAGTACCAAGAAGGAGCAGTTCATTTAGCTGAATTGTGAAAAGGACGGGGCTAACAAAATCCACATTTTCGAATCATTCATTTCATCACTTGATAATCAAAAGAAGCAGAATATACTAAAATAATATGGAGACACAACAAACACTTCGCACTCTTGCAGGAATATTTTTGGGTAAATTGATGGTTTTAGCATTATTACGTGGTATGGCTCATAACGTTTATTGTATAACTTTGAAAATGTCCATATAGGGCGAAACTGCAGTAACATTAGTTATGAATAAAAGTGGTGAAAAAACATTTTTCATGAACATCTTTGGTGTTCAGCCATGAAATGGAGTAGAAACTCCATTGCTATTTCTCTATCTGGTAAGTGTAACGTACCTCACGTTTCAGAAATTGAAATTATTTTAACTTCTTCGAGTAGCCATGCTAAGTAATAAACATACCATGGTACAGAAACATATACGAGACATAAAGTTCGAAGGGAGAAATATCATAATATAATAACAAACAGTCAGGTTTTTATTTACTTCGATGTTTATCCCAGTAATCTGTTTTTGTTTGGGGTGAATGCGGGATAAAACTGGGTGTTTTTTTTTATGTTATTGAGTGAATAATCATACGTTATGATTATTGTTCTTTCATGAACGCAGGGATTTGTAAACATAGATTTTTTATATAAGGAGTGGGTCAAATTCTTGCAATGATTTATTCAAAACATAGATGATGTTTCACCGGTGATATTTATCTGTGTACCACTCATCCCTTTTACTGGATCTTCCATCTGTAAGTCCCAACGAAAGTGTCTATCAATTGTTACCCCTGAATATATACTTGAATTACTTTCAGTAATATAGTCATTATTTGGAGTATGATGTAAATAGTAAGTATTTCCTTTCATCGAGGTAGGTAAGTAGGTCTAAAGTGAGTGGATCTATTCGACCCTTCACCACAACCCATATGGGTTTATTGTGGCTCACACCTATTCCCACTCGGCCAAATAAACCCAGCTTCTTAACGAAGCCAATTAGTTTGTATGGTGAGTGGTCTTTCAGGTCAGATGGTGAGAATACGGATCTGCCGAACTCAAAGAATCTGATTCGGTCACCAGCGGGGCAGGCACGAAGTATATGCTCTACAGTTTCATCATTTTTTTGTCCTAGGTCTGCGACTGAAAACACCTGCACCAGACCCGGAAGGTGTTTTTGATCCATCTGTGAATCAACAACTATCTGCTCTTAGTATTTCCTTCTCCCGCAGGATCCAGTCCTCTCTACTCGGGAAAATAGTACTTTATAAGGAAGTTCGTAGTTGACAGTTGGAGGCATAAAGTCATAGGTCATTTCCAGAATGCTGTGACTTCCAATGTCAACCAACAGTCTATTGAACTCTGCATTGAATTGATTTGTGCAATTGGCAATGTGCACAAGTCTGTATGCAGTATATCTAGCCTCTCTTTTCAGAAAAATGTGGAGAGGAGGTAGATCTAGAAAGATCTCTATGGCCGCTGACGGTGTGGTACTGATGGCACCACTGATAGCCTGACAAGCCTGTCTCTGTGAGCCAGAGAGCTTCGCTTGGGCCGTTTTCTGTAAAGCCTTCGGCCACCAGGCAATTACACCAAAAGTGATTATTGGTCTGACAATCATCACATGAATCCAATGGATTTGTTTGGGACCTAAACCCCAAGTTTCACCACAAATCTTTCGACATGTCCATAGAGACAGTCTGGCTTTGTGTAAAACTTTCTCCAAGTGAGGACAATGACAATGCCAAGATTATTACCTCCGTTCCAAATGGAATGACAACACCATTGAGGGAAGTGGCGTTAGATCGTCCAATTTCCTTTTCTTGTGAAGGGGATTAACACAGTTTTGCTGGGGTTGACAGACATCTGCTCCCACAGGCACCAACTGTGAATAACGTTCAACGCGCTTTGTAGGAAGCTACCCTTCCCGACGTGGACCTTGCCAGGATAACAAGGTCATCTGCATAAGTTTGCAGATCAACTTCTCTTCTGTCGAGGGCCTCAAGCAGACTATCCACCAGGAGCGACCACAGAAGGGGAGATAGTACCCCAACTTGAGGGCAGCCCCTGGTGATCCTGAACCTGATGACCTCGCCTTGAAGAGTCGTAGTTGCAGTTCTGTTTACTAGCAATGCATAGATCCAGCCAGTTATGGTCGATTCTATACCCTTTCTAGCCAGAGACAATCCTATAGATTCAGGTAGTGCATTGTTAAATGCTCCTTCAATATCAGGAAACACAGCAACCGCAATCTCCTTATCGTCAAGAGATTGGAATATTTTCTCAACAAGATTGTTTAATGCTGAATCTGTCGATATGCCGGTTTGATAAGCATACTGGTGGTTATTCAGTGGGGATGCATATAATGCTACCCTCCTGATATGTCCGTCCAGTATCCTCTCAAGTCCTTTCAGCAGAAAGGATGTAAGGCTGATTGGTCGTACCGATTTGGGATGTGGGTCTCTTCGGCCCACTACAGGTATATATATCACCCGTACCGCCAACCGACTGGGTGGTATATAGTTCAACGCCAGACTAGCTCTATACAATTTTGTGAGAATAGAGAAAATAATTTCCAGTTCGTTTTAAAGCCCTCGAAGATGAGTGGATTTTTCTATGAGGAGCGGGTCAAATTCCTACAATTATTTATGCAAAAAATAGATGATATTTAGGCGGTGATATTTATCTGTGTACCATTCATCCCTGTTACTGTTGTAAGTCCCAACGAAAGTGTCTATCAATTATTGTAGATATTGAGTTGTCCAATATCAGGCAATATATTGGAGTATGATGTGAATAGTAAGTATTTCCTTTCATCTGTGATCTGTCGAAACCAACTTTCGATTGCTTGAAAACCTTTTTCTACACATAACCTAAAAGTTGTTTTCACGTAGATCTTTTGTATAGGATGGCAGTGTCCTCCGAAAGCTAACGTATTGTATCAAGAAGAAGCAGATCATTCAGGTGAATTGTGAAAAGAACGGGGCCTAGACCAGTTCCTTGAGGTGTCCCGAAACCCAGTTTCCAAATTGTATAATTGTATCAGCTGTACCTACTCTGTGTCTACGACCATTCGACTGATTTTTAATAGTTCATACGTTGTATACAAATACCAATGTTTTCTAGCTATTCTGAATGTTTCGGTCGACTCAGTTTATCAAACGCTTTGGAAAGATCGATAAAAATGCACAGTGTTGGAATATGTAATGTAAGCTTATATATTGGGGTTTCTGTCGATCTCCTCTTCTTGAATACATATTTTTCGCTAGCGATCAGATTATAATCATTTTTAAATTTCACAAGACGACTTTTTATGTTTTTTTCAATTTTTTTTGCTATATTATATGAGTGTTACTGGTCTGTAATTAATCATTCTACAACAAATTGAAAAATTAGCTCTTTGGAAAGTCTTGCACAATTCATTTCAGTTACATTTAGTATACTTCGTTTTCAAATTTTATAGCAAAATCGATTCTTTAATATTTTCTAAAAACATCGAAGAACAATAAAACAAACTCTTTGTATTACCATTTCCATTAAGAATGCTTTCAACACAAGAGCTTGATAACAATCCCCGAAAGCTACTTTTCCGAATTCACATCATTTTTCGAGGCGTTCTCCAAAGAAATTCCCCGAGGTTACATTTTGCAATGGCCTAATCCATTCAACTCATTAGTGCTGGAGTAAAACAAATGTTTCAATATTCGTACCTTATTGCTTTTCTCCAGATTCGAGGAAAGTGTTTGAAAACATACAATGAGTTTTTGAGTGGAACTTGTTGAATATGCGGATAATTTCGCCCCATTTTGTGATGAAAGTCGTGGAATGGAGCTGAATGTTTATTAAAAACTGGGTGAGTTCTTTGGAGAAATATTAAAACAGTTTTAAAGTAGTTTAGCACGATTGTTAAGAACTTTGCAATTGATCAACGAAGGAGTCCTCACCAGTTTGAAAATCACTCGAAAAAATAATGCAGTTCTTCCAAATGATTTGAATTATGATTTCACTCATAAAGGACGTTTTTGCCCAATTCAGGTGATTATTTTTTTCAGGAAGTGGATAAGGGCCACAGTGAAGTTTCCAAAATTCGTATGGATGAGGCATGAACTGCAAATCACATCCATTTTTTTTTTGACTGAACAACGCAAATAAAATGAAAAATGCATTTCTGAAAATTTCCAGTCGAACTCCGACTCATATGAAACTGAATATAATGTTGGCATCTTCTTCGGAAAAAGGAAGTGTGGCAACTTATTATTGAAATTTTTGGAATCTTTGAAGTCCACTAGATACTCGTTAGGACAACAAGAGGATTGCTCCGAATTCTTGGGGTTCTTGTTAAATACTCTTCGTGAGCAAAAAAAATATCAGAATCAATACTCCTGACCGCTCTAGATTGGATGATTCCGTACAGTCTACCTCGTCTTATGTTTTTAGATGTTCTGCTGGAAAAATCATCACTTGTTTATTTTGTAGTAAACTTGTACTATGTTGCTGTATCGCTGCTGTTCCAATGTTTTGAATCAGCAACATCAATCAGAATCAACGAACTTAGGCGTGCGCAGAGTTATAGAACAGTGCTTTCAAAAAATTGTTTTACAGCGCCATCTAGTGGCAAGTTACAGAAAAATTGATAGCCTAAAAACCTTTTCTATGGAAAATTGCTTATACATGTCAAGTTTCATCACGATCGGTTGAGCGATGTAGAAGTTTATCATTTACCAACCAACATCCATTTTTATATATTAGATTGTGTACCAATCCTGTTAATGCTATTTGATGCAATTCCATGACGAATGTTTGGAGCATAAACTGAATGAGAAAAAGTAATTTCATAAACTACCCCTCACGATTTGATCTCCACAAACTTTGTTTGAAAATATATCACGACATATCTCGCTAACACAGAGGTGTATTTTTCGAAATTACTATGGATCTTCCTCAAGTAACGGCCGAATCAATCAGAAAATAAATTACAAAAAGTGTTTTTGTACAATTCAATGTTCATACAAAAGTAGTCATTTCGAAAGTATTTTTTTCATTCTTGTCTGAATATATGATGATATTGATCGATACTTGATGAAAATCTATAACTAACGTATTCAAAAAGCATTTTATTGTGAGATTTCCACAATATAGTTCACATAGTTTAACAAAAACGCAACACGTGTTTCGCCACACAGTGGCTTCTTCGAGCGTGTCTTTACTCCACTACTTATGTTTCTTTCAGTTTGTGTCTGACAGTTACTTGTTTGCACGATTTATACATCTTTGAAGAGACTTCATTTTCTTCCTTTCTTTGAAAGACTCCCACATTTTTTGTATAAAGACAAAGAAGTAGAAAGCCAAAACCTTCCTTTCCCAAAAATTATTATCTCCTAAAACTATACCACTTTCAATTTATGACTTCTTTCCTACTTCAAATGGAATTTGAATCATTCCAGATTGTTCGTTTTCCAAAGAATATTACTTGCCTTTTTTCCCATCACCAAACCGTTATTTCAACACCTCGACAAGTGTTTCGATCACCAAGTGATCATCTTCAAGAGGAAGATCCAGATGTTTCCCAATGATCAAATATTTAGGATATCTATTTTCGATTTCTTTTTGGATATGAAAACAACCTTCGTTCAGTGTTATAATTTTCTCACTACTCCATTCTATTTTGAACTTGATGACAGTAATATTGTGTAGTAACGAATATTACTTCAGTTTTATACCAACACCAAACCGTTATTTTTATCTCCTCGACACGTGAATATTACTGGAGTTTTTTCCCAACACCAAACCGTTATTTCAACACCTCGTCACGTGTTTCGATCACCATCAAGTGATTATCTTCAAGAGGAAGATCAAACTGTTTGATCTTTCTCTTGAAGATGATCACTTGGTGATGGAAACACGTGTCGAGGTGTTGAAATAATGCTTTTTCGGTGTTGGGAAAAAACTCCAGTTATATTCATTACTACGCCAAAGGTCCCAAACAGTGCATCACAAGTCATCGGCACGTGTTTCAGTCACCAAATAATCACCTTCAAGTGAAAGATTAAACTCAATTCTACCTCTCAATTCCTCCTCTCAATTCTTCCTCTTGAAGATGATAACTTGGTGACTGAAATACGTGTCGAAGTGTTAAAAAACCGGTTTGGTGTTGGGATAAAACTCGAGTTATATTCAGGAATATTGAAATTCTTTGAAAAATCGCGTCTAAGGAAACTGAATATACATCAAATCAAAATGCATCCGGACAGACATAATAATAAATGGCCAATTAAAACTGTAACATAATCACGAAAACATTTCGTATCTAACGAACAATTACGTCTTTATTATTGCGCCATTAAACAGAGGAATAAAGTTTTAACAGCTCTTAATTATAGAAGTTTGGTTCACAATAACAAACCAATAGGTGCATACTCAAGTTTATGTCTTCATTGCCGCTAACTTTAATTGAAATCGAAACTTAGGTGAAATCTATCGTTTCGCAAGGTTTGAATTCAATGAGAATGTGTTCAGATATGTGTAAATTAATCCTTTCTTCCACGACATTCTACCAAGAAAGTTCAAAATATCATCACGCACTTCACGGCTAAAATCATAAGCCGTGAAGAGTGGAAGACCATTAGTCATCCCGAAAACATGTTTGGAAAAAACACCTGGTACACAGATGGATCGAAGACCAAACATGGAACGGGAGCTGGAATATACCGAGCGGATAGAAATCTTAACTACAGCTATCCGCTAGGACCATACACATTCGTATTTCAGGCGGAAGTGTGCAGTGTGCAAGGCTTATCAAATTGAGACCTCAAAGAAATGAGCGGATCAATATTTTTACAGACAACAAGAGCGCACTAGGGGCTCTGACAAACCCGAAGGTGACATCAAAACTGGTCTGGGAATGCCATGAAGAACTGAATGAACTTGCAAACAGGAACAAATTAACTTTGTACTGGGTGCCAGGGCATTCAGGAATCACAGGTAATGATGAAACTGATGAATGCGCTAGACGCGGATCATCAACTTCATATATAGGTCCTGAACCAGCTCTGGGGGTATCAAAATCACTGGTACGAAACCAGATTAGGATATGGATCAATAAGAAGCACACATAATACTGGACAAAAGTACCTGGCAACAATCACAGTAGAACCTTCATTGGGGAACCGTCCGTGAAGAGAACCGAAGATCTACTTCAATATAGTAGGGATTGGCTCAGAATAATTACAGGGTTACTAACCGGTCATTGTCCGCTCAGAGAACACCAGAATAAAATGGGGCTGTACAATGGTACCTCTGAAACAGGCGAGAATATCGTCTACATATCTGTACCGCAAATGAATATGTTTTTTACCCAGGTCGGAATTTACTATAGTGGTTTCCAAGCTGTTCAAAAATATATCTGCTAAAAGTGGACTGAGGGGTGAGCCCATTGGTTAACCTGAATTAAGTTGAAACGTCTATCTGACTGGACTGTATAAGCTTTACTTGAACCCAAACGAGTTCAATGGGATCAAGAGGGCAGTCGCAGAATAATAATAATAATTAGTTATTTCTGTGCCATCTTGTCGACAACATATTTCGTGAAAGGAGCTTTATTTGAACATATCACTGACAATAGTTCCTTTCAACCATACATTCATTAAATGTTGAGTTATTTGTCGAAAGAAAAATAAGAATGAATCGAAGAGTGTACCCTTTCACGGCCGGAGATGTGTGTCAATGGTCTTCAGGTTTTCATGTCTATCGTTTCGTCTACTACTGCGGTAGACACTATCAAAGGCGATGAGATAACGGTCGAAGGGCTCCGGTTTTGTTTCATCATTAGTCCGCGTGGCTTACTTTCTCTCAATTGGATTGAATGACCTTGTTTGTGTTCAATTGAAGACAGGCAGCCATATTTCATTAATGTTCATTACCTCTTCATTAAAACGTATTCAAAAACACTCCAATGTGGGATTTCCATTTGATAGTTCACTAAACCGCGACACTCCTGATTTTTCATGAGGTTTAAGTTTTCTCTCTGAAAAACCGGAAAATGACTGATGACCACAAAACAACCAGAATATCTTCTTCAAAATATATAATGACATATGAAAAACAATAATGAAAAGGGGACTTTGATTTTGATAAATTTTCTTAATTTTTCTCACCTCAACGTTTCACTAACGGAGTTTTCCAGTGATTTGTTTAGCAGATTATCAATATTCAGGTATCTATTCTGAGCCATACGTAATTTTTTTCTTCTACGGTAATATCTATTTCATTTGCTCTCGAGATTACTATTTACTATTCGTGTAGGAATATAAAACACTGTGCGTTGGGCTTCCGTGGTATTACGCTGAACCACGAATTCATTCGACTTGATCCAACATTTTAGGTTACACTTACATCTTCCGTTAAGTTCGATGTCGAAGTAATGGTGTGCAGTTGGCTAGATTGACTAGCAGATATAGTTTCTACCTGTTATGTGCAAACACATTTTCTGAGGGGAAGAATATTTCCATATTTCATGATTCAAGAAAGACGTTGAATGTCACATATGTTCCACCATTAATTTTCCATAATGTCGTATAAGAGTCAGCATCGTTATGTTAATACTTTTATGGAGATTTCGGAGTAAAGCGCACATAGCAAGTGCCTGCTAATACTTTTATATTAAATTTCTTGCCTTGTTTGGAGAATTATATGCATTTCCATAAACGCAGATGATATTAAATTTCAAAGATTCGACATGATTTAAACGCTTTGTGTTGAAAGATGAAAAATTGTTTTATGTTTCCTTTGGACAATTTTACTTTGAATTGAATTTATTGGTATAAAATATTCATTACTTTTTTTAAGGATGAAACACAAGCACTACAGGAAAATTCCTTAGACGCTCTCCCACACAGCACTAGATATTCATGGAATATTCCCTGTATATCATAAAACGAACGTATATATTCCAAATATTCATAGAATATTCTTGGAATATATACATGCCTTTAGAATATTCATAGAATATGCTTGAATGAATATGGCAGGATTATTCCCGAAAGAATGTGCATAGAATGTCTATAAATGGATTATTCTCCCTTAAATATTGTAAGAATATTGTCGATCGAATATACCATATGATATATTCTTAGAATATATCCCCACGGTATATTTTGGAATATTCTATACAATGGAATTTTGAATTATCTTATAATAACGTATCCAAAAATTCAATATTATTAAAAACAAAAATATTTGAAGATCTTAATCGAATGCATAACCTAATGTATATAACCCTGATAGTGTTAACCAGTTTTTGAACTCAACGCAAAGATTCTGGATGAATTGCTCCAACAGCAACTGTTGGAAACGACAAAAAAATTTGAATGGGCCAATAAATGAACCAGTTGCATCAATAAATTGGTTAATTCTCATCCTATTTGTCTTTTTGTATTTGAAATTATTTAATTACAAAGGGAAAAATCCTGGAAACAGAGAAATGGGGAAGTGAATAATTGGAGTAAACGTTTCTCATTGGTCAATTGAAGTGTAGCGCGCGACAGTCGAATAAGCTCTGTGAAAGCGGCTGTCCCTTAATGCATGGTACATTTGCGTTTGCGTTAAATTCGACATTTGATTCAACATGGCAGTTGACGTGGCAGGTTCGCGTGTGTAATGCATGGTGTGTTGGTGTTATTATCAAAGTATAATTCTGTCACGTTCAGTGTACCATTTATAATTTGCAGTACAGCGAATAGTTTGATTTTGGATCTTCAAACAGGAGAGTTGCATCTATTCAGTCTTCAAGAAAAGTAAGTAAAATGCAAAAGTATCGATAGTAAAGTCATGGTGATTAACCTACTATACCTCATTTTAGGTTCGAGGAGAGTTGGTGTGTGGGATTTGTTGGTTTGACTAAGTACAGTTGTGTATCTTCAATAGAGAAAAGTAAGTGAATAACACATTTTTTTGTATCATTTGTTTTCATGATTTTTATCACTCGTTTTCAAGATAGTATCAATTTGCCCAAAAGGAAACAGAGTGGTACCTGGTACAGGCAGGTGCGCCAAGGAACTGAAAACGTAATGATTACTTTTCAACAAGACAATGCAAGTTGCTCTCCAAGTCATAAAATGTTGTAAATGTTCATGAGTAACCTATGCGAAAAATATCTATTTGATTTTTATTCCAGTTTTATTGTGCCACTTTCAAATAGTGATAATGAACGTTAATGTACATTTTGTTCCAGGTATTACCATTGAAACACTGGCTGATGCATTGTTGGACAAATATAAGGAAAACTATTCTGGTGAGCAAAGTTTGAATAACTTTAAGTAAGTGAAATTCATTGAAGAACCCATCATACTACTCATTTTAAATACTTCATTTGTGGGTTTATTTTTCTAAGTGAGAAACCTAACCTAACCTATTTCTTGATATAATACACTTTTTCTTTTTCAATGAAATGATATATTTATTATTTTTTAATTAGTGCTGATGAATTCACAGAGTTGTTATTTTAGTATATTTTTTAGTATACATTTGTTTGAGAGTAGGATTATCCTAATTTGAATACATTTCTAATATTTGTAATATGACAGTATTCAGGAATATTTTATTCAGTGAATAAATATTTTGAATTAGATTTTTTATTTTTAATATTGGTTGAAACGTCAAATATTTCAGTGTATATTATTTTTAAAATATATTTGTTTATGAATATTATGTCTTTTATTACTTGTGTGAATCTTGTATCAAAATGCAATATATACATGCCTAATAGCGGTTACTCGTCACATTCTTGGAATATTCCAAATATTCCTAGAATATTCATAAAATATATTTAAAGAATATTCTATGGTGTTTCTCTATTGTATATTCCTACAATAAACTAAGACTATCTTAAATATTTTATGAATATTCCTCGGGTTCTATTCCTGGAATATTCTTAATAGAATATACCTTAGATATTCTAAGAATATTATAAGATATTCCAAGAATATTTTCAAGGAATATTCTTAGAATATATCAAAGGTTCGCCAGGAGCACTTCCAGGGAATATTCTCCAGAAGATATATATATCCATGGCATATTCATAGCATAATACAATATCCTTAAATGTATATTCATAAAATATACCTGGAATATCTATTGCTATGTGGGCTAATAGCGGTGTCTGTGCGAAAGTAGTGATTCACATTGGATTTGAATCGCTGGAGATTGAATACATTTGACAGTTCTCCAAATGAAAGAGTTCTTGAACAGTGAAGTGCGAGGGGTACTGGGTTGATGAGCAGTCACAGACCGTCGATAATTTCTGAAATGTACCACTTGGTGGAATCAAATGGGTCAAGTCACTTGAATACTTTCTGTGAAAGTATCTATACAAGAGAGAGAAATCTCCAACCTTTCTTTGATGTTCCAGACCATCTTGCATGGGTTTCGATTAAATCAATTGTCAACTTTCAAAACGTTATTTCAGCGGACGCAATCAATATGTATACTATCATGACTTCTCTTCAACTGTACTTCGCCACTAGCAGAGTCCGCAAGGATATATTCTTGGCCCCTTATTGTTTCTTTCAATATATTAACGATCTGTACCACTCGTTAACCTGCAATAGATTATTATTTGATGATAATTTAAATATTTACATATCTATGAAGTGTTCAGATGACTCCACCATTTTGCAAAAGCAAAATATTACAAGATTGGTGTCTCAAGGACCACCTTCATTTGTATAAATCGAAATGCAAAATTATGACACTCAGCCAGAAATTCAATACACTGCAATCTCCTTACCACATTGATAATATTATATTGGAGAGAACATATAATATCCGGAATTTTGGAGTCTATTTTGGTCATCATCTGAGTTCCAATCACCACATTAAGGACTCAGCTTACCGTAATTACGGTTTTGTTATTAGGAACTGTAAGAATTTCCATTATATACATACGCTAACCTTTCTGTATTTCAGTTTGAGGCCAAAATTAGGATGTAGATCCATAATATGGAATCTGCACTTGTTAGAGTAGAAAAGAAATTCCTGGAATTCCTCAGTTTCAGAATCATTGAACTTATCTCCCAAGAAATCATGATCACTCTTATCTGCTTTATGAATTAAAATTTGTAGCTTTAGAGAAACGAAGAAAGCAGGCATGTGTTTTATTTTCAAATAAGTTATTGAATAGCAACATACTGCACCAGTGTCACAAACTGAAATCTTTGTTGAAAGAGAGGCATCCAGGCACAATGATACTTTTTATGCAAAAGGGCTCACACGAATTTGATGTTGGAGTCTCCAAATAATTTTTTGTGTCGTAATGCAAACACGCTCTCTAATATCGATATTTTTATTGCAGCTTCTGGGAAATTAAAAAGTCTCGTGCGTAATCATAGTCAATGAGTTTACAACGTTTACAATCTTTCATTTTATGTTTTTTCATTTTCATGTCTTTCTCTTGCCTTATATCAAAAAAAAATAATGTTTTATATCACTCATTTATACTTTGCTGTCCAAATGGGAAACTGTTAAGCAATGAACGCTATTATTATTATAATCCGGTTATAACCATTGAGAGTGTTATTGATTTTCATCAACTATCAGGTCAATGTATTCATATACATAAAAACAGTGTAATCTGGGGTGAAAACTAATATTTTTTTCCTAACAAACTCCAGGTTTTTGCCTCATAAAATATTGCCGTGTCATCAGCATATCCAATAATCTCATCTTCACTGTGCAATTTGAATAACTCATCAATATAAATGTTGAACAATAAAGGACCCAATACTGTGCCTTGGGGAACCCCACAGTCAACTTGCTTTTGATCACTAGTGGTTTCATTCACACTTACAGCTTGCTTTCTATTTTCGAGGTAACATTAGAAAAGTTTGAAGCAATTACCTCTAATGCCTGCATTTTCTAGTATTTGTAAGAGCAGACGATGATCAACAGTATCAAATGCCTTAGTTATATCTAAGAAGAGACAAAGAGAGGGTTCACCTCGTTCTAAAGATTTGTGTATCAGTTCCGTTAATTGAAGTATTGCATGTCTTTTCTTTGAATCCAAAGTGTCTAGCTGAAATGACATTATATTTAGTCACGAAAGAACTTAGCCAATTTTTCAATGATTTTTCAAAGATCCTAGAAACATATATGATGAAGGAAATACTTGACCAACGTCAAAAACTACGAATTGTTTCAAAAAAGTGTTTTACATTTCATACATTTAGCTGAAAACCATAAATTTTTACTTGATATTGATATAAATTTTGAAATGAACCGCTCTTCAAACAAAAGTAGCTGTGAATTGTCAATCAGAATTCTTTTTCATGAAGTGTCACTCTTACCTCTTTTGTTTTCACAAAATTTATGAAATGACACTTCATCTTAAATGGTTGAAATTGTTGAAATGATTTTTAGGTCATGAAATGTCTCCCGTACGAACCAAGTTATTTTCTTATGAATTCTGGTTTACGGTACGTTTTGATAATCTACTCTTCAGTAAAACTCATTAATACCGTTTATTATATGATTTTCACTAAAAAGGGTTTTACAAAAACTGCGACACGTGTTTTGAATAGCTTTCTCAAGCGTAAATACTCTGTAGTATTACCTCAACAAATAATTTCCTCAAAACCCACTTGATTTACAAGAATATAGTCTATGATCTGAGCAATACCTCACGTTTATTTTTACCAACAAAAATAATACGTATTCGATATGCCCCGATATTCGACGCACTTACAGGCTTTAGGAAATAAACTACCAGCGTCTATTTTTGAACCGCAGCTCATTATATCGCGCATTGTTTTCCTCATATGTTGACTATAATAGCCCACAGTCTTTGAGATTGTTGATAGTTTGATTTTGACAGGTGATAAATCGTCGTCCGTGAGAATCCATTTGGATTATTTATATCTCAGGGGAAAATAGACAAACACATGTGGAATAAAAAAGCTTCCGATGGTAACCCCAATAAATCATTCGATTTATTTTATCATACTCTGCTCCTAAATATATATCCAAGCTTTCAGATAGAAGTATTTGAACCGTAAATTACAATCATAACTGTATTCATGTTGATGAATCATAACCTACAATTTTCAAACCTTTTTATCGGATCAAATTCAGCTATGAATAGTGCCTATTTTCTCAACTGTTCTCAATCAAGATTATAAGCCGTATTTTCGACACAATGTATATCAATTTTCCTTCAATTCGTTTTCAGTTCAAAAAATAATGTAGTTGTTAAAATTTCGCGGGCAATTTTTTTATGGTGGTACACTCGCCTTGAACATATGTTCACAGGTTCAGCTGTTTAGAATGTTTGGTTTGTTGATGACAGACATACAATTTGGAAGTGTTTTGAATGCTCAGCGATTTACTACTATCGAAAAAAATGAATCGTAGAATTGGCATCTAATTTGTGTAAAAACTGGAATGAGGTGGCACATGATGATTATTTTAAGTCAAAAAAATGTGGTACAAGCTTATCATAGAAAGCCAAAACCAAGAAAAACTCGCCAAGTTCGATAAAATGTGAAGGTTTTGAACGCTATTAAGCCGGAATTACATTATTATTTTGTAATGTGTTGTGATGCTGACGTGACGGCGAGTGTGCAGACTATTCTGTCGTGTCGTGGCGAGCTCTGACGTTATTGCGAGTCAATACAGTGGTGGCCTTTGGAGTAAACGCATACGAGTATTTATAATATTTTCTTTCGATTCGAATAGTGATATTGAATAAAACCTTGCGTGTCTGCTAATGTTAAGTTTACTTAACAATAAAAAAGAAAATATTGGGGTCATTCAGTAAATGATCTGAGAGGTAGTCATAGCGAATATCATTTACTAGTGATGAAGAAAGATTTCATCAATATTTTAGGTTGTCAAAAAATCAATTTGGGATATTACATTCTATGGTACAAAATTACATTGAAAAAAATGCAAACCCGTATTTTCTAACAAGTTCAATAAGTTCGTATCACAAATGAATGCAAAAGTCTTTTCTCTAGGTAGTTAACGCGTCAGATCAGAAACATACTAGTGTGGAGTGTTCTGACGCGTCATAACCCCGTCTTCGTTCTAACGCCGATCGGGAATCGACCGATCGCCGTCACGACAGATCGCGTCCCGACACACTGCACTTTAGTAATACGTACTGAATGTATGGATATGATTTACTTGTGGCGCATCACAACTCACCACGGCACAATAATATAATGCCGGCTTTATCTTCGAGGAGTCACACTTGGACGTACGGCCAATAAGGAGTAGGTATTATCTTGAAGTTATGCACCGCTTGCGAGGAGCAATACGAAGAGAACGTCCGGAATTCTAGACTATTTATGACTTTGGCCTTTGACCGTGTGTGGCATGATGTTTTGCAGACCAAACTTTGATGCTATGGCTTTTCGCATCACTTTCGTGTATAGCTCTTCAGCTTCCTGAATGAAAGTTCCCTGCCAGTTGTCGTCGCTGGATGTATCTCGACTTTCACTGGTGTTCCCCAAAGATCCTTATTGTCTCCAATCCTCTTTTTATTGTAAATCAACGACTTATCGGAAGAAACCTAGAATCCAATATATTGCTTGTCTCTTCATTACATTTGCATTTCTACAGAGTTGCCAACCGTAGCGGAATTCCGCTACTGTAGCGGAATTTACTTAGAGGCGGTAGAGGCGTGGCGGATTTGAACATGAAGTAGCGGAATTTTCTAGATACGAATAATCAATATTGAAGAAAATATGGAAGAAGAAGAGGCAAGGGACAACACTCGAAGCGGTCAGCTGACAGTTGAATAATTGAATGCACAGTCAATACGTTATGGTCTTAGTGGCTGATGCACGATGAAAGAGAAGAAGAATATTTTTTGATATTTTCATTCATATCTTGAACCATATATCCTTCAATATCTTGAAACTAAAAGTCTCTACTGTCTCGAATATTATAAATTATATGGAACAAATTACAGTGGAAATGAAATATAGTTCATCTGATTGTAGCTCGGGCGGAAGAGCTACCGCAGTTGGAATTTACGGGAACAGTACATGCTCAAAAAAATAAAAAAATTCTTGAAAACCAACTTTTTCTCCACATTGGTTGTCTGATTCCAATTTGAAAGGATCGATTAGACCTGTCGCGAATGATCGTTCAAGAGCTCAGTGTGACTTTACCTACGTGAACAAATTGATATTTATTTTTACCTTGCAAAATCATTATTTCAAGCTAAGAAATATTTGGTCAAGAAGACAGCTTCCAAAAATTGACTGCTGTAAAATTAGAAAATTAGGCACCATCTACTAAGTTGCGTGATTGAAAATTAACATGATCCTGATTCCTGACATTAGTGACAGTTCAGTTTTGTGGTATCTGAACGGCACACAAACTACAAACTGTAAGTTCTGTGGTAGTTAATTTTGTATAAGGCGCATGCGCGAACTGATTGCGTTTGATATACAAGCGTAGCGGTATATGGAGCAGTGTAGCGGAATTTTGGTTCATGTGTACCAACTTTATAGTTCATCCAGTTGGCAACAGGACATCAGCTGCGGATGTACATCTTCCCCGACAGCAGGAGGTTGAATATCCTAATGAGAATCTGAAAGTAATTTCAAATTGGGGTGAAATTAACCAAGTTCAATTCAACGCCATAAAAATACAGTCATCGATTTTTTCCAAAAAGATAAATGTTTCCGAACCGGATATAATAATGTCAGGTCAGGCAATTTCGCTTTCTGCTCCGATAAGTTTGTTGGGGGTTAAAATGGACACCAATATGTTTTGGTGCAATCATGTCGCTGGAATTATAAAAGCCGTTTCTCAAAAGCTTGGTACACTGTTCTGAAACAGAAAACTGTTCACACTCCAGCAACTTTTGATGCTTTATAAAGCTCAGATCAAACCTCCTTTTAAGTATTGTCCTCATGTATGGAGCTCCGTCCCCAAACATACCCCGAAACTGCTGGATTCCATCCAGAAAAGAGCCATCCGCCTGATTGGAGACGCGAACATCACGTGCAACCTTGACAGCCTGGAACATCGAAGAGAAGTTGCAGATTTGTCTTTCTTCCATAGATACTTTCACGGGAAGTGTTCAAGTGACTTGGCACATTTGATTCCATCAAGAGCGGTACATATCAGAAATACGCGACGGACTGTGGCTGCTCATCGTTTTGAGGTTCAACTAAGTGCACCTCGAACTCCGCTGTTCAAAAACTCTTTCATTTACAGAACTGCGTTTATGTGGAATGAACTTCCTGAGAATGTTTTTACAAATAGATTCAATCTCCAGCGAAGCACAACTGTTTTGCCCTTATAAAAACAGATGGGAAAAAATTATAATAAAATATAATGAATCACAACCTTGACAACAATGTTTTCGTTCAAATGCAGTAGTATTCTGAGAATCTAGTGTTTACTATCATGGAATTGTACTATAATCGGGGTTTTCTAGATTGAATCGTCTTTGGATCTTTCGCGTTCTGATCCTCTTTGTCATGGTATTTGAGTTCTCCTCTTTTCATTTGGATTATATACACTCATAAAAGTCGTTAGGTAATCATATTCTGGACCCACATGTCGCGTAGCTATAGCTGCATGCTTGGTCTAGATCCCTAGAAATGCTAGGTCTCTAAAGTGAAACTACAGATGTGCGATTGGATCATGCTGGTGCTTGCGTGCATATGGTTTTCGGCAATAAATCAGGTGTTGTCTATCTATACACTTGACTTCACCGCACTGTTGAAGCTAATAGACAGATACATATGTTTGCGGTTTGCCTGTTTTGTGAGTGTTCCCGAATTCCTTTTTTATCTTTATATACGTTCTTGTTTTGGCGCACGTGTTTACCACTGCGGAAGGGATACTCATTTTTCTTAGTGTTAACAGATATCTCACATTAAACAAAAATACGCCAAAGCAGTGAAACAAAAGTGATTTGAAACTTCGATTTCCAAAAGCCCGATACCGTTCTTGCGAACCATTTTATTTATCGTTAGGCAATTCGCACCTCTTTCTCTTCCTTGTTCTTTATATGTAATATACTGACTTAGCAAATCAATAAACTTCATTTTTATTATTATCATTATTATTAATAACCAGATAATAATTGAAGTTTATTTTGTGCCTTCCACTCTATCGAGGTTGAAATGGTCACTAATATGGACACCAATGTCTTAATACAGTCATGTTGCTGGAATTGCAAAGGCTGCTTCTCAAAAGCTTGGAACACTGTTCCGTACTAGAAAACTGTACACAACTCAGCAACTTTTGATGCTTTATAAAGCTCAGATAAGACCTTCTTTGGAGTGGTAAATATATCAGAAATACGCGATGGTCTGGGGCTGCTCATTGTTTGAGGTTCAACTCAGTACACCTCGAACTTCACTGTTCAAGAACTCTTTCATTTGGAGAACTGCGTTTATGTGGAATGAACTTCCTGAGGACGTTTTTCTAAATGTATTCAATTTCCAGTGATTCCAGTCCAATGTGAATCCCTACTTTCACACAGGCACCGCTTTTAGTCTGCTTTGAGGATTTTCCAGTAGTGCTTGTGTTTCGTCCTTGAAAAAAACTGTATCGCATGCTGTACCTACAAAAACTGCACTTTGGGAACGATCTTTTGTCCTGAGATTGCGTTCCGTATTTTTATTTATTCCTTTCTCGGCGTAACGGAATGGAATTATTCGCATTTTTCAAAGAATATTGGCAAACGGCACTCGGCAGCTCCCTTTTTACTTTAACAAATTTGATTTTCCGAATTGAAGACAGCCCCAAATTGGATTTTCACATACACACGCGAATGCTAACAATAGAACGACAACGCCTTCCATTGTTTACGCTAACAACAATCATGTTCAGCTGTTTTGACTTTTCCTCTGTCAGAGAACCATCTCATCTCCGTTCGCAGAGTGTTAGTGGTATTAAAATACGACAAGAAAGTTTACAGTTCGACCAGGAAAATGAAGTGAAAAAAATTTTATGTTTTGTATTTGTAGTTATTCTATATGTTGACAAATAGCATAATCAATAACTATGCTTCAGATCTTTGTTAAGATAAAACTTGGAAGAGTACGTGTGCTAAAAAATTCACAATAGTCTAATCAATTTCGGAATATGGAGTAAGATCCTGGAGACGAAGTCTCTTGTACATGATGGTTCCGATCAAGGACACGACACAGTGTAACGTAGTCGTGCCCAGGCTAGTCAGTAGAGAACGGTGTGAGTTCTCTTAGTTACACTACTCTTGTATTGATGCATCAATGGTTTATATAAAAAAAATTAATCTTGAATTGAGGATTCAACATGTATGAGCAAATAAATAATCTTATACAAAAAAATTAACCTTGAAATCATCACTGAATGTGTCTTAGGAAACAAAACAATGTTCTGTACAAAAAATGACCACTAAAAAAAATCACTAAATCATTAAAATTAGGAAATGGGATTATAACCTTAATTCACTTGAAGTCTGTAACCAATCTACAAATATATAGATAATGGTGAAAGATTGGTTATATCTCGATCTATGAACCGGAGATTTGTTCAACCACGAGACAGGTCCTCCGCTCGGATCTGAATTCAGCGGCAGAGTGGAGCTTCCCGAACGATGAAGCAAAAAATTTGGATTGTGACTTACAGTTTTTTTTTATTTTCACCCACTGCGATCAGCAATCGGATAGAAATCCCAGGACTTCTCGTTAAAATCGCCAGTAACCCCTCACACTAATTTCAAGGATTTTCCACACCTGGAAGGAGGGACACCTTTTCCCAGCAGTAAATCTGAGGACTTTAGTTCTTGCATCCGAGGAAACCCCAATTCATCAACGAATGTGAAATAGATAACTTGTGTTTAAATTCACAGTGATCACCATGAATTATTCAGATTTTTCAGAATCAGCATCATTACTTTCACATCCAAAAAAAAACTAAACTCTACCTTCTCAACTCTACGAGAGACTTCTCCCTTTCATCTTTTTTTTTTCATCTTCTCTCCTTACCTATCTTCACGTTACTAATGAACCAAAGATGGCTTATGCTAGGAGGAACACTTGCCAATGCCGGTTACATGGAATTCATAGATGTCACATTTTATCGTGTCATTAATACAATGAAATGACGGTAACGAATATATCGTTACAACAGATAATTAGCGGAGTATTCCCAGCAGATATAACCGTCCACCTCGCACACTGCTTATGCATTTTCAATTGATGAAATTAATGCACACCTCTGAAGACTCGCTCCTGAACTGAATTCACAAGGAGGTCCGTTGGAGTCGCAAACTCGACATCCATCTCCTCCTGAACTAAATTTACAGGGAGGTCCATTGGAGTCGGAAACTCGACATCCATCTCCTCTGTAGACTTGCTCCTGAGTTAAATTTACAGAAATGCCAATTGGAGTCGTAAACTCGACATTCATCTCCTCTGTAGAATCGTTCCTGAACTAAATTTACAGGGATGTCCGTTGGAGTCTTTACGACATCCATATTCTCTTTAGACTCGCTCCTGAATTAAATTTACAGGGAGGTCAGTTGGAGTCGTAAACTCGACATCTTGGCAGAGCCCCGCATTATCGTGACAAGGCGATGCTACGACGAGAGGGCACCCGGTATCTCGAAGGTTCCGTAGACAGCTGATAGGCTCAGCGTCATTTATCCTCTCAACACGGATACACACACCTTAGGATAAAGCCATCGTTGGGATGTCATTCAGTTAGGGAATAACAGAACTATAAGTGATTCTGTCATTCCCGTATCCAGAGGGGCTACGTGGAAGCAGGCATCCGATGGCTGGTTTGCTCAATTCCCACATACCAAGCCACTGCACTCACCGAAAACAGCATGCACCGTGGTTCAGGCAGTGAAAGATGAACAAGGACAGCCAACTGGCTGGTATCTCAATCGTCACAAAATAAATAATTTCTGGAAAAAACATAATAGTCTGCACTTACAGTGGACACGCCCTATTAGCCTTGAACAGACTACGTGTTACTTCAGTGCTAGTACTGGAGTGCCACCAAGATTCAGCCAAAGCTTCGGTGGATAATAACATTATCCTGAGGAGGGTCGAAGGGTACGACAGGAGTGAAAGTAATCGCATTGCCTACTCTTTAGCCAATGAAGCTAATTTTTTTTTATTTCACTATTTGAAAGTTTATGTTTCAATCAGTACATCTGCAAAAAATCTGAATTTTCACTCTTTATCTTCCCTCTCAAATTGATAGTTGAATGTGGTCAAGCTTGACGTCACATTAATCGATTCTCGGCGACAAAGGAGTGCTGGCGACGCGACGATGGCAGCGATTCATAATATCCAACTACAGGCCCGGTTGCCACCGCTCGAAGCTCGTTGCTTGGTGTGACGTCAAAATGTATTGCGGGCGATCTCATTTTCAATTGCTCCTGCTCAGTTGTTAATTGACATAAAAACCGGAAAATTCTGTGGGATACTTGGGAGATGATTTACTTTCATAATATATAATTTCCAATAAAAATCTAAATTAGCCTGAGTGAGCCCATTATCGTCAATAAGAGAGTGTGTTTCGCGAGTCTTGGTTTACACCTGCCGATACTGACACCTGTCAGATATAATCCAACGTCTTGACACTGGCCTGAACGAATTGTTTTTTTAGATGATTTGAAAAATTTAGAACTGGTAACTACTTTTCCGTTATTGATGATTTCAGAAAAATATTTAACTCACCTGTATTATTTCCGGAAACTTTATGAAAACTTTCATCCATCCTCATTATTTTATCATTCCAATGAACTATTCGAAAACAACAGGTATTTGAAAATACATATTTCAAAGGCATGAAAGACCGAATAGAAACATCCTACGAATGCTCTCAAAAGGAATCAGCAAAACAGAAATTCGAAACAATGTTTGCCATGTGAACAGACACCCTTTGAGATGTTTGTATTGCTATTCTGACATCAAGGAGGTATGTAAATAGTGCGGCGCTACAAGCAAACGAACATTTTTCTTATTCCGCTGCTATAAATATCCACTTCTAGATCCTTTTTCAGACACTTCTCTAATTAGACTTGCTGCGTCAAATAAGAAGTGTTCGCAACAGTATACAGAAATATCGTACGTAGAGCAGCTGGTGGAGGACAGGACCGGATTCACTAATATTTAATTCACACAAAAATTTGAGGTGGAATGTAAAATCTCTCTCAACAAATCCAAAATCTGTCATCAGAAGTATAAATCGTAATCTTTACGCGAAAAATAACTTTGTGATTTCAAAACTAGCCTAAAATATGACCGTTGGTTTCTGTAGAGATGCAAATAGTAGAACAAATGTTACTAGAAACTATCGTCAAAGAGCAAAGATCAATACCAGAGTGTTGTGATCAGGAACGATAATTCTTATGATCAGAAAGGTAAGTATGACCATTGAGACTCACAGTGAATACATTGATCATCTTGTGAGATATGAACCACTCAACTCTAAAACAAATCAATGTTGTTACTGGAAAATCAACAAATATTTCAGAAAATCTGAAAAACCCTAGGAAAATCAATGGTTTCTTCATCAATTTAACACCACACTTGGAATCACCTGAAGAACTACTGAATTTTTACAGAAGTCCACTTTGGAAAAGTAAATGACTTTTCATTAGTTTGGACTTCCATTGTCTAGTATGATATAAATTTATTCGAAATCCCCGAAAGATTCTGTGAAAAAATGAAAAAATTAAAATGTCAACTGGAAAAATAACAATTATATTAGGCATAAAAACTGAATTTACAATTAAATAAAATACAAGTAACCAAAAAATAAAAAAAGGAAATATTAACACGAAATGAAAAAAACAAAAATTATTAAAATTAAATGAAAAAATAACAAACTGAAAGATTCCAAACCAAGTTAATTCACAACGGGATTGCCACTTTTACCGGTTATAGCCAATATATATAGAGTGGCTTGAAATTCTGGCCATTGAAGAGGCCCACAAGAAGCCCCAAATCTGGTTGAGATACGTGGACGACAACTTCATGATATGGTAATGCAGAACTAGACACCTTCCTGAAGCACATCAACAACGTAAGTCCTTCCATCAATTTCACAATGGAGACGGAAGTCCACAACGAATTGCCATTCTTAGACATATTGGTGAAGAGAACCGACACTAAATGGGAAATATCTGTACATCGAAAACCCACTCACACAGAACAGTATCTGAACTAGAAGTTCAATCACCATCAATCGAATAAGAGAGGAACCATCAATAATATACTATACCGTGCTTTCGGGCACTGTAATACAAGGGAAGGTCTCGAAAAGGAACTAGGCACCATAAAAATGACCTTCAACGGAATGGTTACTCCAAAGTTATGGTGGAACAAGCTAGGAGAGAGCAAGAGCTCCATAACGAAGGGAAGCCGCCACAACCAGTACTTGCACTTCCCTACAGTTTTGGAAAGGATAAGAAAGATTGAGTACAAGTATAACATCAGAACCTGTTCCAGATCTGGGAAAACTATCCGTAGCAGCCTCACGAAAACCAGGCCACCAAACGCGGACTGCGATTCCAAGAATTGCATTTACCGGATACCCTGCGAGTGTGAAGAACCATACATCGGTGAAACAAAGAGGCCATTGAAAGTTCGCATTGCCGAGCACAAGAAACACACACAGCAAATCAGGAATAGCCGAAGCAGATTTGCCGAAACTATCTTAAATATAAACACTAATGCAGCTGGTTGTGATGAATTGAATATTAGGCTAATCAGACTATATTGTTCACGTATAATTGAGTATATCACCCATACTATGAAGACTCGTCTCCTTGAGGGTATTTTTCCAGCAACTTGGGATATAGCGCTAGTTAAAGTGCTACCAAAAAAATCAAACCCTGTTGAATATAAAGATCTTCGTGCTATCAGTATCCTACCTATTTTGTCGAACGTATTAGAGCGTGCGATGAGGGGCAGTTAACAGAACATCTTTCGGAATTCAATATACTACCACCTGTTCAACCACTCTCCTACACGTTGATGATATCATAAAAGCAACCGACCAAAAACAGTATAGTATACTCAATCTGAGAGATAGATTTCATAGAGTTTCTATTGACAACATAGAGTCTTGCCATCTTCCACTCATATCTGGAGTACCACATGGCTCAATATTAGGTCTCGTATTGTTGGCTCTTTACTCCGCCAATAATCTCAGAAGTATTCAGCAATTAAACATTCATTGTTATGCGGATTATACCCAAATTTATTTATATATTTCGTCTCCGAAACGCACGATACATGCAAGATAATAGGGAACTCAATATATTCGTCAAAAATGCTATAGATCATTGTCTAATTATAAACCCCTCCAAAATCAAAGGCTATCTCATGTGGACCCTATAATAAGTGAGTTGATGTTCTAAACTCAATAGATATTAAAGTTAATAATGAATCTATCAAACTAGTAGACGAAACCAAGGTTCTAGAGGTACTATTGGATTTAAACTTGAGGTTTGAAATACATGTCAATGCATTAGTGCAAAGAGAAACTGCAGTCTATTAGATTGATGAAATAATAATTTTTTTAAAGTATTTCTATTCATGTTCAGTTCCAGGATGATAGGAATTGAAATTGGAATACCTTTCATAGCTGAATGGTTTTCTATATGAATCTGTGATGATCTATACTTTTTAAGTAAAACGCCCAGAAAAAAAACTGAATAACATTTTTCTGAAAACATTGTACATGAAAGTTTCCCATTTTTTTCATTATTGCCCCGGAATTTTTTGACACATCGCGGAAAATGAGGTCTTCAACAGAAATCACGTACAGCACCGTCTCTGTCCAGAAAGTACGTGACGAATTCGCTAGCATTGTCTGGATTCTAGATTGCCCTCTGGCGACTTACCAACTATTTAGATTGCATTATAGGGTCTTGTGTTGTAATGGACATGTCGCGGTCCGAGTACTCTGCTGTTGTGTACCTACTACGCTTCATTATCACGTGATATAATGATCCATTTCGAGTATCTGCGGCTGGTTTTGGAACGTGGGACACTGTAAAGGCGGAGTTGCATTTTTAAATGGAAATTCAGAGAAGGATTTCGTTTGAAAAACGACCAGTCACTGTGCTGTTCTGTAGAAATGCTGAAGGATAAAGTTTGGATTTTATTGTCGCGTGTTGGCCTGTTTCACAAAGGGGCAGAGCTCACTTGGATATAATGAGACGGCGGTCACTAGAACAAAAAAATGCAAATAACTCTCGTCAGTTCTTGGGCCTTGGCTCATTCAATATGAAATATTTCATATAAGTTTAGGTCTTGAATGCTTTTTTATGGCAAAGAAAACATGATTACTAAATTTCAGTTCATTATCTAGCATGAGCCCCAGATTTCTCTCTCAACTGGAAAATATTGATGGCGAATGAGAATATAATTTTGTGAATTCCACTACTGACATCTTCTTTCAAGTGATATCACTATTTCAATGGTAAGGAACCAGAAGGTATTTGATAAAAAACATGATAGTTGCTTTTCGAATCTGAACAGCAAATAAGACGTAAAATTCGGTATTTTGGCTCCCGAAATACTGAAAATCGTTCCCAGAAAAATGATATAATTCATCCGTAGATATCGAGAAGAGAGAAGATGAGGGAGTTACGTTTTCATATGTAAGTCGTGTTCAAAACCCAGGAGTATCGAATCTTTTCATTCATGATTCTGAATTAGTGAGAGATCGTCTCACTCAAATAAGAGTATCTTTCTCTCCAAACTGGAGTTTTTGTATGAAGAGCACTAGGACGATGTCTGAACTGAAAATTGGATGAATGTGTTGAAGTTACACCCAGTATAAACCCAAAATTCTTCTCCAAATATACCGGGATGTTTTATTGCAAAAGGTTATTATTATTTTTTATTGTTCAATGATGAACACACTATGAATGTCCATATATTCTTTCCTCTACTTTGAGAGTGAAGTTAAAAGCTGATGAAATTCATAGTATTCGTTTGAACAACATTTATAATATAATTGCTTCATTTTAATATATCCAGTTACTGGCTCTGTCCCAACTATGGCTCATCACAAAATAAACTCTATAGAAACCGCCGCTATATTAACTAATTTGTTACTTTTATTTCAGGACACAATGGAACCCGCTCTCTTTTCGATGAAACTAATGATACAGACAAGAGTGTGGCGCCAGTATTTGAGGACGTTTCGAACAGAATAGTATATGCAAGAGTTGGCCAAACTCTTCTACTACCTTGCACTGTCAGACATCTTGGAACCAAAGTGGTATGTTGTCGAATTTCAGTTTTTCATTATATTTTATTTCAGATATGGAAAATAAAATTAGATTATTTTTAAAGACAAAACATAGGCACTACAGGTGAATTGTTGGAGCGCTCTCAGAGCAGTACCTGTGCACCTGTGAACATAATTTCATTTGCATTAGCATGTATGCAGGTATAAAAAACGGTGCCTATATGAAAAAAGTACGTGAAATAGATCAGTCACTGTGTGGAATTCATTTTTTGGTTTTTTGGTGGTGGTCTGCCAGTTTTGTACCCGACGTTTCGTCTACTGCTACGGTAGACATCAAAGGCGATGTGGTAACAGTCGCAGAACTCTTTGCAACAACTTGGGCACTGCGACCATTACCACATCGCCTCTAATAATGTCTACTATAG
Source organism: Leptinotarsa decemlineata (assembly GCF_000500325.1). Taxonomy (NCBI): domain Eukaryota; kingdom Metazoa; phylum Arthropoda; class Insecta; order Coleoptera; family Chrysomelidae; genus Leptinotarsa; species Leptinotarsa decemlineata. The sequence continues at coordinate 176,671 of NW_019289644.1, read as the reverse complement.
CAATGGACGAAACGTCGGGCATAAAAATCTGTAGGGCACGGCCAGAAAACCTAGAAAATAGCTTTCACACACTTATTTTCGGCCGTGAAGGCTTATATTCTCTAACAGATGAGTCAGATGACTAAACTAAATCAATTTTATATAAATATCAATAGAGAAAGATACAATTATGTTGTGATGAAATAAAATGGTTGGCAATCGTTCATGAGGTTGCTGTATTCTGAAAATTCATATATGAAATATAATAACTTCGACGATAATCTTCGACTGTCATACCATTTCATGAAATGAATTTCAATGGTTAGAACTTCCATCTTCTAAAATAATAATATTAATATAATATAGGAATCACACGGTAGAAGGTAAGACCTCGTTAATCCTCAGCTCGCACAAGTTTTTATTTCTGAGGGTTGTCATTCGTAAGGGTGCGATAGCTGGTTAACGGAAAAACAAATTTAAACAGCCAGATTACTCTACAGGGTGATTCAAAAGTACTTTGACAAACTTCGGGAGATGATTCCTCACAATATTCTGATATGAATTGTCCAAATAAATAAATGTCCGAAAACGCTTCGTTTCCAAGATACAGGATGTTGAAGTTTTATTTTTATTTTCGTTTTTCTCAAATAACTTTTGAAATATTGAACTTAATTAAACGAAACTTGGTAATAGGAGGTTTTTGAGGTGTCGAATTCGAACCTGATGTTCTTATTGCTCTTACTCGTAGGGGGCGCCACCTACACGTCTTTTTCTTTTTTAAAGATCCATAACCTTTTTGGGCGTACTTCTAGCACATTTTTCAGTAAAAAAATCGATTCCTCTATCATATCTACGTAAATAAACTACCCTTGTTACTAGTTGCTGTAAGCAACCGTTTTCTAAATATTTGGATTCGAAGACTTCAAGTCGATTATTTGATAATCGATGCATGATGAAGTTATTACGAATATTTTGCATTTTTCACAAGAATGCTTTGGAAATAAATTTGACGTTTGTGAGTAGTTTTGGTAATTACATATTTTGTGACAGTTAGACGCTTTGTTGAAGTTTCCGTAAGTAGAAGTAGAAAACACTTATTTTGGAAAAATTGATTATTTAAACAATAATGCTCAATTAGTGCTTGGTTTAAGGCCTTGCGGATGGCAATGCGCGCGAAGCAAGACGTATTTACCAGGAGCGATTTCATAATCGAGTACAGCCTTCAGCTCCTACATTTGCTAGTCTCCACCGTCGTTTGGCAGAAACAGGTGGCTTTAAGAGGGCAGCTGATATTATTGGAAGACCACAAGCAGTCCGAACCCCAAAATTGGATTAACCGTTTGTTGGTACATTAGGTACATATGGTAAGTCAATATTATATTATAATTTGTTACACTAAAAAATAGAAAAATAAAAAATAAACGGACATATGTATAAATAAATAAAATCTTTCAATTCGTACATATGAATTGGAGCGTCAGTATATATAAAAAACAAACAATCAATATCGTTTACCATTTAAAAACTTAACAGTCATGTAAAATCTGTGTCTATCAATGTATCATTTATAAACTCTTGGTAACTATAATAGCACTTTCTAAGTAGAAAAATTTTAATTTTGTTTTGAAATACCCTATCATCGTCAATTTGTTTCAGCTGATTTGGTAACTCATTGTAAGAACTGATTACATTGTACCTCTTATAATGAGGTTGTGTGCTGTGGAATTCTTAAAGAAGCTCCATGCCGTGTATTATGTTCGTGCTCAGATCCATTTGTCGCAAGAACCGATAAGTTATGTCTTGCGAACAAAACACATTTTAAAATATAAATGGATATGAGGGTTAAAATCTTTTTTTTCTATAAAAATAGGCCGACAACTATCCCTGAAATTCAAATTGAATATAAGTCTAAGGATTCTTTTCTGAGCCACAAAAACTCTATTTAAGTCTCTTGCTCTTCCCCAAGCCATGATATTTGAACTAAGTCGAAAGTGAACCATTGCGTAGTAGATATTTAGTAAGCCTGCTTTATCTAAACTGGGCTTCATCTGCCGTATAGCATAAAAAGCTTCGTTCAGATTTGCACATACATGATTGATTTGTTTTGCCCAATTTAGGTTGGCGTCAAGATGAATACCCAGGAATTTAACTTCTGTGGACGTGTGCAAGTTTTCAATGTCGATAACGTTGTGGGGTCGCCATTTCCTGTAAAATTTTACAGCCACCGACTTCGAGGTGTTAATGATTAGTTTGTTTCTCTGACACCAGGAGCTGAAATCATCGATCACGGTCTTCATGTTGGAAGCAAGTTGTTCAAGGATTTGATCCAATTCATGATGTTAGATGAGAAATTACATTGTCTTATTTTTTTCAAAAGAAATTCTACGAACATATTGCCGGGACTACTTCAGAATGTACCATTAGAAATTCGTATCCGCATGTGGTTTATGCATGATGGGGCTCCGGCTCATTTTAGCGTTGTAGTCAGGGAATTCCTCAACACAGTCTATCCAAATCGATGGATCGGTAGGGGTGTAGAAGAACCTAACCAGGCGTGGGCACCAAGGTCCCCAGATCCAAACCCGATAGATTTTTATTTTTGGGAACATTTGAAGTCACTAGATCATAAGACTCAAATAGTGAACGAGGAAGATCTAAGAAACCGAATAGTAGACGCCTGTGAAACAATAAGAAACACACCAATAATTTTTGAGCGGGTACGAAATTCAATGACTAGACGACTGTCTGCCTGAAGGTGGACACCCCCAACAAATTATTTGAATACAATTTAGTTTCGTTTATTTTAGTTTATCCTACATATTAAAAATTTCCTGAAATAAAATGTTGACATTTCTTGCAAATTTTATTAAAACATAATACTGATTATGCACCCTTGATACAAAAATAACTATTTCGATTAAGGATGTCATAAAGGAACGTACCCAGTAGTAATGACCTCTTCAAACGAGTAAAACGTCAAATTCATTTCCAAAGCATTCTTGTGAAAAAAGCAAAATATTCGTAATAACTTCAACATGCATCGATTATCAAATAATCGACTTGAAGTTTTTAAGTCCAAATATTTAGAAAACGGTTGGTTACAGCGACTAGTATCAAGGGTAGTTTATTTACGTAGATATGATAGAGGAATCGATTTTTTCACTGAAAAATGTGCTAGAAGTACGCCCAAAAAAGTTATGTATCTTTAAAAAAGAAAAAGACGCGTAGGTGGCGCCCCCTACGAGTAAGAGCAATAAGAACATCAGGTTCGAATTCTACACCTTAAAAACCTCCTATCACCTAGTTTCGTTTAATTAAGTTATTTGAAAAAAACGAAAATAAAAATAAAACTTCAACATCCTTTATCTTGGAAACAAAGCGTTTCCGGACATTTATTCATTTGGAAAATTCATATAAGAATATTGTGAGGAATCACCTCCTGAAGTTTGTCAAAGTACTTTTGAATCACCCTGTTTATTTGAATTTGAGGCTTTGTTTTCTGACTCACTTCTGGATTGTGTCTGCGTTGAAATCATTGTTATGTCCTGTCTGTATATTCATTCAATTTCCCTATCTAGATTCTCAGCAGATAAAAGTAGCGAGATAGCTCTGTGCAACATTGAATTTTTGGCTATGTAATTCAGCAGGGTTGTTGCAGATAACTCTTTCCCTGGTAGGGAGTACATGCAGTACATTTTGGATGGCTCTCCCTGTATAATCATGTAGTATTCTACGTAATTTCAGAAAATTCTCAAATTCCTGGTCTACGTCATCATCTCTTCTGGTAATATTTTTCATCCTTCGCCCCGAACCGATATCGATTGTCTGTTTCAGGTGTCCTGGATAAGGAGCAAAGACTTACATATCCTGACGTCGGGACGCCACACATTTTCGAGCGACACTCGCTTCGAGTCAGTGCACACCGATAGCTCTGGGGATTTTTGGGGATTACGGATACGAGGCGTCCATATATTCGACACGGGCCAGTACGAGTGCCAGGTTAATACTGAGCCGAAGATGAGCTTGGCGATCAACCTAACAGTCACGGGTATGACCTTTATTTATTTTTTTTCACGTTCACAGTGAAGCGAGTCCATATCCGAAATAGTCCAGTCAATGATTTCTTTCCCGTATGTTTTTGCAAAACAGCAACGATGTTCATGAAAATTTTAAGTATTACGCTTGAAAGTTGTCCCTAGGGTTTTCTTTCACCCCTTTTCATGGTTGAAAGTTCGAGAATAGATAAAATGATTCATTCTAAGCATCATTTCTCATTGTATAATTTTTTTTCTGATTGTGTCGACCCCTATTTGATACACTTTTGCGCGAATAATTAAAAAAGAGAGTATTTCATTAAAAAATCGCAATAAGTGAAAAACACACTTTAAACACACTCCAACTCGCGAATAACTCGAAAAATATTGACTTTCAGATTGAACTTCGTGGGAAATAATTTGCTTAGAATGAGTCAGTTTATAAATTCTGGGATGTATTTTCGATAAAACACTTATCACCCCCGTAACCCATGGTAGAGGATAAACGTTGAAATAAACGATATGTGAAACTGAATTCTAGATTTTCTTGTATATCGGTGATATTAGGAAAGATTATATAATATCGCCATATTTCACCCCCAATTATAGCACAAATAATCCAGTCATTTAAGATTAAATTAGGTAAGAATCTCGGAATTCGAGATACCTAGCTGTAAGTCTGTATATACTTGTATATTGACACCCTAAAAGTTGTCTCAAAACCTACATATGGTAGGTATGGTATGGTATCAAATCGAAATAACAAAGATGAGTTCATTAATATGTTAATTGAAAAATTACAAGCTGCAAATATTACTACTAAACAAGCCAGAGATGATGCGGATGTTCTTATTGTTGAAACTGCAATTGAAGAATCAAAGTCTAAAAAAACTGCAGTTATAATAGGACAAGATATTGATTTACTTGTCATTTTAATTGGGCGTACACTGTCTTACGAACAAGAAATTTTCTTCAAAAAAGTTGGGAAAGGTAATGTAAAAACGGAGATATACTCGACTAAAAGTTTTGTTAATTATTCTCTTTCTGAAAAACATATTTTATTTCTGCACGCATTAAGTGGCTACAATATTGATAATAAATACAAATAGCAAAAAACCCATAGGAAATGAGATATTTCCAAAAAAAGCGCAAAAAACCGATTTTTGTAATTTTTGACCTTGAAATTTAATAGTTGCTTACACCCTACCATATGTAGGTTTTGAGACAACTTTTAGGGTATCAATATACAAGTATTTACAGACTTACAGCTGGGTATCTCGAATTCCGAGGTGAACTTACTATAATGACTGGACTAAAAATCCAATCAATTGCGGAAAGGAAAAGAAAACATGGCTCGAACTTTCAAAGTCTTCCAAAGAAATAGCACAAATCAGTTGATTTTCATCAGAAGAAAATCATTCAAGCATATATTCAATAGAAAAAAATAGAAGTTTCGAAATAGATGAACACTTCAATCTAGCAGACCACTATTATAATCTTCATGCAGTCATTGTTCACTGTGGTTCTGGCGTTGAATCCCATCATTATTACGCCTTGGTCAAAGACGGAACAGACTGGTTTGAGTTTGACGAGTGTCGTAACACTGAGTATTCTGGCGATGTCTTGAATTTATTGCAGCTTTCGTTCAGAAACTGAACTATTATATTTGTTATTCTCGATGAGCATGTTGGTTTTGTAAGCAATATTTACACCTTTGTGTGGAAAATTTGAAATGTTCGTAGTGGGTTGGCCTAGTAGGTTGAGGCTCTATACCTTTCATCCTCTTATCTTCGACTTGGGTAAACTTCCTTCAAAGCTTGGCTGTATAACTTTCCAGATAATAGAGAATGTATTAGACTGCTGTCATAATAATTGTTGACGGATATTTGTTTTATTATGTTCAGTTCTTTATTGAAATTCTCATCTAACAAAGGAACAATTATCAGTCTGTGGATAATACTGTTGAATGCTCCTACTTTGTGCTGATATGGGTGGGTGAACGAATTATGAATGATAATGTAGTATGTGCTGGTTAACGTGCTGGTTAACAAAATCATGTTTATTGTAATTGATTTCATTTCAAACCATGCATTCAGCCATTATGAATAAGATATTTCTTGGTAGACGAATCGGTCCAAAAGGACCAGTAAAGTAGCTATATAGTTCAACTGATTTCGTTCAGTTATTTCTGTTGCTATGTTGAGTCAAAAACTACACTTGAAAAAAAAATACTTGAAACATATTCTCGTACTCAATGTTATGAATTGCATTTTGATAAAGTGGGTATTCTCAACAGGTTCACACCCGAAACTGTCCGATACTTTATCAAATAACTCAGACATAATAATATATAATATTTTTATTGATCCATTAGAATGAGCCTGAAAGAAGCAATTGGACAAGTCAGTATATCAGATACATATAAAAAATACAACTATGAATCAGAACCATTCATATAACAAGAGTAATTGAAACAACTGAACAGAGCAGCAAAAATAAAAAAGTATTCAAAACATTTTTACTAATGTAGATAAGAAAAAACTCGATTGTATGGGGGCTAATTTCAAGAAATAGTTGTTTTATTTTATGTTTGCATACTTGTTCCTCGGTTATAATTTTGAAAAACTCCGGAAGTGCATTATATAATATCAGCTCCAAAATCTCAAATGCGTTCAGACGTAAAGATATACGTGTTTTGGGTATGTGAGAATATGTTTTGATGTGGGTATTATATTCATGGACAGATTTTGTTTGAAAAAAATCCTTATTTCGATATATACATTACAAATGTTGACGAAATTTTCAATGAATTCTTTCTAGGATCCATATCCTTATTCGACAGTTTGAATAAAACCATGATTGCAGTGCAGTTTTTTCTATCTGCTAAGGCCTCTGATTTTGATGTGTTCAGTGAAATATTCTGATATGTGTCCCTAGCTGGATAGAAGTCAATGCATGAAAAAAAAAAAAAGAAATTCAAGCACTTAGCTGAACAGATTCTAATCGCTGAAAGAAATTTTGATATAATGGAGAATATGCATATCCTTCTTTATTTCTTCTGAAAGGAACATGCAACAATTTGAGCGTATTTGAAAAAATTTCCCAGTTCCTGAAGAAATATCCGAATAGTTTCATCGCCAACGATACGTGTCACAGTTTTTGATAGTCATATTATCGATCTACAGAAGGACATGCCTTCAAAATGAGAACATGTTATCCTTTCTGATATCTCATTTATAAAGAGCAAGAATCAGAGTGGCCACAAATTAGACCCCCGAGGTATGCCTAAAGTGGACATGTAGCACCTCCCTATTCGACAAACTAAAATTAATTTGATAGTTCGAGCACTCCTGGAAAACCGGACGATGGAAACGGAGGAGTATGCAATATGACAAAAAGTGTTTTGGTTAGACTAAGCATATTTTATAACTTGTTGCTGAACGCATGTTTCAGTTACTCAATTTCCTTGACTAGAGGAATCTGTCAGGAGAGATACTTAACATTTCTGAAAAAATTGCCACAGACGAAAGAATGACAAATGTTTGAAACTGTTGAAACTTCAAGAAAACGAGCTATGAACATCTTTGAATATCGACCAGGGTACAATTCCAGGCAATTCTTCGTTGCTCTTCCAAAAAATCGTTATAAGCAGAAACTAGGCAACTCATAGGTATCATTGATGAGTTGACGTCAACATAACGATTAGGAATAGATACAAGGTAATCTGTTCCGAGACATCATTTGACCGTTATCATCAAATTAGTAGTTCATCTAGATGAAAATTAAATGTTACAATTCAGTGCCAAGAATTTAGTTTCAGTCATCTCCTGTGGAACGTAAATCACGATCCCCTTATTGGTGTATACTATCTGAGTATTCATTTATGAACAGTCATGAAAACTTTTTCCTTTCGAGAATATTCATTACAACTACTATTATAAATAGTTAAATGTTCATCTCTCCCCATTATTATATTCCAATGAAATTAGGTTATTAAATAATGCTCTACTGAAATGCAGTAAATCAATTACTAAATCATTCATTAATTTGAATATATAGTTTTATAGTTTCATGGCCATTCGAACGGGGAAAATATATTTTTAATGACTTCATTGAAATCGAGATTATTATGCTGCAAATGTTTTGAAATGTATGCTCGTTATAACATTACATTTCTCAAATCATGAAAAAATATCGATGTGCACATACTCTCGAATCAGCTTGGAAAAATTTCATAATTGGTGTTTCGATATATGAAACGAAAACCAAAAAAAAGGAACGAACATTGCCAGATCAGTGGATAATGAATCAAACAAAAGGAATACTTTTTTTCTCAACTGGTACACGAAATCAACTGATAAGTGATCATTTCATCGGTTTGGACTTGCCTAATATAATATAAATTGATTTGAAATCCCTAAAAAAAAATAAAAACATTAACTGAAAATAACAATTTTCATCAAACAAAAAACTGAAATTACAAGAAAATAACACACAAGCAATAACCAAAAAATAAAGAATTGAAATAATAATAAACGCTGAAAATTAAAAAAAAAACTGAGGATACACTACAAAAATACACTTTTGATTATTTTCCATGATTTTTTTTTATTGTTGACTAGTTTCGGCTATTACACCATCAAAACTAACTGACAAAACAAAGCTTTTGATATAATGTAGCTTTCAAGAACTGGATTATAGATTCAGGAGGTGACTATTATTTAGATCATGCTGTTCGTTGAAGACAATAGAATTGGGTTTTTTTTTGACTTGTTTATCTCCATAGATTCCAACAGATTCATCATTTTTCCTTTTTCGCATGTGTGAAGGATCTTTAAATTATCTTTATCTATTTTATGTTTCCAATTTTGAAGATGTTCGTGCATTAATAATTTTTTATCCGAACTGACATGTTCATGATACCTTGTATCAAAATTTCAACCAGTTTGGCCTATATATATATGACGGGGCATTCACCACATTCTAGTCGATATATACCAGATCTCTTCCCTTTATCCAATTTAGGTTTGGTATTGAATAATCTGTTTTCTAAATTTCCGTTGGATGTGAAGGATGTTTGTAGATTCAATAATTTTCAATATTATCGGAGATTCTACAGGCATAATTGATACTAACATATTTGTGTTCTGGTCTTGTATAAATTGAATATAGTTCTTTCATTATTGATTTTTGTTGATATTTCATTATAATGCTGTTAACTAGAGTGGTAGGTATTTTGTTATTAACTGATATTTGTTCAATGATTGCGATTTCATTTCTGAGGTTTTATCAGAAAGGGGTATTGTGAAAGCCCTATTTATCATTGACCTGAATGCAGAGAATTTCTGTGGAGTCAAAAGGTATTGTGCAATCTGTGAATGTGTTTTTTCTGTTTCTGTTTCTGTGTCGAGTTTATCATTGTTTTTGGATATTGTCAGATCTATCTATCTCATTGTTCTCTTCTGTCTCTACGGTGAATTTGATATGAGATATTTGTCTAGTTGAACCATCGAAGCCTAATAATATGCCATCTACATATCTAAACCAGAATACAATATGTTCATGGGAAAGAGAGTTATTCAAAATTAGATTATTCTCTAAATTGTTTAGGAAGATATCAGCTAGTAACAGACTTATCGGTGATTCCATCGGTAGGCATGAATTTTGTATATAAAATGTAACAACATCTAATGTTAGTTAACAACATTATAATGAAATATCAACAGAAATCAATAATGAAAGAACTATATTCAATTTCCACAAGATCAGAACACACATATGTTAGTATCAATTATGCCGGTAGAATCTCCGAGAATATTAAAAATTAAATCTCTCAAAATTCAATCTACAAATATCCTTCACATCCAACGGAAATTTAGGAAACATATTATTCAATGCCAAACCTAACTTAGACAAAGGGAAGAGATCTGGAATATATCGACTAGAATGCAGTGAATGCCCGTCATATATACAGGCCAAACTGGTAGAAATTTTGATACAAGGTACCATGAACATGTCATCAATGTACGAACATCTTCAAAATTCGAAACATAAATTAGATAAAAATAATTAAAATATCCTTCACACATGCAAAAAAGGGAAAATAATGATACTGTTGGAATCTATGAAAATAAACAAGTCAAAGAAAAATCCCAATTCAATTGTCCTCTACGAACAACTTGATTCAAATAATAGTCCTCTCCTGAATCTATAATCCAGTTCCCTCAACCTACATTATATCAAAAGCTTTGTTTTGTTATGTTCATGGATATTACAGGTATACAAAATGTAGCTACCAAATTATTTATGATAAGATAAGCAACTTATGTATAAATAACTCAGATTTAAATGTAATCAGTTAGTTTTGAAATTGGTGTGATAGCCGAAACTAATCAACAATAAAGAAATATCGTGGAAAATAGACAAAAGTGTTTTTTTGTAGTGTATCCTCAGTGAACATGAATTTCCACAAAATAAGCAAGTCATCAATCAAAGAAGTAAAAACAGAAATTAAAAATATCATTAACAAAAAATGAAAAAAATAAAATTAAAATTGAAAGATTCAAACCAAGTTATGTCACGACGTTTCGATTGTCAGTATCCACAATCGTCTTCGGGTCGATACTAACAATCGAAACGTCGTGACATAACTTGGTTTGAATATTTCAAATTTTATTATGTTTTTATTTGTTTCATTTTTTGGTAATCATTTTTTAAATTTTTTCTATTTTTAGCTTTTATCAATATTTCTATTTTTTATTTTTTTGGTTATTGCTTGTTATTTCTTGTGATTTTAGTTTTTTGTTTAATAAAAAATTGTTATTTTCGGGTAATCTTTTTAATTTTTTTTTCAGGGATTTCAAATCAATTTATATTATATCAGACAATGGATGTCCGAACTGATGAAATACACCACGAAACGTTGTCAACTACCTTCAAACAAATGATAAGTGATTACTTTTACAGATACCACTCATAGAGAATGGTTTATCACGTAACGCAGACAATAGTTGATCTATCAAAAAGTAAAAATATTGAATTTAATTCGAAATGATTACCTACTTATCTATGAAAATGATATATTGAAAATAAAAAATCACTATTCCGGACGACATCTTTGTCAGCTTTGATGTCATCACTTTATTCACCGAGGTATCAATCAGAGATGCACCAGGAATATTAAAAAAATATAAACCAGAAGAACATATCATCACCTTGGCTGATCCTTGCATTGAAAACACGTGGGTATTATATCTATAACGATCAATGTCAATCAAAGGTCACCAATGGGCTCGCCCATTACTGCCAATCTCTTCATGGAAGAAAATGGAATCAAAGCAGTAGCAACGTCAGACTTGAAACCAACACTCTGGCTAAGATATGACGATGACATTTCCGTGACTTGGTCACATGGGCACCAACGACGTGTATGGAATCCATCCACGGAACAAATTCACGGAAGAAGTTGAAGAAGGTAACCAGCTTCCATTTTTTGATATACCACGCCGTATATCGTAACGCAACCCACACCAATTGATACCTGAACACGCCCAAAAAAAATGCACTTGATGGCAAAAGAACTAATTATATGCTGAAGGAGACTGGCAGACAAATAATACAGACATCCATCAAGGCAAATATACCAATGAATACTGCTCAGAAAAATTATGAAAGTGCCTTCCAAGATCACACAGAAACAGTAGAAAACCATAGATACACGGGTCATGATAACCATACTACCATATATTGAAGGAATCACAGGCAAAATCAGCAGAATTCTTCGCTAACACAACATAGCAACTTAATTCGTACCAGAATATACAATAAGGTCCATACTCCATAATCCAGAGGATCAGATACCACCGGAGTCCCAAGAAGTTTATGAAGTACCATTTCGAGACTGTGACAAGACTAACATCGGCCAAACCAACAGCCGAATCTACATACGCAAGAATGAACACAAATTATAAGTGAAGAAAAAAGTCACCACGCCTTCTCTCTTTCAACACGTATTGTCTATGGAACAATTTCGAGAATACAAAAACCCTTGCAAGCAATGAAAACTCCAATGAAAACTCTCGAACAATCAGAGAGGCTAGATATTGAAAAACGATCTAGTAGTATAATCAAGAGGGATGATGCACATAGAGTATCAGCAACATGGAGATCCATCTTATCACTACACAAAATCAAACAGACCGCCCATGTATTGATGAAGGCTCTATGGGATCCTTGAAGTCTGAATGTGGTTAGCTATATTATTAGTTTTCCTATATGAATTGATGATGAGGAAATACATGGGAACTTTTTGCTTTCAATGAATCTGAGAAAATTAAAAAACTCAAGTCAACATGGTTCTTGCTGATATTAATTGATGAAAATGACGTGAAATTAGTTAACTGAAAGCAGTTTTTCTACATCATACTAAATTGACTGACTTTAGGTAACCAAGTTAGCATCAATAGATGTCCAAGAAGTAAATCTTGAGGCTACGTTGAAGCATGAATTCATCATCTGCGCCTGTGTGAGTCATAGGCGGTAAGGAAATCAACAGACTCTATCATATCCTTTTTTCTTTCGGAAAGTTTAACTAATCTGTGTTTGAGAAAATCGAAAAGTGTCGAGTAGGATCTATGGATAGCAAAAAAGATGTCATTCTACACATCCTGTTGTTTACTCTCTGATGTGATCATCACAGGAAGATCACAGGTAAAGATGAAGTAAAGATTTAGTCGCCAATATTTAGTATTCAACTCCTGATGATGCGTATTTGAATAGCGAAACGCGCGTTATGAAACAATATTTTGGTTCTGGTATGGAAGAAATATTTTCAGCAGATCCCCGAGTACTTCATTAAGATTCAATTTGAGTTCAGCATATATCCATTTCTATATCCCGGTATACCATTCCGTATTATTATTGTCTTTCTTCGCACTCACTTATTCCGATCATGACTGTTCAATTCAGTTTCAGGTGACCACAACTTAGCTATTTCTAATTCGAAATGGGTCAGCCAAGCCCTAATAAAAGGTCCAAGCACAGTTTACGTCCAGAATGGGTCCCCGGTGACTTTCTCGTGTGAAATATCGCCTCTATCTCTGCAATCTGGAGTTCACGGACTTTTCTTCGCCACAAAACCAGTGGTTCGTTGGCTGCATGATGGAAAAGAAGTTTCTTTCGAGGTGAGTGCCGTTCGGCTTATTTTTATTTTCCCGTTGCAGGTTTTTCTTTTGGTCTTGAAGTGTAACAATAGTTCTTTGTGAGACGCGGGAATGAAATGAATGTGGGAATGTTCTGGGAACGACGAATAACTTTATCCAGATGTTGAGTTTTTTAATAGCTCTCCGAATAGTTGTGGAATTTTTCAATAGAAAGGCATTCAAGTAGCGCTTCAAATTCGTGAAATAATATTGAATCGATGTGAATTTCGAACTCAGGGTGTTCCGTTCAGGACAGAAATGAGATGCTTTATTCAAATAGGATACATCCTAATATATACAACAATGATAGTAATGTTAACATTAATATACATATAAATACAATAATACAAAAAAGATCTACTTATATTTGTTAATAAGTAGTCTTACCTACGATAATTGAAAATACAAAAAAAAAGAATAAAAGATAAAAAATATCACATAATACCTAAATGGTCTAATACATTTCTTTTGAACAGAATAAGACTGTTAGAAAACTTTACATTTTCAGGTAGACTGTTATACTCAGTAAATCCTTTGAACATTAATGTTTTAGTTTGAATGTTTTTGTTTGATAATTAACATACAAATTATTTTTTATTCCAGTATTATACTGGTGGATTTGATTATTAAAAATCACAAATTTGTAAAAGGTTATGTAGGTACAAGGTTATGTAACATTTTGTAAATATGAATCATCATTAAATATGTAAGCCTACTTTCTGTAGATAACCATTCTAGAGTATTTAACATTAAAGATATATGGGTGTACTCCTGTCACATCTCAAAATAATCCTCATTGCGCGTTTCTGTAGTTTTTGTAGTGTTCTCATTTTGTTCAAATCACTTGTGTATAGAAGAGTGGGACAATATTCAAAATGTGGTTGTATAATTGTCTTATATACAGTTATCCGTGATTGCATAGTTAAGTGTTGGGATACTCTTGTGAAAAAATATAATTTCTTCTAAATTTTTTTCTGTATGTAGGTGAAATAGTTATTCATTGATGGATGATTGTGTAACATGAATCGTAGATATTTGAATTCAGTAATGAGCTCAATTTTATCATTTTATATTTTTATTTCAATTTGATTCAAATCTAATTCTCTGTATTTAAACGGTGTAGTAAGTATCATAGCCTTTGTTTTGTTTACATTCACCTTTAATTTATTAGTTTTTAATTATATAGCAATATTGTGCAATGCTTCATTCATTTTTTTAATAGCTTCATCTATATCTTTGTCACTAACCGATACTAGGGCATCATCAGCGAAATAATGTTCATATTCACATTCATTACATTTGCTGATATCATTAATGTAAATTCAGAATAGTAATGGCCCCAAAATACTTCCTTGCGGAACCCCGCGGTCTATGCTTATTGCTGTTGATACAAATTGATTGATTTTGGTTACCTGCTTTCTTTCTGTGAGGTAATCACTGATCCAATCAAGTACTTTTCCTTTAATGCCATATTTTTTCAATTTTTCAATTAATATTTCACGATTAACCGTTTCAAACGAACGTTTGGTATGATTTTTCATTGAAAAATAGAGATGAATAAATTGACCACTGAAAGAAAATCTTTCCACTATTATGGCAAAGGCAAATAATGGAAAGTCGATAATTTTTTCAATCGACAAGGAAGATTTTGAAAGAGATTACTAGAGCAAGATGCAGACATCTATTCTTCTATCCTGCTACAGACAGTAATAAAAAAATACTCTTTGTTTGTGTAGATCGGTCCAGGGCTCTCGATACTGTGGAGTAATCAGATTTCTGCAAGAAATCATAAACAATAAAGTTGAATGAAATCAATGCAGAGTAGAAATCGAAAATATATTTCAAATAATGAAGGTGGAAACATGGCGTATGAAACCATTTGAGTTGAGCATGCACATTTAAATAACAACAAGAGTTTGGTGTCAGATGACTCAGGAGGAGTTTATGAATTGTCTTGTGATTCATGTACGATGTTTTACATAGATAAAACTGAAAAATGATTCAAAGTTCACATTAGAGAACATGAAGATATTTCACAGAATATAAGTACCTACTCATCTCCCTACAGAGGAACATGAGTAAAATTAAAATGAATAGAGGTTACAATGAAATGAAATGAAATACAAGCAACTATTGAAAATTGGACAAAAAAATTATGATGATGACTGCGCTAGTCATCACCAGAAGACGATTTTGAATACTTACAATCGAATTGTCTCTAAGTAACTTGGTTTTAAATCTTCCAATTTCCATTTCCATTTGTTACTGTTCAATTTTCAAATGTTCCTTGTATTCATTTCATTTAATTCTATTGAAATTCCATTCCTGGGTTTTTGTGCTCAATATAACCATCATTTTCAGCTGATCTTTAAAATTTTATTGATTCTTTTAGCGTTTTTAAATCCTTTCATATCATATTAGACAAACAACTGATAGCAGAAAAACCTGCAGAAAATTAAACTAATTATGTTTGATTTATATGCCATTCAACATATTATTATGTTTAGTTTTGAGTTTTGTGTATATGTATTTTAGTATTTTTCAAGTACAGATAATGAAATTGTGAAACAACAAAAATCAATTGGCGCTCCGGGGCGACTTCATTGATTCCAGTGCCGCATTTGCTTTTTCAGCTGCAGGAAAACCCGGAAAAACCTGCAGTACCACATCATCTGAAGATCTCGATCTACCAATGTCCTCTCTTTCATAAAACAAAATGTAGCATGTCTCCAGAGGCTCCAATAAAGTCAAAACATTGCCATAACACTTCGTGACACGACTATCATCAAACTTAACCAGTCCGTTTCGTCTCTGACCAAGGCGTAATAGTGACCAGATTCAACGCCAGAACCAAAGTGAACAATGACTGCATGAATATCATGATAGTGGTCTGCTAGATTGGAGTGTACATCTATTTAGAACTTTCGTAAGACTTTGGTGCATCCGTCAGAGGTTGAGTCATGTTTGAAGATCATCAGTGTCATTATTAGATTGACAAGCTCTACTTGTTTTTTTGTAATAGTGAGTTAGTTTGGCCCTTGTTTGGCAGTACATTTGATCATCACCCGCTACAAGATCAATTTTCAGGTGATTTGATAATAAGCCTTGCACGGACTGGTTATCAGTCATATTAGGAAACGCTAATTGAAATTTCAGAAAATCACATAAGTTTTTGCTACCTCTTGAACATTTACTACAAAGTAAACAAGTGAGGATTTTTCCAGCGAAAAATCATTCATTCATTCTTTTCAATAACTCTTCCTTTCAAAAAGTCCATTCAGGACTTCATGGTTAAAACACTACATGATTATTCCATAGAGTATTGAATCATATCTGAAATTACACGACAGATATCGAAAGACGTTTGACATCTGTCTGAGGAATTGAGAATTGAAAATAATCAGCCAAGGAAGAGCAGCGTATACACTCAAATGTTGCATTTCTGAAGACGGGGGCAGATTTTGGCCCCCAAAAGATAAGTATTGTTTTTTGAGAAATAAAGTTTTTAGCTTTCTACTACTCCATCTTGATACAAAAAAGAATGAGAGAATCTTTCAAAGAAAGGAAGGAAGTAATCAAATTGAAGATAAGTAACTCTATACATGGATGAGTAGATCATGCAAAGAAGTAACTTTCAGACACAAACTGAAAGAAAGTCCTCCTGAAACAGCTACTTTCATGTAAACATTACACGAAAGAAAAAATTTTTTTTGAAACAAATACTTATATATAAACACTGAATTATACAGAAGATACTTTTCTCTACTCAGTTTGTATTTCAAACATTCGTTGTGGAATAAAAATCAGATATCATACACATTAGTTCTACTTTAAATGAATGGTAACAAATTGAACTTACATGGAACACTGTCATCCTCACTGGTATACATCGATGTTTCGCCTTAAGACACTTGCCCTAAGGCTCTTCAGCACCGAATTGGATAACATTATAGAAAATACACACAATTCATTCATTTCTCTTGATGAAGTCAATAGAGGATTTTCTCAACGATATCATCAAATAGAAACTTTACTAAGGTTTCGAGAAAAAAATACCTTATTAGAGTTTTTTATGTCACGGAACAAGCTTGATCTGCTTATGTCATCGATGACATCGTGAAAATTTTCATGGAGTAGTAGAAAGCCATAAACTTCTTTGCATGATCTACACATCCATGTATAGAGGTACTTATTTTCAAATTAATTACTTCCTTTCTTTCTTTGGAAGATTCCCTCACTTTTTTTTTGTATCAAGATGGCGTAGTAGGAAGCCAAAAACTTCCTTTCCCAAAAATTAATCACTCCTAAAAATATAACCCCTTCAATTCAAATCAGATTCCTCTTGGCTGGGATTAAATCAAATAGGTGAATGAATATCATTACGATGTCATCTATGACATAAGCAGATCAAGCTTATTCCGTGACATTAGAAATCGTAATTCATGAATGAATTGTGTGTATCTTCTATAATTTCATCCAATTAGGTACTAAAGAGCCTTGGGGCAAGTGTCTTAAGGCGAAACATCGATGTATACCAGTGAGGATGACGGTGTTCCATGTAAGTGCAATTTGTTACCATTCATTCATAATAGAACTCATGTGAATGATATAATAATAATAAATGCTTTTATTGAAAGGTTACTCAGTATAAAGGATACTAATCTAACCTAACAAATGGCAGAATTCAACGTCTGCGCATGACGAATCAAGGCAGAAATTGCTCTTCCATTCAACCAGCTTATTTTCAAATTGATTACTTTCTTCCTTTCTTTGGAAGATTCCCTCATCCTTTTGTTGTATCGAAATGGAGTAGTAGAAAGCCAAAAACTTTCTTTCCCAATGATTAATCATTCCTTAAAATATAACCCCTTCAATTCAGATAAGTATTGTATAATTTCTTGTTTTTTTTGAAAGGCATAATTATTGAATATGACAAGTTATAAATTATTTTTCCTGTGAGAAATACTTTGAATTCAAGCAGTAACTTATTGTGAGGTGGAAAATTTGCACTTTCTACACTTGTATGAAGTTCTGCGATAATCATTATTTGTGAAATTGAATATCCTAATTTCGCAAACAACAACATAGTTATTTCATGAACTTTCGGAGCCCCATTCGGGATATGAACAAGAAAACATTATATTTCAACAAACATATCATATCCAATTGTTTTCGGATTATTCATCCTGTTTCCAATGCTAAAATCCTCAATTCCGTTTTCTCTCCATGTCTGCAACCCTGCAAATACATATATATTCTAATTCCGCTTTCTCCAATTCCAGTTCTCAAAGGAAACTGCAGCCGTCGAGACGGAATACAGGAATAAGGATCAAAGGATATTAAGCAAAATTCATCTTTCATCGGTATCGTGGAAAGACAGCGGACAATATACCTGTATGCAGCCGTCAGTGAAACCAGACAGCGTTAAGCTTATTGTAGTCGAAGGTATTGTATACTGCCTCAAAATTATTGTATTGATTTGTTTGAGTAGGGATATTGAGAGGAAGCCTCATCGAATTCTTTAATATCTATATCGAGGAAACGAATCAATAAGGCTCTAATGCGTTTCTTTAATAACGACACGTTTGTTTTGGGTGCTTTCCCAAGCGAAAAAACTGAATAATAAAGGAGAGTGGAATTCAAAAGGATCGAGTGAATTGTTTTTGAGTTCATTCAAAACGTTCCAAACATTGTTACAGATCGGTTTCAACAAGTTCAACATAAAAGCTTCTTCTTCCTTTTTTTAATGGTATTTGCTTACCTTACGGCCCAGTTCATGGCTCGATGGTTCATCATAACCATCGAGCTGTTTCTTCTTCTCATTTTGATATTTTTTTTTTTCAATTCAGGTACATTTCGTTCAATATGATTCCTCCAGTGATAGTTTCAGTTAGGCAACTTAATGCCTGTCTTCTGAAAAGTACTATTTGAAGAATCATATTCCTATTCTAACAATATATCGTGGAGCAGAGATAAGCTAAGTGTTACATAAAATGTGTCCAATTTACTTGTTTTATACACATCTTGGGCTGTCATAATATTTGGATATGAGAAGAGTGGAACAATTGATAGAATAATGTTCCTGTTTGAAACAGGCGTATAGTTCTCAACCTATGGTTGTTTTGTGAGCGTTAGTAATTATTGTGAGAGTATTGTTTACTTAGAATCTATTGAAAATGTTTTAATTTTCCATTGAAAAATGTTTTACTTTTTTTTTAATCTTATGGCACTTTTTAGTTCTTTTATATTATTTGGGAGAAGGTTATATAAATAACATTCAAACTGAATCCGCGGTTGCAACTACTCCCCAAATTTGTCTAAAAATAAGAATTTTTTGTAATTATCCAACATTACCATTTTCTAAATCTGATTTTTTTCAAATTCTATTCCAGGTGAACATTCCGAAGCCATGCAAAGCGACTTTCCTGTCCAACTTACCAGTAGCAGCCATGTAAACCGAGCATCTTGGTTTATCTTGATAGTGATAATACTGAATTCATTGTAATTATTTCAGAATATACATATTTTTACAACCCTGTATTTTTATTCAATTCGTTTCTTACATAGTGACTCTAGGTTCATACAATAAAAAACGATAATAATAATAATAATAGTCTTAGTCTACCGCAGTCGCGTGATGGGTATAGAGGTTCCTGACACAAGGTGCAGGGCCTGCCGCGAGGCGCCCGAAACCGTAATGCACTTGCTATCAGCATGTCCAGCATATGCGGTCTCGGCCTATATCCATCGACATAACGCGGCCCTGAGAGTGCTATATTACCATCTACGGCACTCTTACGGTATTGACGAGACACCGGTGTTGCCCTACGCTCCGGGGGATATTGAATCCGCTGTGGGGAACGAGAAGTGCCGAATTTATTGGAATTATTCATTTCCCACCCTCAAGCTCATACAAGCTAATAAGCCTGATGTAGTCCTTCTCGACCACCAGACCAAAACGATATTTGTCGTGGAGTTTTCAGCTCCTGGCGAGACGAATATCGCCAGAAAAGAGGAGGAAAAACGGATAAAATATCGAGATTTTCTCATCGAACTCCGCAGACTCTATCCTGATCACTCTGTCAAGATGGTTGTTCTGATTATTGGAGTCCTTGGTGGAATGATGTCCTTTCTACTCTCGAATCTTAAAATCATACCGGCTTACCACACTAAGGCAGAAATCTTAGCCGTACAGATGCAGAAGGCTGTCATTATTGGCTCACTGCGCTTGCTCAGGGCACATGATCCTCGGACCCAATGATCACTTACCCCACGGTGTGGGGAGTGGTCATTGGTTTATAATACTGGCGCGCCCTCCCGAATGTATCGGAGCTTCGGGGGATAGGGTCTGAGCAGAGCACACTACAGTGAAAAAAAAAAATAACTCGACTTTAAAGTTGAATAATGAGACTTATGGCGGAGTCTATCTGAGGCTATTCTACTTAACAATCAGAGGGGCTTTCGCCCCAATAGAGATTTGACTGCTTCATCATCAGAGAGATTACATAAATATGAAAATATGAAAGTTTATATGATTTGACGAATACAATTATTTCAGTAATTAAGAGTGCATACCTATGAGAAATGTTTGAAAGAGAAGCAACATTTTATATTATGCAATGTGTTGATTGGTGTCGGAGTTTATCCTGTTGATTTTCATTATTTGAATTCTTCAATATTATACAGTTTGAACCCTTCTCATGACACATTGTACATACGCATTGCATCAAAGAACAATTACCTATGAAAAATGTCTGTTCTATGCTGAGGGATGGCGAATGTAGACTTGTTTCTGACATTTGTTGAATGCATTTGAGATTTAGGGGTGAAACAATGTATCAGGCCTGGTAGGTCAGCATAATTTAAAATGTTTTTGAAATAGATTTTAAAAACAGATTTGAAAAACAGTTTATGAGAAATGATTTCATATTACCCCATCCCAACAACTGTTTTGTAAATTTCAAACTCATATTTCATGAACAATTGTTAAGCGTGGACAGCAACTAAAGTTACAATAATTGTCGTTTCTCCAAACAAGTGACTCACATAGGGTACGTTTCAATTTAAAATTGGAAATATACCGATTACTCCAGTCTAAGTGATATACGAGAATCTATGATGAGTCCTGAACTTTCAGCTGAGTTACTCATAGGGGTTTGTTGTTGTTGAATTTCATAGCTGAATCCGAGCTCTCCATACTGAAATTCAGATACAACTGTGTATCATCTGCATAAGCATGCACGTCACAACATGCCACCTCATTCAAAATATATGTAGTGTATATAGTGAAAAACCATGGGTCTAAAATGAACCCCTGAGGAACTCCTGAGAATACATCTGGAGTAGATGAATATTGTCCAAATACCAACATTCTTTGGCGTCGTTTTATTAAATAATTTCAAATCAAAAATGTTGATTGAAGATTGAGTCCGTAATACCTTAATTCGGCATAAAGTAATTCCTTACCGATCGTGTTGATTGCTTTGGAGAAGTTGAGTAATACTGAAGCAGTTTATGAATTCTGTTTATTCTGTTTCAGTACTTCAATCAGGTCTAAAGCCACATCGACAATGGATGTATATAGTTTTAGTAGCTTTCTACATCATTTCACCTTCTTCTGAAATGTGTCATCATTGGCAACTGATATAGTAGCCAGTACAGTTACATGTAATCACTCTTATAGATTTATTTTTGTGTAGCAATTCTCCATATTGGGATGGATTTTTCTGTTGTCGGTTTTGGTACATTAGTGTCTCTCTACTTAGAGCAACGAATCAATAACACATGCATCATCAGTTTTTGATATGATAAAACACATTTTTCCGAAGTGAAAAACGAAAACAAAACAGTTTGTGTTCCATCAGAGAGATAGGGACAGAGAGAGAGGGAGACAAAGAAAGCTCTTGTTTGGATGATATACCACTGACAAAACTGTCACCTTGTGTGCAAGACTGGCGACATTTGCGCTTCTAGAAAGGGTTTTACAGGAAAGAGAATATTTGTCGAGAACCCTTTGCGAGAGAGTTTTGGTAGTGGACCTACTCGAACGTTTCTTGTAACTGAAAACGGCAAAAAATACTAGATGGACTATTTCTTCTGATGGCATAACATTGTCCTTGTTATAAACCAAGTGCTAGCAGAGGCGTTCCTCAACAATGTGGTTGTCAGGAATTGAGCTGCATTCGAATGAAAGACGAAATTTTGAGTCAGGACTGTAGCAGGAATTAATGTAATCACTCCAAGTTCAAAAACCGGTACGACCCCACTTCACCCAAATCCAGATGGATGAAAAGATTGTTCATCTTTCGACGGAGGAAATAGGGGCCTCCTTCGACAGAGTGTCGGTGCCTTCTATATCTGGAGGGGTCGTCTACAACATAATCCATAGCTTCCCTAACTAACAGGACACTTGTCTAAATTCACAGATGAGCCTGTATTTGTTGTTCAAGAAGATGAAAGCCTTGGTCAGTTGTATCCAGCTAACACCAAGGAGTAAAGCACTGATAGCTCACATTGAAAGACTTGTCCTTCATGTTGGTAATGATCCTCCCAGATGTTTGAACTGGAGGCGAATAATGATACTACAAATAATATAATGATGATCGCCTTCATTTCTCACATAATTTGTACAAATCGTATTTGATACCATGAGATAATAAACATGAGAAAAGAGCGAAGTTCACTTCATTTGGAGACTAGGCCTCCGCTGAAATGTTCTTCCAAGTGACGAGTTGCCTGAAATGGATAAGTTGAAAAGAAGGACAATGCGATGTCGCGCACCGTGGCGGTCACCTACGCCACTAACGTCAGCAGGCGCACTGCCGCACGGAAATTTCCAGAAATCCTGAATGTGAAGACTAGAACTTCATAGAACACTATACAGGGTGTTTCAAATTTGATCCTCACCATTGGGATCTCGGAAACTATGAGAGATACGGAGATGGTTAAATTGAACTGAAATTCCGAGTATATCCAGCTTCATTTTGTCACTTTTTCCCTGTTTCGTGATGGTGTTTCCAGATTTGCTATCCGACGTTTCGTCTTTCGGCTACCATCATCAACTTTTTTTTTATGTCTACATTGGATTCTTTCTGTTTTGAATAGATCCAGATTTCACTTTTTCAATGATGTATCATAAGTTTTCATTCTTTTCCGATTGAAACAAAATAATTTTTATTATAATAGGCTTTGACTTTGATGTTTTCATTTTGATTTTCAATATTGACATTTTGTTATTGTTCGAGTCATTGACTTTAGCATGTGAATTTTCGCTACTTTATTTTGTAAATAAATAAAAAAGTTTTAGAGCAACATGGATTTCACTCCGTGGTGACCTACCCTCAGCGAATGTGAAAATAACAAACATAGGTATGTAAAGTTGGTTGTCTAACCTCATCCATAGAAACCATATAAAAATCCTGTTGCTAATCTAGAATGTTTTGGTTATGGATAAGTTTCACAAGGAGTGTGTTCGAGTTGGTATTTTCTGTTTAATTTTAATTGTCAGCTGTTTGATGATATTTTGACTGTCAACTGTTTCATTTTACGTCAGTGTAGCCAATTTAGCTTTAGGGGTTGTCTGACCAGATACAACCAAACATACTATTACTTCATTCTGTTCAGATTGGTCCTTTATGCATGGAACATGCAAATATTGATAGGTCAAATCTCTAGTACCCTATCTTTCGAAAAAAAGAAGAAGAAAAGGAATTGTTTTCTGATCAGTTAGGATGATAAATTTTGCGAAAACGACTGGTGTCTGCCCTACAGGTGTTTCTGGTTTTGTTCGGCTGACAAATCCTGAATTTATTAAATGATCCTTAGTGAATATTTGTTCAACCACTACGTCCTGGCTTTTGATAGAGGCCTATATTGAACATTTCAGACATTTTGGTGTTTAAATACTTTGTACCACCCCAACGCCTTCTTTGCTACAAGTTGAAACCCTTCACAGAAGATGAGTTTTCCTACTTTTCTTTTCAGTTTTCCCTTGCGAACGACAATATAGGACAGATTCTATGAGAAAACAAAAAACATTTATAGGGTTTTCTGATTTTCCTGTTTTCCTGGAATGTATAATTTGGCAGATGAAAGCACTTCCACGAATTGTGGGATATTCAACCGAAATAACGAACACATTTGGAGCATAAACAACCCCAGGATTACCGATTAGTTATAATGTGTGGGCAGGAATTCACAAAGATAGAATTTTGGGTCCTCATTTATTCGACAGAATACTGAATGAAAAAACCTATTGGCAGTTTTCAACGTGGATTTTCGAAAACTATTTGGATGATCTACCTTTGGCTTACTATAACAACATCTGGTTTTAACATTATGGTGCTCTACCGCAGACTACCAGACGAGTATCTGATTACCTGACTGAAATGATTGGTGATAAATAGATAGGGAGTAATGGGCCGGTGAAGTGGCCAGCAAAGTCTCCAGACTTAAGTGTTATGGATACATTCTTATGGAGTACACAAAAAGTTCATGGTCAGAGGGAATATCAAAATATTGAGAACCTTCAACACAGCATTGTTGTGTTATATAAACAGGGACAGCATTTTGAGCATTTGCTGTGATTTAGTTTTGTCGTTACATTTTACTTAATTATTGTTATTTGTTCAAAGTTCTATTTCCATTGAACAGGACACATTGTCTAATTTACCTCATACATACATAGTTCGATGTGGTTGTGGTCTTTCGGGATACAAGTTTAAATACATTTCCGATGTCGTAACACTGTCTCAATCGTGTTAGTAATAAATTTGTATCATATCTCTTTTTTCTTCATTCGTGAAAGCCATTTTTTACCAAAAACTCAATGACTTGTACAATAACAAAATGTCATTGAGTGTAACAATTTGAAAGTCAAATTCAGAAACATCAACGTCAAAGCTTATTATGATAAGAATAGATTTTTTTCAATATCTCAAATTTTTCGAAAAAGAATGATAACCTATGATACATCATTGAGAAGGTAAAATCTGGTTCTATTCAAAACAGAAAGAAACCAATGTACCGCTTGTAAGAAAAAATACAGTTGATAATGTTGGCCGGAAGACGAAACGTCGAATAGCAAATCAGATAACACCAATATGTAGCAGAGAAAAAGTGGTAACGTGAAAGTGCGATTCATTTTCAAATCCTTCGAAAATTGAAGCCAGAAAAAATACAAAATATTTCCCGAAATTTCCGTTTTTTACAGATATCTCAGCATATACTCCGAATTTCAGAACTTTCTTACCATCATATTGTTAGCCAGGAAAATGCGCACCTTTGCCCTAATTCAACTATCTTCGTATCTCTTATAGTTTCCGAGATCCCAATGGTGAGGATCGAATTGGAAACACCCTGAATAGATTGATCAAGAGAATACGAAAGTCCAGTCAGGCAGTTTTCAGTTTTTCAGTGAGAAGTTATTTTATATAAGATATATAACAAGTCTGTTGTCCGGAGCAGTAGCCACTTTCTTTCGTTTGATTCGAATACAGTGAATAACTGAGCAAAACATTGAGTGTTTATATGAAAAATCAATTTTTGTATCACTGAAGATTATTCTTTACTGTCAATTTGGAGAGAGTTTATTCCAAACGCATATTCCGATACTGAAATGGTTGAATCTATTTTCATAAATTTCACTTTCATTCGGATTTTACATACGTCCAATTGTTATCAGCACTCAACATAGTGGAATCACCCTGTACAATAATAAGTCACTGAAGAAGACCTTTAAATCTTGAGGCGTGACACATTTTCGAGATTGCCGTCAATTTGTATCATTCCGTGCTTAGTAGGTGTCACATTTGAATTTAGAATGGAGCTGAAGCTGATTATTACAAATAGAGGAATTTCTACGAAGACATTTCACCATCTGTGTGGCAAATTGAGTGACTGATTAACATTGATGGCACGAGTTTATAATCATGATGATACGCTTATTCAAAAGTTTGTCAAGCAGAAGTATATTCGTTATAGTTCGTCAAACTAAAATAATTTTCAGTGGATGAATGTTTTCGTTGTCTTGATGAGATTTCAGTGATTTTTTTGTGAATTTTTATTATCTAAATTTTAACTATTTTTAAAATTAGTATTTCACTCTATGTTTTGGTTGACTTTTTTTTTGTACTGCTCTGTTCGAAAAAATAGTGTGAATTTTAATTTTTCTCAATAAAAATGTATTTATGTATTGATATGTTCCTGAGCTCTCTCAGAGATTCGGTTTTTATCTCGTCAATCGTCGCTAAACACCGGCCTTTCATGAGTCTCTTCAATGTTGGAAATGTTGTTTTTGGACAAAAACACCTGCACCGTGTGATGCACCGTATTGTTTCTCGCAAGCGAGATTATTTTTTGACCAGGTAGGCGAAAAACATAATGAATAAATCTAACAATTATTTTGTTAGTAGAACAGAAAATCTGTCTGTTTGAAATCTGTTTTTCCGTTAATCAGCTGTCGCCCCTATACGAACGACAACTCTCAGAAGTTAAGGAACTTGTGCGAGCTAAGGACTAACGACTAACTTTCCTTTCAACGTGTGATTCCTAACACGGTAATGCAATTGGAGAGTTCTGGAAGGTACTTAAAATGAATCAAAAGTACCTTGTACAATTGTATTACGAATAATCATCAGGAGCGTCACTGAAAAATTTTCACCAATGACATTTTTTCTCACTGCGTATGTGGGTATACCGTTTGTGAAAGCCGAATGGATTAAATTTATTATTTCAGTTATGGTACATATTTTACCAAAATCCCGAAACACGTCAAATTTAAATTATATTTTGACATAATTCAACGGAAAAATTCTACCCCAACTTCAACCCTCGTCGAATGACAGGTACAACCCCCAATTTTCCAGATAGGAAGTTTAGGCTTGTGTTTTTTTGAAAGGTCTGTTCATTCCCTATTCAGAAATCTCATCGCTTCCAAGTTTATTTTCACAATTGAATTAAATAAAATAAATTAAAATCATGTGTTTACCGAAATTCGATAAAATATACTCACATCATATTGTAATATACCCAAAACTCATTTCATGAGCAAAAACCATAGCAATTTTCTTTTCAGCTGGTATCCTTCAAAACCCTGTAAATCATTCACGTGGCAACGATAGTTTGAAACGCCTTGTCAATTTGCTTTGTGTGTTACAACATTAGTTATCAGTATTTCAATTCAAGTTCGAAGTTCGTTAACTTCAAGTCTAACAAATGGTTAGATTAACGAGAATGCATAAAATTACAGTTTTACAAATAGAAAAACCTGTTCTAACTTGGTCATTTTTTTTTATTTGAATTATTCATAAAATAATGTCATTATCTACGTCTGTCAAGTGTGCATACATGTAAAGATCATTTAATTAACTACACAGTTCAATAATAAAACTGTGTATATTTCTAAAGACTTGGGACCACTACCCACTTGGAAAAAAAAGGAAAAACTGACCCAGGTACAACAGACCAGATGTGCCTTGGAGGGTCTTCGTTGTACCTTGGACAGAGAAGGTCCATATCAAGATAAGCACTTCTATTAGCTGTAATTTATTTATTTTCTGTTGAAATAATATTAGTGATCATTATTGAATCATATGAGTATTTGCAAATAGCAAATAAAAACAGTTAATAACAACTAGATTTTAGTAAAAGTATTTTTTTAAAGCATCATCTATCTTTTTTGTATTCATTATAGTCGACAATACTTTGGCTTGGAATTACGTCATTCATCCACCAAAAATGCTGTAATAAACAAAAATAAATAATAAAAAAAACTTACGAAGTTACAACAAAAATTAAAATAAAAAAACTTACGAAAGACTCAGACTTTTAGTTACTATTTTGAGATTAATTCTTACTTATATTCAATTGAATACTATTTAACAAAAATCCCAGTATTTTTCAATTTCTGGAACAAGATAAACTTCTCTTTTTGAGTTGACTCTCTTTGGTGGATTAATCTGTTCCTCAATATCTTGATACGGATATAAATTTTCAGGCCATTTCCTGTTTTTCAAAGACTTTTGCATGATTTTTATCAAAACTTCCTCTTCACTCAGGGATTTTATTTTACCCACGAAGTATTCTTCTTCATAAATAAATATGACAAAGTCTCCTATCTCGTACTCATAATTGACGCTACCTTTTCCAATAGGAATATCACTGTTTTCATTTTCACTATAGGAGTCATCAGTGTCGTGGACGGAATAGTTCGAATCCTCAGAGTCAGACTGGATGAGGACTTTTCGTTTTACTCTATCTGTTTTCTTTTTGTTCCTTATTCTTGCCTATCTTTAACTTACGATCATCTTCAAGAGCTACTTTTTCAACTTTCTTCAAAGCTTCAATCGTATTTTTCTCTGGTGTATCCGTTAGAATTCTAGATTTGCCTTTTGGTCTACCTTTATGTGTTCCTTTTCGAGGTGCGGCTTTTGAATGTGGGCGAATTATTTCAGGGGTGATAAGTTTTGGAGAACTTGGTTAAAATTTATGAGGTGTGTTAGAAATGTTGAGTAAGGACATTTCAGGTTGATCAGAGGACTCTTGGGCCAATTCTGGAGTCTTGGGCCTTCGACTGGAGGTTATTGGAGAAGTGATTTGTCAGCCTGTGCAGAAGATTCTTCAGGCAAAAGACAATCAGGCTGTGTGGAAATTTCTTGAGGTAAAGGACGATCTGAAAAATTTGCTGCCAAAAAGTCAGCATCTGAGAATATATTCTCAATCAGTGGATGAAATCCTGTAGTCTTGATACCATTCGCAATGTTCATTGGTGTGAACGCAGGTGGAAATGCTTTTCTGACCAAGTCAGCAATGTCATAAATTGTCAAAGGTTTTCCTATGTGACCAGGTGTCATTAGCTTTTCGTTAGCTGCCTGATCTCTACCAGCATTTTGTTTTGCTCTTCATTGAATAATTTTTTGACTGTGAGATTTTCGTGCAAATCGTGCACAGAAGTACCTTCTTTCATCATGTGGCGGTAGTACCGTCTTAAAGTAGTTCTGGGAATATGAAAATGCACGGAAGCACAATGAAGCGTAGATTTCTTCGCCTTCACTGAAGTTACTGCATTTTCAATAATTTTTGTGTCGATCACAGGTCTTTCAATATTTTCCTTGCTTCGTGCTATTATACCTATAACAATGAAACATATTTTTTTTCAATACAATACAATTTTACTCATAAAGACAGATGTAAATAACTGTTGACCTAATTCCGAGCGAAATGATGTACCTTGGCCAGTGACCGAGGTACATGGCAAGTTCGGTGGCTAAGGTACAACATCGCGATAACTTCACTTTACAAGCTTGATAAACCCACTTGCGATTATGGTTAGGATCTGACACTCATGCCGTCTAGTAGCTAGATATACTAAGATTAGATTTTATATAAGAAGGTTTCCACAAACATGCAACACTAAATAAATTGGAATGAAGTAAAGCCCAAAAAACTTACTCTTTGAGTGTAAAATAATTAAATTACCTTTTTTAGCTGTTCTCTCACGGCGCCAGCGAAACGCAACTAACTTCACATTAATGCAGTTCTAAAAGGCACGAAATTTTAAAAAAAAATAAGATTGTTCCAGTTAGAACACTGACCAAGGTATAACAGGTTCCCCTACATATTGAAAGAAAATGAAATGCATCCCTATAAAATGATACCTACTTAGAAGCTCATAGAAGACGATTTTGATAGAAGAACTTTTTTTTGTGAGCAAATGGTAGACATGTTGGATAACAATATCATCCGATTAGAAGACGTTATATTTTCTGATGAGTGTGCTTTGTCTCTTAATGGTCATGCTCATCGGCAACATTGCCGCTACTGGTCAACGGGAAATCCTTACTGGATGAGAGAAGAACACACGCAATACCCTCAAAAGGTTAATGTTTGGGCAGAAAATGTAGGAAATCATAACAATTGTCCCTTTTTCATTGGGGGCAACTTGAAGTTCCAGTGAATACTATATGGCTTCAGCAGGATGAAGCACCACCATATTACCAAGTTGATGTCTGGCAAAACTTCGATACAACATTCTCCAATCGATGGATATGGAGGCGAGTATCGATTGAATGGCCAGCGCGATCACCTGATCTTTCATCATCAGATTTCTTTTTATAGAAATATGTAAAGAGAAATGTGTACAAAACTGAACCTTCAGATTTGAATGACTTGAAAGAACAAATAACGCTTGCGATTTGGTCGGACATGCCTGATATGTTAAATAATTTCAGAAGACAATTTCATTTGAGATTAGGATATTGCCAAGACGTTCGCGATGAATATTTTGAACATTCACATCTATGATTCTTTTTCGTATTCTACATTTCATTACGTTTTGCATTACATTTCAATTTGTGAGTGTATTTTATTGAATTTCGGTAACCATATGATATCAATTTATTTTATCTTAATTGTTGCAATAAACTTGAGCGATAACATTTTTGAATAGAGAATGAAGAGACCTTTCAAACGATATATCACAAACCTATACTTTCCATTTGAAAAATTGGGGGTTGTACCTGTCATTAGAAAGAGGTTGAAGGTAGGAGTGGCATTTTCACGTGGAAGAATGTCAAATTATAATTTATATTCGACGTAATCCGAGATTTTTTTTAAATATATACAGTAACCGGAATAATGAGTTTATTTCATTTGGCTTTTACACACTGTATGATTCGAAATATCCTTTCAAACATTCCACATTTCAGAAAACCTTATTTATTGCTATGTTTGATAATTCGTTTCATATCCAATCATAATTTCAGAAGTCAATAAATTACTTATCGATCATTATCAACTCACTATGAATTATCGTTTTTGGGACCGAAACAGCAGTGCAAAGAGTTAGCAAATTTATTTTATATGCAACATTATTCTGGTGCTAATTCTGAAGTACTTCTCTCGTTTCCACTCCAAATAATTTACTCATTATTCTTTCATTTATTCATTGAAATCATTTATTGAAATCAAATGCCTAAAAGTGTACGAAATTTGGTGGATACGCCGGTTTCAAATGCCATCAAGAATTTCTCATTTCAATATGTGAATAACACATGCTCAGATTCAATTTTCAATAACATTCTTCAAGAATGTTATTCCTTCCTGGGCCCCTTTCATGAAATACCTCACGAGAAGGAGAACATATCTTATTCAAGTCCCCTCAATAATTAATAGAGATTCTGCTGTCTATGCAGAGGATTCCTCAAGAACCTATATTTCGGTCAATATCAAGTAATAAACTGTGGTTCCGGCCAACCCACAAAACGGTCGGTTAGTTTGTAGCGGTAACTTTAATTAATTATTACAGGAGTTAACTTAGCACCCCAACAATCTATCGGAGAGAATCGCTATTCAGAAATTATGTCTCGAAGTGATAGAGGAGGATACAACAATAATGAAAGAGGTAATGAATAACTGAAATTTCTTTTTATTATTTGCACACACGAAAAATATGAATCGATCATTGGGGTAATTGAAGATATTTCAAAAAATTGAATCAACACATTCACTTTGATTTTGAATTATTTATCTGAGAAGTTTCAAAAGCTACACCTTACGATTTGATATCTACAAACTTTGTGGAGTAACGGCCGAATCAATCGGAAAATTATCTGAGAAGTGTTTTCTTGGATGCCTGACCGGACAGAGATAAAAATTACTCGGTTTATCTAGAGTGGTGCAATATATGAGAAACACCTTTATATCCTGAAGTGCGAAGAACAGTTATTGTGAAAGAATTCATGCTTATGTATACTGAATGTTCCTCGTGGGTTGGGCTACCTATCGGGCGCGCTACCAGGTGGCGGATAGGGGAACGGCCAGGGGACTGGAGGCCTACCTCTGGTAATGCCAGGCTCTGCCAGAGGTGACCAACTCTTCCCATGCTACTCGTGGGAACACACATGAATGAAACAACACAAAAACAGAAATAACAAAAATAAATACCAATCCCGATGCTGGACAGAAGTGCTCACCTCAATCTATGACGGTGGCTGGGGATGAACAGAAATGTCCACCCCAATCTACCGCTTGGAATGAGGCTGGACATAGCAAATCAACTCGTGGTGTAATACAGAGGCCAAGGCGTAAGCGCATTTGCGGCGCCGAGGCCAAAAGCAGAAAGAGAGCAAAAGAGGCAGGAGGGGCAGCAACTATATGTGCAGCCTCCTCCTCCTCCACTCCATCTCCAACAGCAAGGGCACTTTCTGCGGCGGGCGCCAAGAGCTCCGCCTTGAATGAAGGCAAGGAACCGGCTGCCCCTGTAGGAGAGCTCCCTCACTTGTACACCTCCACAGAGGGGACCCCAAGAAGGTTGGAGAAGCCGCGCATCGACAAAAATGTCGCTGCACTTTCCAAAACCTTCGCGAATGTTTTTCTGATCTTCTAAGAATTAGTTGATTCAGATTTCATTCCATTTCTTAGGTGAAAAAGAAAGTGATTTTTTTTTATTTATGCTGCCTTATTCATGTCCCAAGGTTTCGTAGAGTGATGTTTTTTCATATAGCTGGATTTTTCAAAGTTACGTATATAACTATTTGAAAAATGAATATGGATTGCACACATCGTTAACTTTTGATCTCAAATCATTTCAGAAATTCATTGAGGTGCACAATTTGGCCATGTTCTGGTTAAAACTATCCATCATATATTGTGTTATTTTGCATTGTAGCAGAAGAAGTATTTCTCTCCATTTTCATGTCTTCGTGATAGAAGAATATACCTTAGTAAAGTTATAATAAATTGATGGATGTAGCCGATACTACGTGGTAGGAAATCATAATGAGGGAAAGGGAAGAAAAGAAAGAAGAAACATAGAACGTTTCAAATCTCTCTTCTTTAAAATCACAATCATTAGCAAAATTGATGAATGCGAAAACAATTCTCGATATATGGGTTGGCGGATTTATACCGAACGGAAAAAATCACAGCAATTGTGTCGATTTCAACAAAACGAAAACTTGAGTTATTAAAATAAAATACATTTTCAAGGCTGTCAACAATAAAATGTCTGGTCAGCAGGCAGAAAGATCAAAATGTTTCGGTGTTTTGTCTGTGTTTTTGTAAACTCAATTCGCTAGATGGAAACGGTCTGCGATATCATTACTTTATTTTGAGTATTATTCTGTGGTTAGTATAATTTCCGATTAGCAGTACTAATCAGGCCATTTTCATTGATTTGCTCTATTGTTCTTTATTTAAAACAATAATGAGATTTGATTTTTCTGTGTAGAACATGAGAGAAAAAGCAATGGACAGTTGAAGAATGCAGCAATTCAATTGCTGTTCAAATATAGCAGAAACGATAAAAATAGGTCACAAGAAAACACGCAACTTGGACTAGTTTCTGTCTGTTTGTTCCTGTTTTTGAAAACAAAACTTGTTGAAAGCAAGTCCTTTTGGATAACATCATAAGTTTGTTTGAAGGTGGTTGACCATGTTTCCTGGTGTATTTCATCAGTTCGGACTTCCATTGTCTAATATAATATAAATTGATTTGAAATCTCTGAATTTTCTCCGGAACCAGTGTTCCTCTTTGTTGATGATTTCAGCTTGAGCCCACTTGATATTATGTTGATGAGTCCAAACATGCTCTGCTATTCCGGATTTGCTGGTTTCTCCTCACTGTGTGTGTTTCTTGTGCTCAGCAATGCGAACTTTCAATGGCCTCTTAGTTTTCACTCGCAGGGTATCCAGTAAATGCAATTCTTGGAATCGCAGTCCGTGTTTGGTGGCCTGGTTTTTGTGAGGCTGCTACGGACAGTGTTCCCAGATCTCAAGCAGGTCCTGATGTTATACTTGGACCCAATCCTTCTTATCCTTTCCGATAATTCTCTGATGTAGGGGAGTACAAGTACTGGTTGTGGCGGCTTCTCTTCCATGTGGAGCTCTTGCTGTCTTCTATCTGAAGCCTGTTCTACCATCACTCACACCCACTCACACAGGACAGTATCTGAACCAGGAATCCAACCACCATCAGTCGACTGAGAGAGGAATCATCAAGACTCTAATAGATCGTGCTTTTGGGCTCTTTAATACAAAGGAAGGTCTCGGAAAAGAACTAGGCATCAGCAAAAATGACCTACAACGGAATGGTTACTCCAGAGTGATGGTGGAAAAGGCTTTAGCAGGAAGCCAGCAAGAACTCCACAAGAAAGAGAAGCCGCCACAACCAGTACTTGTACATCAGAGGATTATCGGAAAGGATAAGAAGGATTGAGTCCATGTATAACATCAGGACCTGCTTCAGATCTGGGAACACTATCCGTAGCAGCCTCACAAAAACCAGGCCACCAAACGCGAAATGCGATTCCAAGAATTGCATTTACCGGATACCCTGCGAGTGCGAAGAATCATACATCGGTGAAAACTAAGAGGCCATTGGAAGTTCGCATTGCTGAGCACAAGAGACACACATAGCGAGGAGAAACCGGCAAATCCGGAATAGCAGTGTATGTTTGGACTCATCAACATGATATCAAGTGGGCTCAAGCTGAATTCATCCACAAAGAGGAACACTGGTTTAGGAGAAAATTCGAGGAAGCCGCGTATATGTGGTCCAACAACGCATTCAGTCAAGTTGGCGTAGAGATACGTAAGATATGGAAACCTCTTATCAAACGTATTCCAAAAACACTTTATTGTGAGATTTTCACTAAATTGTTTTACAAAAACGCAACACGTGTTTCGCCATACAATGGCTTCATCTGGCGTGTCTTTCAACTAACTTAGTTAGTTGATTCCATCATATACCTCTTATCAAGCGAAAAACGACCAACTCCCGCCAAACGGTCATCTCTACAAAACCAATGAAGCGGAAAGAGGAAAGAGGGGATAGGTGAAAGGTGAAAGCACCCGAATGACCTATAAATAGTCAGATCTCGGAGGAATAAGTCCAGTTATCACCCGAAGACGATTGTGGATACTAACAATCGAAACGTCGTGACGTAACTTGGTTTGGAATCTTTTATTTTCATTTTTGATTTTTGTTAATAATATTTTTAAATTTCAGCTTCCATTCATATTTCAATTTTTATTTTTTAGTTGTAGCTTGTATGTTTTTTCCTTGTAATTTCAGTTTTTTGTTCAATAAAATTGTTATTTTCGGTTGATCTTTATAATTTTTTTTCGGGGATTTCAAATCAATTTATATTATATTAGACTATAGAAGTCCGAACTGATGAAATAAGAGAAAACAGATTGGTACTGAAGAGGCAAGTGTCTTACGACAAAACACCAGTGAGGATGACAGTGTCCCATGTGAGTGAAATTTTTACCTTTCATTTAGTATATTGTGCAGACATCCTGTGAATAGCTGATTCAGTTCCATAACGAATGTTTGGAATACAAACTGAGTAGAGAAAAGTGGTTTTTGTATAATTTAGTGTGCATATAAAAGTATTCGTTACGAAAGAATTCTTCTTTCGCGTAATTCAATGTATATATGAAAGCAGTCGTTTCAGTAGGGCTTTTTCTTCCAGATTGTGTGAAAGTTACGTCTTTGCATGATCTACACATCCATCTATAGAGTTACTTCTTTTGAAATTGATTGTTTCCTTCCTTTCTTTGGATACTTTTCACATTTTTCCATAGTGGAAAGCCAAAAACTTTATATCCCAAAAATTAATCACTCCTGAAAACATAATCCTTTCAATTTAATTTATTTCAAGTGGTGAAAATTCATCACAGATTTGAATCCATATTGATACAGACACTGAAAGTAGAACCATAACCAACGTTTTTTGGTAAAAACTCACTACGATTTGTTGAAATTCCAGGAAGAATCTCTCAAGTTATTGATCCTTCAAGAAAGGGTACATTTGAGAAAAAGAAATTTATATCAGCGAGTTCGCAGAAAAGTTAGATCAGATTTTTCATTCGAGGCAGAAAGCTCATTATTGTCGAAAAGGACGAGAAAAAGCTTTTTGAAAATTCAATCAATTCCATGTAATTTAAAGTGCATGAAATACGGCTAAATAAACTTGATGAAGTACCCCAACAGAGGATTTAATATGGTCTAAATGAAAATACATCAATAAATTCTACGGAATATCCAACTAGAGCTAAACACAACTAATGACAGTAATATTTCACAGAGGCATTAGGCGAGTGCGTATGAAAATCGTTGTTAGGACTGGATGAGTTTAATGATCATGCATAATCCTCAGAATAGAATACACGAACAGTTAAGGGTTGCTACCTTAGAAATATGCCTAGAGCTGCATAGCGGAAGGAAGCCGTAAAGCTACATCATCCACAAGGTAAAACATAATGGATTCACGAAATTTCGAACAAGTTTTCTTCCATCTGCTTATTGGAATAAACAGTCAAAAATTTCGAGCTGAATTTATTTAAAAAAAAATCTGTTTTTTTGTTAACCAGCTCGCACCCCTACGAACGACAACCCTCAGAAGTCGAAACTCGTGCGAGCTGAGGATTAACCAGCTCTCACCTTTTAACGTGTGATTCCTAATACGTGGACTGTTCAAAGAATGAGGTGAATGCGGACAAAGTACATTTGATTGGCGATTTTTTCATGTTGCTATACTCGTCTCGAACATTTGTTCATAGTTCCAGTTGTTTAGCATGTTCAGTTTGTTGGTGAGAGACATAAAAATTGGAAGTGTTATGATTTTCTGCTATCAGAAATACTGGATCAGAGAAATTGCATCAAACTTTATGTGAAAATGGATTCAACTGCTTGAAAACATTCGATATATTGACAATGGCATACGGTGATTGTACTCTGAGTCACAAAAAAATTTACCAGTGGTACAGAAGGTCGAGAACATGTAAATGACGACGCTTGCCTTGGACGCAGCAGCACACTAACTGCAGCAGCAGCACCAAAATTGCTGAAATTATACCAACAGAACCTAATAAGCATCGTTCATGTGACGGTTGAATGACATCAACGGCGACACAGATTTGTTCAAAAGGGCCATAGCTGGTGACAAATCATGGGTATATGGTTACGACATCGAAACCGAAGTCCAATCGTATCAATGGAAGAGCTCAGAAGCACGGCCGTAGCGAAAAGAAAAACCAGTGGGGAAAGGAAATTCAAATTTTCTCAACCACACCAGTAAAATTTCCCAACTTTCGAAAAAATGGAAGCCAAGGGATTAGTTACTACTATAATATATTAATTTTCTTATTTATCTATCCAGAGATTGACTGAATGCTTATATGCCCTTTAGGGAATGCACAAACAAAAATTGATTTTGGTAATTATGAAAATAATAATGGGAGTTATTCTACTTCGGACCAAGGTCCTTGTCCTTCCACCATATCCACCATGTATAGGAATATTCAATACAAATGAAAGTGAACAACACTTAAATAATATGCTTATCGTTTTCTGCTATTATTTTTTTATCTTCACGGCCCGAAATTTCCCAACTTTTCCAAGTCGAAAAGTTGGGAATTTTGTGGAATTGTCACTTCAAAATTTGTGAACTGTTCAGGACTGTTCTCTCGGTTGGGAGAAATTGAACTTTTTTGAAGTTTTCAAACAACTCAAAATTTCAGAAGTATGAGATCTCCAAGTTATGCATGTTGTGAAATCCCAACCATCTTCTGGTTCATTCCCTTTTTCTATCACCTCTTCCTTTCTTTTCTATCTTCACGGCCCAAACTTTCCCAACTTTTTCCTAAGTCGAAAAATCAGGGGGATCTTCCCCCTGACCCCCCCCATGGCGACGGCCCTGCTCAGGAGAGCTAAGACAAAATAAATATAGTTTAAGAAAACTAAAAGAAAAAAGCTTTCAAAGAACATCGAACTGAAAAGTTTAAAATTATTTTCTTTTTAAAATAAGCTTAAAACAATAACGAACGAAAAATTCTAGTATTATTGTGAATAAAGAGAGGGGCGCATGATATACAAAAAATATGGCGCAAACGCCCACGCTTTTTTAACAATAATACTAGTATTTTTCGTTCGTTATTGTTTGAAGCTTATTAAAAAAATATCTTTAACTTTCAAGTTCAATGTTATTTAAAAGTATTTTAGTTTTATTAGAGTATATTAATTTTTCACTGTTTTCTAGGTTTATCGAACTATTTTTTTTTTCAACTTTTTCGTCCGATTTATTGTCAAAAATTTTTTTTTTTTAGTTCTAGTCTCCAACAGAGGGCGGACAGTTGTAAAATTTATTTCGAAGTGAAGAGAAAATTTCCAATAATGATATCAAAAAACAATTCAGTCTCAATATTCCAATTTAAAGTTTCATTCAAAATATTAATGGACTATTACTTCGGTGAATAATTTTATTTTTCGAATCAATCTCTTGATTTGATACATATGTCAAGCACCTTTATTCTGATTTTTCGATTTTTTCAAATATTCAAGTAACTGAACTTTTCAGGTGTACAATTTACGATAAAGTTTTCATTGTTGAAATCCATATTTTGGTTTGCTTNATAACTTTTTCAATGTTGAAATCCATATTCTGGTTTGCTTTCAAATAATCGAATTAGATTTTGAAAAACTTTTTTCTGTACTGAATCACGGGTTATTGAAAATATTTAAATATCTAAATATTTCATCTGTAGTACAAAATTTCGCAAACAGGCAATAATGTCGATAGTTATGTACAGCGCCATCTGTTATGTTCATCATGCAAGAAGCAATACAAAGAAAACAGTATTGTGAAACGCAATTCATAACTTTTGCATCACGATAATGCACCTGCTCACTCATTTTGGCCAAGAACTATACCGTTATCATGCCTCAGCCACCGTATTCACCAGATTTGGTCCTATGTGACTTTCACCTGTTCCGAAGATAGAAGATACCTATGAAAGGACGGCGTTCTGCGATGATTGAAGAGTAAATAACCGAATAGCCGAGAAAGCTCAAGGACATTCCAAAAAGTGCATATCACAACTGAGAGGGGCTACTTTCAATGGCACTAAATGATTATTGATGAATAAATGAATGTTTTCTAGAAAAAATGAAAATTTTCCTTATTTTTTGAACAGACAGCGTATATAGTTTTCGAAGAGTTCTAAATTCAGGAAAGAGAATGTATATTATAATTATTATTTGTCTGAAATTCATTTTTACTGGGGTCAGAGGATATTTTCTTCTAAAGAATGAGGACAATTGGGTAGGCATTATCCGACTACCAGGATATCAAAATTGATAAATGATGAAACTTAGATTCTGGAAATCTGGCCACTCAAAATAATGTGAAATTGACCTGCTTTCGACTGGAAGAATTGAAAATGCTTTTAAAAAATTCGGTAATTCGGTGATTATTGCTAATTTTTCATAAAAAATTTGTTGCATTCAAATGATTGCAGGCGGTTCTAACAGAATATATAGTGATGGTCAACTCATAGAGATATCAATCTATCAGATTACAAAGTAGTACAGGTACAATTTAAGATTACAATATACATATCTTTCTACTCAATCGTAAGCTCACTTCATAAGATTAAGTGATGGTATCAAAATCAGTAGTGTAGTTAGTGTAGTATAGGAAGTACGCCAATAAATGCTCATTCCATACACCAAAAGATAACTAAGAAAAAATGTGCGTTACCAAATTCAAAGAGTGTAACAAATTCAGGAAAGAAAGTTGAACTAGATCTCTCCAGCGTAAATCATTCGACGTAAATCATGTTATATTCGTTGAAAATAAAAAACTATCGAGAAGAGTATTGCATTTATGGTGATGAAGGTGTTTGATTTAAATTTACCGCAATTTGTTACTACCACACACCACATGCTGCTAAGGAATAAGTTATGTAACACACCTTTTATGATATGCCAACTCAGAAAAAATTGTAGGATATCTTTGAAATATTTTCGCACTATTCATATATCAATTCAATAACGTTGTTTGTGGTAACACAACAATTGCTTTTCAAAGTTTTAATCCATAGAAAGGAACCATTGGCATGGTAATTAACTAGCAGGAGGTCATGATCTTGACACTAGCAATATCAATGAAATGAATGAATTTTTCCTGTACTGATGAGGGGTTATTCGTCGAAACCGGTTTCAAGGTGATCTGCTTGATTGGTTTCGGCATGTTTCTGCTGCTGTACGAACGGGAAACATCTGAAATTGAATCAATCAATTGAAATTTCCGGTTCAAAAAATCATTGCATGCATGAGGTACTGTTATTGCTCTGAATATATTGTAATGAATCTGAAGCCGGCCCTGACCGATGCCCCAGTCAGCAAACGCATGACGCATCGCAAAATACCGCGAAAACTCCGGATGGGTCCCGAAATCCGCAGAGGGATCCGGAACGTTCGTTGACGATATAAAAACGTCGCTATTCGTCCCGAAGAGTAATCTGTACGAAGAAAGCGAATCGAGCGGTTAACAAACGGTGAAGATAAATTAAGCGTTAGTTACTGAGTGGTGTAAATAAATTAGTTGTGATAGTGAAGTATTGTTAAAATAAATTTGTTTAAGACAGTTAATTCTTTAATTCGTTACAA
>NW_019289644.1:111332-135886 GCF_000500325.1 Leptinotarsa decemlineata | reverse complement strand
ATCCGCAGAGGGATCCGGAACGTTCGTTGACAATATAAAAACGTCGCTCTTCGTCCCGAAGAGTAGTCTGTACCAAGAAAGCGAATCGAGCGGTTAACAAACGGTGAAGATAAATTAAGCGTTAGTTACTGAGTGGTGTAAATAAATTAGTTGTAATAGTGAAGTATTGTTAAAATAAATTTGTTTAAGACAGTTAATTCTTTAATTCGTTACAATGAATTCATATCTTTGAAACATCTATGTATATATTCCACATGTATAATATCATATGAAATGACCGAAAATCCCTGGAAGAATCAATAACATTGAAATGAATAACTGTTACATAAAACAAAAAACTCTGAAATGAAATTACGACAAAATAAAGTACAAGCAACAATTGGAAATTGAGCAATAAAAACAAATTTAAAGATTTGAACCAAAGTTACTTCAAGACGTTTCAGTTATTAGTATCCACAATCGTCTTCGGTTGATATTAGACAATGGAAATTCGAACTGATGAAATTCACCAAGAAACATTGTCAACCACCTTCAAACAAATA
Source organism: Leptinotarsa decemlineata (assembly GCF_000500325.1). Taxonomy (NCBI): domain Eukaryota; kingdom Metazoa; phylum Arthropoda; class Insecta; order Coleoptera; family Chrysomelidae; genus Leptinotarsa; species Leptinotarsa decemlineata. Next base: position 135,344 of record NW_019289644.1, on the reverse strand, counting down.
TTCTACTAAGTAGCGTTATTTGAATTTTCATAAATCATTGTATGAGTTTTTCATACTGCCTAGTATATCAGGTTCTGTATGATATAACTTGATACAAATTCAATTGTTTGATGTAGCTGATAGATCTTACTCACCATTACTACATCTATATATACTTTCTTGATGTTCATATGCCATTATTTTTGGAGGATATTATTTTTTAGCTGGGTTCACTTTATGAAATGCAAAAAAAATATGATCGTATACCCAGTACAACATCTCATTGTTTTGATCTTTCTGCTCAATCTGAATTTGACGCCAAGTTCTAATCAACTACAGTAACGTAAAGCTCGATTCTCATTATTCTTTCTTTCTTTATGTGCACTTAAAGTTAATGGGTTAGAATGAAATAGATTTCAGCTGTAGTAAAACGGTTACAGGAAAATACTTAGAGACTGATCTTATCGTTTTTATTCACTTTATGGGGCCGATAAGTAAATTCGGCGTTCTCAATCCGTTCCCAAAATTCTTTTCTAGACATTCATTGTTTTCGCAATGTTTTTTGGGTAAGTCGAAGAAGTGATTAGAGAGGGATTTGCAGAATGTTTCGATAGTTTCATTTCATGACTGAGTAATCCAGTGATTTTGGAATCCGTTAATGAGACTGAAATAGTTTCTGTTATTTTAAGTTTGACACTGTAGTGCTGTTTCAATATTGAGAAGTACTAAGAGTGCCCCCAACTTTATTTGATCATTTATCACCTTGATATGCAAGCTAAGATGAAAAAAAAATAGTAGGAACCTATCAAATTTGCTGCAATTGTAATACGCAACCTATAAAAATTTTACGAAATCTGCAACAACCGGTTTCCTGGTTGTTGCTTGTATTTCATTTCATTGTGAGTCCGAACTAATGAAATGGATTCAAAAATGAATTACCAACAGTGAAAAACAAAGTCGTCATCATTTTGTAATCTGGTTACTCAATATAGTTTTTTCATAATTGTATATTCTTCGAACATATAAAATCAGTGTTCATACTTTGCATAAATTTTCAATCCAAATATTGAATATAATTTTCCAACAACAACAACGAAAAATAATTTATTGCAATAAACAAAATGAGATGAAATACGGAACCTCATTTGTTTCTCTAAAGCGAAAATTTGTCGGAATATAAGTGATTCTTGTTTGCTTCGAATGAAATCTTTGCGCAATTCGTGGATTAGAAAATCATAAATAGTCATCAAATATGAGTTGGGGCGTTTATTGATAGTAATATGAGGAACTGAAACATAATATGTAAATTGTTTTTAAGAAAGATGAGCAAAAGCATAGTGGAGTAATAGTGAGGAGTATTCCTGGTAAACACTGTATATGCAAAATATAATAGTGAGAGACATTGTCAATCACAAACAAGTAAAAACACTCATAATGTTGAAACTGATATAAGTTCAAATCAAAGAAAGAAACCATTGTCGAAGTCGAATTCAATATGAGTCTGTTGATGACAGCATCTTCAGATGATTACTAATTATTTTTCATGGAAGTAGTGATGTAGAGAAGGATTTTGAATAGCAATTGAAAAGTTTCACACATAGTCAGTGGGCGTATTTGAAGACTGGCTATAAATGGAATCATCTAACGGAACAATTTGTTGTGGTCAGTCTCAACTCCTTACACTGTAGGTTAATGAACTTACACTCATCAGAAAACAATTACACCCCTATCGAATATGATTTAACGCTCTTTCTGGTATAGCCAAGGGAGTACTTGTTTTCTGATAGGTGTCAGTCCATTAACCTACAGTGTAGGGAGTAGACACTGGCCTGAATGAATTGTTCCTTTAGATGATTTGGTTAAAAAGTTTGAAATAATCTCAATCAGTAACCAGAATTCTTTGTTAGGGTCCAATGAGTGGAGTTACTTACAGTTTCTTTCTGAGTAAAATTAAACCAACAACGAAGTGGATTTTTTTGAAAATATTTTTCGTAACCAAATATTTATTAATATTCAAAGTCACTTGAAGTAACGCAAAAACGATTCCTAAGAATAATACTCTTCAAAAACAACAGATACGCGAGAAATGCTCTTCATGCAGAGCCTGAGATTTATGATATCAGACAAATTATATTTTACCACATTGCTACAACTCAGTTCTTCAATAAGATCAAACTTTGAACTTTCTCATACCTACACTACGAGACAAAAAAATGATTTCGTTTCGAAATCAATAGGCCAAAAATGCTATCAATATTTAGCACCAGAAGTTTTTAATCTCCTTCTAGAAACACTGCAAAACGAAACGTCAGCATGGAGATTCAAAAAAGATTCAAAACATTATATACGGTCAATAATTGAAAACTGAGAGTAATTTTAGATATTCATAATGTTATCATCTTAAGTGCACTTAGTACCTGTATATTGGTATGTTCCAGTATTTTACAATTTTAAACTATTAAAAGTTCATATTTTTAACCTCGATATTTATTATTCAACATTTTACATGTTCACACACTTATATGTATGAAACACATTTGAAAGTCTTTCACATTATTAACACTTGGAACGTTCAGAACCAATTATATTATCTATATGCAGTATCTATAATTCGTGATTATCACCTGCGGTTAATTTGATGTGTATAAGTGTATTAATAAGTGTAATGATAAGTGTATTAATGATTATACTTATTTTGCTCTCACAATAATTGTATTGTTCATTCAATTGTTAGTTATTTCAGTATAGTACTCTCGAATAATTTGTTTGTATATGCTTATGGTGTATACATACACCCACACAAAAGCAGTACCTGCTGCTTCCGAGGATTATTTTTGTTTATTCACAATAATGCTGCATATTTTAAATTATACTCGGTAATAATAATTTTTCATGTGTGAATCAATATTTTGTTTTTATTTTTACCGAAGTATGCGCTGGTCAGGCTCTATCCCCTGAAGCCCCGTTACATTTGGGAGGGCGCGCCAGCATTATCAACCAACGAACACTTCGCACACCGTGGGGTAAGTGATCATTGGGTCCGAGAATCATGTAATCATGTGCCCTGAGCAAGCGCAGTGAGGCAAGAATGACAGCATTCTGCATTTGTCCGGCTAAGATTTCTACCTTATTGCGGCAAGCCGACATGCTTTTAAGATTCGAAAGTAGAGAGGGCATCATTCCACCAAGGAGTCCAATAATCAGAACAACCATCTTGACAGAGTGGTCTTGATAGAGTCTGCATAGTTCGAAGAGAAAATCGAGAAAATCTCGATATTTCATGCATTTTTTCTCCTATTTTCGGACGATACTCGTCTCGCCAGGAGCTGAAAACTCCACGACAAATATTGCCTTGCTCTGGTGGTCGAAAAGGACTCACGGAAAAAAATATTTGTTGAATGAAATAAAATTCACTTTATTCAAAGAAATAAAAGTGTCATATATGCACGACAAAATATTTTGTTGATGCAAGTAAAAATAATTCTTGACTCCTAACTCTTCAAGCATATGTTCAATGTGTCAAACAAATATTTCATTGAAACAATCGCATCCATTAGTTATTTCAATTCAAAGAAGAATTAAATTCAAGTAATGTTTTGTTTAATTGATAGCGAGAATGATTTGGAGTAATTCGAATATTCTATTGAACAAACAAAATTTAAAGATGGGTGAAATAGTGGATCTGATTGAAATAATCAAATGTATTTTCTATTTGAGTAAAAGTTATGTTGAAGAAACATAATATATCTGCAGGATGATGGAGAACTTTGCTTGTTTTGATAATGGGAAAATTTCCACTAAAGTAATGATTTTGTTGAACAAATAATGAATAGTCCTTTAAAAATGCCAATTAGGTCATTTAATCCCAAGTTATTAAGAAATTCCTCCATGTCTAAAAATAAAAGAGATTATATTGCATGTTTTGAGTTGGTGCAGTTTTGTTGGATGTCATCATTTCTGTAAATATGTTACAAATAACTTTCCTTTTTCGGTATTACTGATTTCAATAAAGTGATACAAGAGAAAACTGTGATTATTTCACAATGTTCTTCGAAAGAAAAATCTTAAAAAGAGGTTCTTTCAAGGATTCAGTATATACTATCATGATGAAGATGAAATCATTGTTTACGGCACCATTCAATTATTTATGATGTAAGAAATCTACAATTCGAAATAAAGGTACAGCTCTTCGCCGACATTGTATTCCTACACCTTTTTCTGTGGCAAACACCTCAATTGTATTTACTCTGAAAATGTCCAATTCCTTCGTATCCAAAGATCAAAGGTCAAATAGGTACCCAGTGTATGCATACCTACCTACCTCTCAACGATAATCATTTCACTCGACAACTTCTACTTTCTTAAAAACAGAATTGAAAACATGGAAGCTTTCTTTCAGTCATTACATTAAACAATAAGAACTTCAAGCCACTTTTATAGATAGCTGTCGAGAAAAATGTATGGGCACGTGCTTGAAAAAAACGATATCCGTTTATCCAATACATGCTATTCATAATTATTCCAAAATATGGAATGAAAGAAAGTATTCTATCAACATACCTGTGAAAACACTGAAAAACTTCAATCCACGTTTAATCAAAAAGAAACTGTAAACCTCTTCGTCATTTCCTTGAAAAACACAAAACACATTGTTAATTCTTATTCCATTCGTGATTAGTTTACGGTTCTTCCTTAGAAGTATTTCAACTATATCATTTCTTTAAAGGAAACAATTGAATTTTTCAAACCAACAAATAATAAAAATATTGAAATGAAATTATCCATAATCTTGAAATTATTTCCAAAATTAGTTAAAGGTATTGATATGTATTGTTGAAGTGAAAATAAATATTCAGTTGATTCAATTATATATTAGTGTCAAAACAGCACCCCATAGTGTTAAACTGAATTGGAAAGTTTTCATTCAACAGACGTACTTTTGATTTGATGAAATTATATTGTTTGACTCAACCGAATTATTTTGAGAACTCAATAAATGTTATTCTTGAAATGATCCACAATTCATTTGATTAAGTAAAAGACCTCTTGAATTGAAATATTGGAGAAATTAAAATGAGAATTTCATTTTGTCTCCGCAAAATTATCCTCTAATCGATACAATACACACGTCGTTCGGAATGAATGATATTCAATCAAAGTGATGAAATAAATTAGACTAAATAAATTTCTTTGAAGTAACAAATCTTTTTTTTCCGTAGCACCAGGCTTATAAGCTTGTATTAGCCTGAGGGTGGGGACCGAATAGTTTCAATAAATTCGGCACTTCTCTCGTAGGGCAGCACCGGTGTCTCGTCAATGCCGTAAGAGTGCCGTAGATGGTAATATAACACTCTAAGGGCCGCGTTGTGTCGATGGATATAGGCCAAGACCGCATATGCTGGACATGCTGATAGCAAGCGCATTAGGGTCTCGGGCGCCTCGTAAATTGAAACTATGTTCCCTTTTTTTTTAAGGACGAAACACAAGCACTACAGGAAAACCTTCAAGGCGAGTGTGTGAGTGAAAATGTGAAAAATTCACTAAATCAGCCAGATTCAAACAAATAGTAATGGGTGTTGAAATGGATATATGTTCAAGACGAAGTGAAAAAGCATTGAAGAAGTTGACTTTCAAGTGAGTCTGTTATTAAATGAACATCTTGTGTTTTTTTTAGATAAATGAATAATATCAACCATCAGGAATAGGTCAGTTATCACTCGAAGATGATTGTGGATCTCAATGATCTGATATCGTGAAGTAGCTTGGTATCAAGTCTCCCTTTTTATTTTTTCAGCACTTTTTTATTATTTATTCCTATTATTCCATTTTCATTTCATCTGTTTTCATTGTTTGCATGAAATTAACATATTTTCAATGTTCAATAATTCATAACATTTAATATTTGAATCATTTATATTAATTTCATTCTATTTTAACATCCGCAGATTGAAAATCTGCCTCAAACTTTTCCAAACCTCTGAATTCTAGCAAAAAACACACTCATTCATATTTTAACAATGATAAGTATTGAAGTTATTCAAATTACATAATTGATAGTGTTCAAGTCATAAAAAAAACATGCCAAAATCTATTTTAATCCATTTTAAAATCTGTAACAGATTCTACGAACCTTTTAATTCCACCAAGAAACATACTCAACCACATTGTAACAGTGATTAGTGTTGAAATTATTTTAATTAATTCATTGATAATGTTCGAGTCAGGAAAAAACAAGCCAAAATCTATCGAAAAATATAAGCAAGCTCAGTCAATAGCTCGAACTCTACAGCTAACCGCGAAATGAAAAAAATTTGAATGTTCCTCGAAACCAGATATTGATTCAGCATATCTTGAGACTCCCACAAAGTATTCTCTCGGGAGTTATAAAAATGTTTCCGTAAAATAATTCATTTGCAGTCGGAATGTAATAAAATCCTCGATTGTGTCTCTCTAATCCAAAAGCATTCCGCTTGGTCTGCACTGATGTGATTAATGATGCTTGTAGAGCTTAACTTCCAACTTCGGCAAATCCTCTTCCGCTTTGATATTTTTAAATAATATTTTTCGCTGCGATAGAGTCGAATTTGCTCTGAACAAATAGCCGGTGTCTATGAAATACCGCTCCGGCATTTGTTTTGCAGAGTTGACGTTTGATATTTTATTTTCCGGTATAGGTGCAGAACTTCAGTTGAAACAGTTTTAATCATTTGTAATGACTCAGTTGGCGAGACCGTATAACAGAGAAACTCTGAATTATATTTCGCAAGAATATATGACTTTGAATGAAGAATAATAATACAGAGTAAACTGGAATGAGAAAAAAGTATATTATGTTGTGGTGGATACCAAGTATCAAGGTAATATGAATTATATCGGGCATGATGGTTTTCCTGAAATAAAACGAGTCACTTCTGAGCGATTGAGTTTGTAGAGAAATTATCTTGGAAATAATTCATTATTTATGTATACAAGGTCTGTTGAAAAAATAAGGTGGAATTTCATTTTTCTCATTACTCATCAATTTCTGTATTGTCCCCGTCAAAGAAGCACCCCTCATATATAATACACTTGTGTCAGTGTCTTTGAATTCTCGAGGCATTTCTGATGAACACTTTTTGGTATGTCCTCTCTCAGCGATTGGTTTTTATCTTCTCAATCGTCGCAAAACCCCGCCCTTCCATGTGTTATGCAGGTCCTTTCTGATTAAGTTTTCTGTAAATCAATTTTGACAGCTGCTGTCACCAGATGCAGATTTCTCCACATCAAAATTTGGAAGTTAGGCAATTCCCAAAAGCTGTAGGGTTCGTGCCGATCACACGAAGGCCAGTCTTTTTGAAATTTGATCATTTTGTATACCTACTCATATTCTCTCACATTATGTGGTTCCAGAACTGAATTTTAATCTTAATTGAAATGCTTTTCATTCACTATTCTTTTGTCAATAGATTGATAAAACAGTTTCTTATTTGTTTTCGTTTCCCTAACTTCATCTTACTCTACGAGGACGATACTTTCCTCAGTCCAAGAGAAAATGAAAGTTCAAGGTTTCAAATATGAAGTATAATAAGTAGAAAAACGACTCCATGGACAAAATAAAAAAAACAACGTGTTAAATTTTATATAAAAGAAAAAAGTTGAACTCTATGAAATAAAACGAGAATAAAACAAAGAAAATGCTGCCAATTTGACTCTGCTATTTACTGTTGATTTAACCAGTTGAATATTTGCACATGCACCAACTCAGTACGAAATACTCTCAGTTTTACTTTAACTTTGGGGAAAGTGGTGTATACTTCAAATTTTGGCCCTTTTTCGTAATTGTAGTATGAACTCTAGCTAAACTATCAGCACTAGGAACCCAACAATACATAACCTCTCTGCAAATAGTAAGTGGACTCAGACAAAATAATATGTGAACCCTTTCTCAATATCAACTGGTTAGTAGAAAAAACAAACACTCATATGACGCCTCTTTGGGTGGTTCATGGTCAACCATAGGTTCCGTTGACCCGGTGTGTCTTCAACACCAACACTTTAATTTCAAACTCTTCTGTACCCATTACCAGTTCATGATTCCACTACCAATTTTCCTTAAATTTTGCACCACGCGTTTGCAAACAAAATAACTCTCCTATTTAGGGCACCGATCTCGTCTCGGCCGGCTCCGATGACTGACTTTCTCTGCCTCTCGCAAAAACTCTCAAGGCCTCGTGTCGGTATCGCTAGCCACAAAAACCTCATCTCAGCGTTGTTTAACTTTCCCAAGCGTACAATCTTCAGCAGGATGTGATATATACATTTATTTAGTCTAGCCAAACTTGTACATGACCACAACAATGCTCAAAGGTCCGACAGTCATAAAAACTTCGCGAAGTTTCCAGTTTTATCTTCCTCTTGAAGATGATCACTTGGTGATCGAAACACTTTTCGAGGTATTGTAAAAAAACTCCAGTAATATTCATTACTACATCAACGGTTCCAAACAGTACATCATAAGTAAAAAAGTCAGTGAATAAAACCTTGACGTTTGATCGAACTTGGTATGCTGTTTTGGTCCTGGACTCCACTATTGGAACAATTGAACTTTGGTTTCAGCATCATAACCATATACTCATCTTTCGTCACCAGTAATGGCCCTTTTGAGCAAATCTGGATTGCTGTTAACGTCATTTAACAATTCCTGAGCGATGCTCATGAGACAAAGCTCAGCAATTTTTGAATATGCTGCCACATGCTTAATTCCCAAATTTTTTAAAAAAAGTGCATGGCATGAGTCAACGGATATGCCGATATCCTCAGCAACTCTTCTAATAGTGATTCGAAGATTCTTCACGATAGTTTTCTTCACTTTCTCAACATTTTCATCGGTTGTTGATATACTGGGACGTCCTAGGCTAACGTCGTCATTCACATTTTCTCAACCTTATGTGGAGAGCTTGTACCACTTGTAAACACTTTTTTGACTCAGATGTGTGTGAACTCATTCTTGTTTAGTTCCTAATTTTTTTTTGGTTGCACCTCAGCTCGTGATGAAAGGTATAAAAATTGCCAAAATTACTTTTCCCTTTATTTATTGAATGAACAACATCTCTAGGTAGTAATACCTTCGTTCTCATTTGTAGAGTTGTCTCCAATATTGGAGCTGAATAGTTGCACGTAAACACGTTGCCCGATGACGGAACATGTTGCTCACAACACTACTCCAGCACGACTGACCAACCACCTCTACTTACTGAAAGATTGTCCTTTAAGGATAGTTGGGTCCAGTGGTGCATCTGTGATTCAACTCAGCATCCCTTATACGACCCATGGTGGGACGAAACAACGCTGTCTATTGTTGAATCAGGAACTCTCCGTTCCAACTTGTTACCTTGCAGTGGAAGTTGAAGAGACAGACACCGGAAGTATTTAATTCTGTCGTTGATGTTGAAGCTTGATTGTGCAAGTAACCATCTTGGAAATTGAGCCTTACGTCGATCCCACAGATAGGGGATCAACCGCTGCTGAAGAAACTCATCATTGACATGAATACCCAGCCTCGTTTACCAACAAGTTTCTTTCAAAATTATTTACAAAAGTATTAGTAATCATGTTTAACGACACAAAAAAATAAAAACCGCGTAACCAACTATAAAATGTACTCAACAAATGTTTTTAGAAGGATACTAGTGCAGTTGATACTAGCCAATGCCGAATGAATACTGATCTCTACAAGTCAGACATACACAACACTCCGATCAGAGTGGGTGGCATCACTCATTGATACTCGTATACTCCGATCAGAGTAATTGGCGCTCAACCTGTTAGGCTGCTACGAAATCGCCAGTAAATATCTGTTTAAACTGATGAAATGCACCAGTAAATATTATTCAACCAATTTCGTGCCACCAAATTGTTCTGAGACAAGGTTCTCTGAAGCGATGGAGATGGATAATGTCTGATTATGATATTCAAAAGCTAGTATAGACTATGATGAGATATCTGAAAGTATGTGTGTCAGTTGGTAATGAAGTTATAGTTTCGTTATAATTCTTGTTCCAAAATTTCAATTTGAAATTCAATTCTATGAACTTTCTCATGAACTCATCTTCTATTCCTTTCAGACTTTTTTGTTGAATTATTTTCCCTTCCTCAATTCATTTTCAGATATTATGATCATACGCAAACAAATGTTGGAACTCTTGGATCTCGGTTGCAATCTGTTTGGTAGACAAACAATATCGTTTTCAATACTTCTTTGATGATCAAAGATTTTCATCAACAACATCCATTGGCTCTTGCTAGTGTAACTAACGAAAAACCTCAATTCCGGCTTGGAAAACCAAGAAATGTAAAATCAACTATTGTGTTCCTTTCCGCTTCATGGCAAATAAATGTCGTGTCGAACCAATCAGCCCTCCATTGTTTTGCATGTGATGTAACTGGGATTGAATCTGTCACCGCGGAAACGGTTCGTATTCATTTCAAGACCGCTCCGTTGTTTGGTCCAACAATGGAGAATTTTGTCATCGCCCTGCAAAATCTATTGATGATTTCTGTCGATTTTGTCGCGGTTGGGGCATTGTTTGTTCATAGAACAGTTGACTGGTAACTAGGTAATCAGGCGGTTTACATTTCACATCGGTCGCTATGTAGCAATAATGGTTTTTAGTGGTCCTGGATATTGCAGCGCAAAGATGATTATTGAAAATTAAAGTTTTATTTCAGTTCTAATTCAAACTTCCAAAAAAGTTGGGCTGATAAGTTCGTAGGTAATATAGGAAAAAAAGTTGAAAGAATTTGATATTTTTACCAGCCATACAGTTGGCTTTGAAGGCGATACAACGATTATAGCTTCATACGATTTGACGATACCAGTTTTATAGCAAGATTTGTGTCCAACTTCAAAATAGAGCTCGGTTTTAACGGTTACCTCTTCATCGGCGCTGAAGTTTTCTCCAGCGTGCATTCATTTGAGTTACGAGAACAGGAAAAAGTCACTGGGTGCCAGATTTGGATGATATGGTGGAGGTCGAAGCAATTCGAACCTAAATTCATGCAATTTCGCCATTGATTCCATTACATTTTGAAAAAGTCAGACCTTCTTTGGCATATTGCTTTTATATTTGAAGCTCCGCCCCCTAAGCATACCCTGAAGGTGCTGGAGTCCATCCAGGAAAAATGTATCCGCTTGATTGGAGAGGAGAACATCACTTCGAACCTTGGTAGTCTGGAACATCGAAGAAAGGTGGAGATTTATCCCTCTTCTATATGTACTTTCACATAAAGTGTTCAGGTGACTTGGTACATTTGATTCAATCAAGAGCGGTACATATCAGAAATACGCGATGGACTGTGGCTGCCCATAGTTTTGAGGTTCAACCCAGTTCACCTTGAACTTCACTGTTTGAGAATTCCTTCAGTTGAAGAACTGCGAACCTGAGAAGGTTTTTCCAAATGGATTTTTTCTCCAGCGATTCAAATCCAATGTGAATCGCTACTTTCGCTCTAAGAGCCTAAAGGATTTTCTCGTAGTTCTTGAGTTTTGTTCTTGAAAAAAACCTGAACTGGAACGTAATAGCTCGTTTCTGACCCAGTTCAATCTATTTCCACATACAAGGCTTCCCTGTTCATGAACAGCATCACCAAAGTCATATTCTTCAGATTTATAGTGACCTTTTATATTCACATATATATTTTCTAACGCATATTAATTTACAGATACAAAAAAAACGTTTTTCTCAACGTGAATTCGCAACTGTTGAGTTTCTATGTTATTCCTATTATCCGCAGTAATTTACTGAAACTTAGGGGGTTTAGTTGATAATTTCTCCTCGTTTCAAATAACTAATTAGATCAGCTACATGCTAAACGGTAATAGGTCTTTGTAAATTGATTACTACATGCATTGTAACATAACTGATGAGTGGTAGATGCTTCAGGCTCTCCAGAATTTCTACTATCAGCAGACTATACAACGTGTTCTGACTAATCAGTCCAACTGTGGATTCCATTGATTTAAAATTGAAATAAACCAAGAATGAAACGTTTCAAGCCAAAATATTTATATTATCACTCTTCAAAAATTCTTGTCAATGTCAGAATCCTCTTTTTTTATTAACAAACCATGATCAATTATTTTAACATACTGAGTGAACAAAATTGATTCAAAGCAACAACATTCCGCCTTTCGTGATAGAATCACTGCATTTGACACATTCTTCAATCCACTTCCGTTAAGAATCTGTACCACTGATCAATTTACAGATTTTTGTAACTGGCCGTTTATAGATTCCTGATTTTGTTTTGACGTCCACAACTCTCATCTTATCATCTTTTCCCCTATGAACATTTACAATTTTTACAATTTTCTCAAGTGACTAGAAATTCCTTTGTAATGTGTCGTCAGTGACGAGTACCACATCGTCTTCTGATAAGTCGTCCCCCTTCTCATACTACTTCATTTGTTTATTCAGTGTAAGTAAATATTCTTTTCGCCATCTTTTCCAAAATATATCCGCTAAAGCTTGAGATACGCTCCACTGTTTTCTCAGGTTTACTTCGACTCCTCAAATTTTCTCAGTAGTGGTGCAGCTCCATTTGAACAGTGCATTAAAAAATGATTTGGCGTAAAGGCTTTCTAGCTCCGAAGGATCATTTGAAATGTATGTATCAGGGTAACAAGCACTTCTTCTTTGGAGTGTCTCTCTTTCAGTGTAATGCTGAGAACATTTTTCACCGACTTCACCAACCTCTCCCAGCTACCTTCCATATCTGGAAATGCTGGTGAAATGAATTTCCATGTAATGTTCTTAAGGAAAAAAAACTCAAAATTTCAGTATCATCCATGTCTTTGACAGCTTCTCTTGATTGTCTATTGGCAGAATGCAATGAATGTTTGTCCCGTTATCTGAGTAAATTTATCTTGGACATCCCCGTCCACTTATAAATCTACTGATCGCCATCATAGCGGAGTCTGTATTTAGCGAATTTGCCATTTCTAGATGAATTGCTCGTAGGCTCATACAGGTAAATAGTACTACATAGCGTTTTTCATGTTTTCTGCAAACTGTTACGGAAACCAATCCAAAGTAGTCCATTCCGGTGATGGGAATTACCATGACAAAACCATGAAGATGACCCTCCGGGAACTGACCCATTTCAGGTACGTGGGGTTGTATTTTTCTTTTCTTGCAGAAGAAACAAGAACTTCTGCATTTTCGAGCAGTACTTCTCATTTTTAAAATCCAATTTTTTTTACGCAGCTCATTCATAATAATTTCCTCTCCCTGGTGTCCAAACTTAATGTGATAACTTTCAATTAATTAAAAGTTTCGTGAAACGGTGTTTTGAATCAAGAATCGCTGGATGTGTTTGAAAATAGTTCAAACTTTCAGTATGTGCTAGTCTCCCTTTCATTCGATCCGACCAACCGATAAGACCGGTTTTGGAGTGATTGCCCTATCATCAGTACCGGGCATGGTCTCTTCAGAACGGTGTGAACCGTCTGAGTATCACTACCAAATCGACAGCCATTTTGGGTTCTTCCAGGCTGGAGCCTCGCTCCCTTGCCCTTTGAGCTAATTTTCTTCAGGGTGACAAATGTGTCATAACTGATCATTGGTGACGGCATGAGTGTCCTCAGACATCAGTGCCGCCCTTAGCGGTGTACCTCTACCTGGCTGGGGTGAGACGAATGAAGATATTATTCATCTGTTAACGGAGGTCATAGGGGCCTCATTTGACAGAGTGTCGGGGCCTTCTATATCGGGAGGGGTCGTCTACAGCGTAATCTTTAGTTTCCCTGTCTAATGGATTTTCGTTAGTTTCAGCGCAATCTAAAACTCGCCGATTCCTCGACTGGATGGACTGCTGAATGGAAGGCAGCTATAAATCTCTGGGGATGGCTTCATTACGCACGAACCACGGAGCTTTCACAATCATCCGTAGTATTTTATACTACATCTCCAAGATGGAGATGTAAGACGGAGCCGCTTGTCCCCAGACGGCTGAAGCATAAATAATGACAGGCTTGAACATCGTGTTGTAGATCGTAACTTTATTTTTCAAGCTCATTTTAGATTTCCTGTTGATTAGAGTACAGGCTTGCCACCCGTCCCTCGATCTTTGCCTTCACGCTTAAAAAGTGAGGGTTCCAGGTGACCCTACGGTCTATGAGAAGACCGAGGTACTTTAATCGTACCTGCCAGTCAATCTACCTTCCAGAAATTCTCACTTTTATAGCCGGAGAAGATATCGTTCTTCCCATGGTTATCGCCTGAGTTTTTTCCGGGTTTACTCGGATCTTCCATTCGAGGTACCAGTGCTCGAGGTCATCCAATGCGCGTTGCATATAGACGACGCCGAGCTCCCGACTCATGGAAGATGAGAGGAGAGCCGTGTCGTCTTCGTAGAGAGAAACCTTCACATGCTCGGACCTCGGAAGGTCGTTGGTGTGAAGCGAATATAGCGTGGGAGAGAGCACGGCTCCCTGTGGCACTCCAGCGAGGATCTCTCTGTTATCAGACAGAGATCCCTCTACTCTAATCTGAAATGTTTTGTCTTTCAAGAAGGACTCAATCCACCGGATCAGGCCTCGAGGCAGATGCCAAACACGGTCGAAGGCCTTCGAAATGTCTAATAAGACTACATGGACTTTTCTGTTATGGTTTAACTCTGCGATGGTATTTTCGACCAGTTTCAGAGCCTGTAACTCAGTGGAATGTTCTCTCCTGAAGCCGAATTGTTCGTCAGGCAGAACATTTTGGTCCTAAACTTCCCCGTTGAGCCTTTGAAGAAAGACTCTTCCAGCCAGCTTAGCCGCCAACGAGAGCAGACTAATCGGGCGATAGTTCTGCAGGAAAAGCCGGTTCTGCCCCTGTTTTGGGAGCATGACAACGACAGCATGCTTCCACCTTCTGGGGCAGTATCTGAGGGCCAACGAACTGTTTATAATAAACAGGAGATTCTCGACGCAGTTATCCGGGAGTTTGTTATTAAGTCGACCCCCGGAGCTTTCTTGGCCTTTGTAGCCCTGATGAAGCCCTTCAATTCTTCCACAGAAGTCAAACAAATGTCCTCATCGTCATTCTCTCTGAGGATGCGGTGAACCCGATCTTCTAGCAGAATATCGCGATCGATGTCGTCATTGTCGTCAACGTTAGGCTGAAACTGACGATCCGTCGTGTCAGCTACTTTCCCGCCAACGCTTTGTCGGCGGGGAAGTAGCACACTCCATGCTCTCCGTGAATGGGTGAGGGAGCAGTCTCCTTTCCTTTGAGTCTACGAGTGATTCGCCAAAGCTCATCACCCCCAGGCTAGACGGATTCCAACAGATCCGCCCACTTCTCGTTTCGGTGAACGAAGATGGCCTGTTTCACTTGATTGGCTATCATGTTTGCAGCTGTTCTGTCTCCTGAGAAGAGGGTCGGCTGATAGAGCCTTCTCAGACGATTTCTCTCTCATATCAAGGCTTTGATACGAGAGGGAAACTCATTGTAGCTCCTCAGTGGGCACTCCTCCCTGTTGGTGGCCGTCCAAAAAGCATCATTTACAGAAAACTCAAAGCGCTCAGTTGCCGCGTCGAGTTCGTCGGGAGAGCGAAGAGCCTCAGGAGGGACGCGCATCTCTCCGAGCTGGGCTGTGAAGGCATTCCAATCCGTCGAAAATCTCAAACGATAATCAGGGAAGGGAAGATCATCGCCCAGTATCAGGATTACTGGATTATGATCGGAGTCCAGTTCCGACAGAACGTAAATTTATCTAGTCAGAGAGACGTTTCTGAGAAGCGCGATGTCTAGTACGTCAGGCCTAGTATGCCCGCGATAGAACGTAGGTTCATCTGGTCACAGCACAAGATATTCATGTCTGTCAGCATGCGCATGGAGCGCCTGGCCGTTTTGATTAGTGGCTCTGCTCCATAGTCCTTGTTTGGCATTAAAGTCATCAGCAGCAATTGTCGGAATGTCGCTTCCCATCAGCAATTCATCTAGTGATTCTGGAAGTAATAGATTTTGCGGAGGGTTGTAAACCGAGATCAATCTGTGACAACCCCAGCTGAGTTGAATTTCGACACCTATGTCCTCAGTTCCATGTAAACGGGCACTGTCAATGCCGTATTGGACACACTGAAGGGATCGTTTGACAAGAATGCCAACTCCCCCTCCACCGCGTTCAACACGTTCTCTGTGGTAGAATCTGTATTCAGGAATGACAATAGATTCGTTCCTCAGATGTGTCTTCTGAATCAGAGCCACATCGATGTTATGTTCAACGAGAAAATTCTCAAAATCGAGTCTTTTAAGAAGAATGCCTTTGGCATTCCAAAAAACTATCTTCAGAGATCTAGGTAATGTCGGTTGTCTAGATGTTGGCAGTTCCAATTATCACGTTTGTATTCTCCGTGAATATTTTCTCGAGCACGGGGAATTTGACGAATAATTGCTTCATCTGCTTTAAAGCGACGCAGATGTCTGAAGTCCTCTGAGTTTGAGGTGAGGGCTCAGGTCGAGAAGGAGCAGGCTTTGCAGAGCCGTTGGCACCCTTGGATGCTGCTCTGGCAAAGCTTACTCCTTCCTGGACACATCCACACCGCGCAGGTCTGCCTGGGGGGGATGGTTTTTTGGTTGATTTGCTTCTGAGCTTCTGAGCCTTAGGGTACTTAGGGCAGCCTCTGTAGTTGGCAGTGTCTGCTCCTTTGCAATGATTGCACTTCGGGGGGTCAGTCCTTGCTTTCTTGCAGGCGTTGGTGAGGTGCCTGCCGGTGCATTTGACGCAGATTGGCAGTGGCCGAAGCGCTGACAACGGTGGCACTGACCCACCAAAGCTTTGGGGTGTTAGGGTTCAACCTGCACCTTCACACTCAAGAGGTCTTTGACCACAAATATGTCTTTTTGGTCTCTGTTGACCAATACCAGAATCAGGGGTAGAGGCTTGTTGGCGCGCTTTATCCTGGTTACAGAAGTGGGGTCAAAGCCGTTGGCTTCCATCTCCTCACGAATATCGTCAGTTGAAAGGTGCTCTACTCCTCTAAAGACGGCACGGATTTGCCGGTCCTCAGGGAGTAAATATGTGTGATGGGAAATATTCTCCATCACTAGCAGCCTTCACAATCGACTATAATCGTCAGGAGTCGTGGGCTGGACCTTGATACCGTCATGGAGGTTGACAGCTTTGGAGAAATTAATTTTCTCCTCAGCTGCTATTTTGATCAGCTCAACCCATTTGTCCTTCTGACAAATGACAATGGGCGGTATTTTAACTTTTTTGGTTGTCCTGCCTAGGTGAAGCAGAGGGGCCAGGCTTCTGATCCTGAGTAGTTCTGACAGTGTTTTCTGAATTATCAGAAACACTTTCAGTTTGCATCATTGGACTTGTGTCCATGTTATTATTGTTTACAGGAGGTGTAGCCACCTCACAGACCCCATTTTGGTTTAACGGACGAGACGAAGTTTCAGATGCAGAGTAGTACTTGTTTGCTTCATCTCTGACACTGTCCAAGAAAGCTTTTTTTTTAGTTTCTTAGCCTTCTTTGACTTATCTTTTTTGAACCACTCATCTATTTCATCATTAGATGTATCTGGCAGAGGTGGGAAGTCCTCATTTATTCGCTGTTTTTTCGGCACGAAGGAGGAGGTGGAAAGTACGCTTTCGTTATCGCTTCCGCGATTTGAAGAATTTTTTTCACTCACAGATGGAGCAGTAGCCACTCCCTGATTCGCATCTGTCAGATTTTGACATCTGGGCCCAGGGATTGGCAATGTATTGCCCTGCAAATCAGCCTGGTTCAGGCCATAATCTCGGCTTTGTCCCTTCCAGCCAGATTGCGAAGCAGTTCCTCCATACTGCTTGTCATTTTAACTCACAGAAAAAACCAGCAAAGCAATGAGCAACTGAACGCAACGAAAATGAATATGTTTGAACGTACTTATCAGAAACGTTATTTGCTTGCACAATATTACACAACGCACTACTATATACGAGCCAGAAACACTGCAGTTGCTGATCATCAACCAGGAGCCTCGTTGAAAATCACCGATACACTTGGACACGTCAGCACTGTTCCTCTGTCAAAACGGAACTATAGTATGTATTATAATGTTTTATGATGTATCCCCACGGCAAAATGAAAATGATTCCTGCTAGTCATAGAATCTATCTGCAAATGATTCAGTGGGATGTCCACTGAGTCACCTGCAGACAGAGTCAGGAAACAATTCCACAAGCATACTCCGGGGTAGGAGTCAGAATAATGATTAATATTCCGAAGATGTGCATTGTAACATGCTCAGGGTAGCCTCTTTCCTCTCATGCAGACCTACAGCTTTGAAGGTACGTGTTGTGGCAGATACCCAACGGAAAAACAAACAACCCACCCAGCTAATGTCGCGTAGAGAGTTGAAATAGAACTATCAGGCATCTGTGCAACGTTTTCGACGAGGTCGATCCGTCGCAAATCAATTCCCACTCTGAAAAGCAGAAATTAATTTCGTTTGGTGGATCCGACCAACCGATAGACCGGTTTCGGAGTGATTGCCCCATCATCAGTATCAGGCATAGCCTCTTCAGAACGGTGTGAACCGTCTGAGTATCACGACTATAATTACATCGAAAAATTCCGAATGGAAAACAATGTATCTATCAATTTGCCAATAGAAGAAGCTGCTAGATGTGTAACCAATCCAAAATTTTTACGAGTACTAATTGAAAATGAAGGAATTCCCGAAGATTCTAATCTGTATATTTTATCGGTCTAAAACCAAACGAACAGGAAAATTCAAATTGAGATTGTAATGAAGATCACAAGTTTCTACCAAACATCAATTATTGATATTACCGAAAAAATTCCTCAACCCATATTCTCGGCAATATTTTTATTTCTTGCATATGTTTTCTCCAGTGACAATCATTCAGAGAAATGCAACGGATGCATCCGCTTTGTTGCATTCCCTGGTGCCGTTGATAATTGAAGATTTTTCCTAATTCGGCCTGAAATAGAGCAGAGCCCATCAACAATTCAAATTATTATTGTCAACGTTATATTACGCTTAATGAAGGATTTATAAACACAAAGAACGGCAGAAAAAGAACTTCAAAAGAATATATTTCAGAGATATTAAAAAGGACAGGATATAAATGCCTTTCTTTTGTGGTGAAGCGCAAAAAAGATTCACAAATTAATCTCTAGCACAAAGTGAATGAGGAACGTAATAAAATGCAATTACCGAAATGCTTTATTCTTTCTGCGAAACAGAAGATCATACTTCAAGAGTTTTTATGTTTTTCGGGTATTTGATGGGTAACTCATTTCTCGACGAGGAAATGACCAAATGTTTGTTTTTCTATATGTATCATCAACATATTCGTTGAAATAAATTGTTCCTCTACATCAAATCATAAACATGCCCCCTGAAATGATTTATAACGAATTCGATATAAAAAATTTCTCAAATTTTTTACCAGCTTCTGATTGATGCTGTCCAAAGGTCAACTGGAACGGAATGTATGAACATTCTTTCCCATTTATGAACTCTCAAACCCAAATATTATAACCATCAGTAATGTCAATATATTCGTTGAACAATGTTCATATCTTGATAAGCAATGTATGGGGTGTTTAATTGAGCGGTTCCAATTTCTAAATGCAAATAGAACAAAGTGTGTGTGAGATATCATTGAAGTTTTTTATTAATTTGAAAGACCTATTGATGCCATTGTGTGGAGCTTCAAATCCGTAAGATAGATTTGCAAGTTATCGACATATAGTAGGAAAATGCACTCATTGAAGTAACTAAATATTTCGTTGAAGTATATAATGAAGAATAAAGGAATCAGATGGCTTCCTTGAGGAACTCAGAAGGATACAGTGAATAAAAATGACGCTCTGTTATTCGAATAGGACGATATTCATTCCAGTGGAAATTATTCATACCGGCTTTAGCAAGTATGTGTATTGAAATGAAGAGAAAGAACCTTATTTTCAAAAGACGAGTGCTTGAGCGCATGTTTAGTATGATAACTTGTATTTCTCCAGGACAAGTAACTTTGTTCAATTATTCGCTGTCACGAATTGATATTAGACTTCGCTAATTGTCCCATGGCGATAGTGGGTGCTGTTTTTCACGGAAAGTCAACTTTGGAGGGGACTATGAATTGTGAGGTGTGCAATTCTGCTTTCACAATGATATTCCTTGCTTATGAATCAATAGCTGGTATTCTAGACGAATTATTGACTTTTGAACTTGTGGACATGAATATGTGGAATACCTAGAGTATTTTTGAGGAAATCTCGATATTTCATCCAACTTTTCTTCTTCTTTTGAAATATAACTATTTTTATTATTATCATTACTAGAAATGCTGTGGGCTATTAGCCGCCCTGTATTCCACCAGTTATCAGAAATTTTTTTCTAACTAGTAGCATGTGTTTGAAATACTTTAAGAAAATGGTGACGTAGAAAATTTAATGGAAGTGAATAAATTCTAGTTACTTATCGAAAACACCTTTCTAAAAAGTACTTTATTTGGCTCGAATATATATGAATAAATATCGTAAAGAATCATAAATCTGCGATTCGCATGTCCGATAAGGGGAAAGAAAATGTCCCTAGTCACGAAATATCAAATTCGCATTATTATCTCGCCGATAAATATGACTTTAATGATATTTCAGGGGAATTGTGTTGAAAATGGTCGTGAATGGCTTTTCAGCTAGATCTTCATGTGAAAGTATATGTCTTTCCGAAGGTAATTTATTACACGAAAGATATTCTCTCCGGCAGCAAGTTAAAAATTGGATTACTAAGAATCGTAGCTCAGTGTGTATTGATTCCACCCAGAACCATTTATAAGAGATACAATTATTCAAATGGAATTCAAACTATTCTCCTTTTTCAACATTATACCATCACAATATGATCTGGCCTCTGTCTATTAGCTACATTTTTAGCTGGTATCACGACAAACATCCAACAGGCATATATCATAAAAAATGATTCTCCAGATTTTTTTTAAACTATGGAGTTTCTCCATCCAGACATTCTGAAAATCACCGTGATGAGCCACTTCATGAAAATAGCAACAAAATGGATGTGAAAAACTATCGTCCTATTCCACTGATATCAAGCATAGCTGAGATATTTGGAAAATATTCAAAATTTTGTCAGAAAAACATTACGGTTATGTATTAAATAATACCAAACTGATAGGACTAATGAACAATGCAATGGACAAATAACTTTCATCAATCTGTATTTTTATTGATTTGGCAAAATACATTCGATATCGTTGAAGATTAGGAGCTGTTGAATGTGCTTCAAAATATTGGCATTAAGGAAAAAAATAAACGATAGATCAATAGCTGTTTGAACAACATAAAACACTGCTCAAAATCAACGGGTCTCTATTGTCTCATTGCTCTTTTGTCAAGTGAATGATTCCGTCAGCATGAAAAATTGGGTGCTTGGGTTTCAACAAAGTCAACGATGGCCGTTTCTACCTGGTCCTTATTGGCGAACTTTCTACCGGTGAGAAAGTTATGGAACTGCTTGCAAAGATGGTTGTCGGTTGGTGGGAAGTATGTTGTCAAGGAGCGGGATAAAACCTCTTCTGTTGAGCAGTGCCGGCTGCTACTGACACAACTTCCGGCACATTTTGTCGATTTTCTCACTAGAGAGCTTTGCTGTGATGGTTTGGACCGGCTGCAGCCGCTGATCATCATACAATAATCATGGCCTTTTTTCGATGGATTTTTTTTGAGAAATGACCAAGGGGCTCATCAGTATCCAGCCACTATTCTGAAGGACTTCTGTTGTCGTAGAGAATCCACTTTTCATCACAAGTGACAATTAGATCCAAAAAAGTTTCGTTTTGGTTGCCCGAAACAATGGATAATAGACTTCGAAACATTACAATTTCTGTCGATCTTTCAGGTCGTGTTATGTCCCGGATTACAAACTTCGAAATAATTCTCTGGGACTGATAATGGAAAGTTTCAGAACGAGTCCTGTAATATTACTCTGCTGTGAGACTGCTCCCTCCCCCCCGTCAATTTCGAAGAACAAAACTTCTTGCAAACTATGAAAAATATACTGTCAACTCAACTACCCGAATTATGATGTTTTTTTCAATGACAACATATTATAGGTTGTTCACGTTAAGAAGAGAATGACGTCATTTTTGGTAATTTTGTATATCCATCATAACAACTTTAAAACACCCACTGAGATGCGTTCAACAGAAATGAAACTTGTTATATTTCATTTTGTAAGTTGCTCAACTGTAAGTTGCTCAGACGTTGCCGAATCAAAAAAAAACTCGAAAACTGTCAGTCTATATTTTCTTTTCAGAACTAATCATTCCTTTTGATAAGACCTGCGTATATTCAATATGCCTAAAGCATTGTCGAAATAATACCAACAAATAACAAAATTAGGTTAGGATAATAGCAATAAAACATATCAACAGTACAAAAAAATTTGAAGATCGAAATAGTGCACATATTGGCAACGCGGTAACGTGTCATCTTGTGAAGTCATTCTCTTCTCAACGTCAACAACCTGACCTATCGTTTGTAAATATTTTCATTGCCGCGTTGTTGCCACATCTACATCTAACAAACATCAACTTGGAAATTTCAAATGGAACACCCTATATATTATATCATTTTTGAATTCTGCATCAAAATCCAAGTTACTTTTGTGAACCATGTCTCTCACCGTTTTCAAAATAATAATCATTTTGTATTTTTTTTTGGCAAAAACATGGTATTTTTAATATTTAATATCGCACAAATTAACTGATACATCGAACTCAAATTCTGGCAACATTGAGATGAGGTATGGTAGTCATTATTCCTGAACGAAACCCAGTCTTATTTCATACAGAGTGTCTGAAAAATACGACTCAATTTGTATCTTCGAAAAACGACCATAACTATTTTTTTCGAATGGAACACCCTGAATATTATTCAATTTTCGAATTCAGTCAACCAATATGAACAACTTTCATCAACTATGTTCTATACCTATCTCTGACCGTTCATGAGATATGAATTCTTCTATAATTTTTTTGCTTCTTTACAAATATAACATTTCAATCACAAAAGTCGACGAAAAAAAAATTGACACATTGAGTGATAAATAATGACTTCATATTAGTTCAGAAAGGTTCAATGGAATACATGGATTAAATTTCATAGTGAGTGAATGACATTACTATTTTGACCGAAGAACGAATACTTTTCAAAATAAAATTGATAACAAAATTATTTCTACATTAAAAAACAAGAGATAATATTGTGAAACTAGCTTCGCAACTATTTGACATTTGATACTGACATGACGAAAATTCACTAGCTCTGGTGCTTGATATGCTGACCATTCGCTTGTAAACATTGATGGATTGATGATGTTATTATGTTATCAGTCGTGAAATAAATGAATTTAAAACGAATTTAGGATTTTAAGAGTTCGAATAATTATTTTTATCCATCTTCGCTATTCAATATGACAGTCGAACTATTCGAACAAGTTATTGTCAAATTCATTATTGTGTTTTTTAAATCAGACTTAGATCGTGAAACACTTAGATCATGATCATTGCCAAAATTCAGTTGCGAAATTGAAAATTAATGTTTAAATCAAAACTCTTTTGATATTCAAGTAGATTATTGGAACTAGAAAAAAATTCAGTATATGTATTGAATTTTTCAGACTGATTTTATGATATTCAAAAGTATTTATTGTGTATTATGCACATGGTTTTTAATTTTATTGGAAATTTTATGCTTGAATAGGAGCAAATTTTTTTAGAAATAGTTCATATCTCATAAACGGTCAGAGAAAGGTATAGGACATAGTCGATCGAAGTTGTTCAAATTGGTTGACTGAATTCGAAAATTGAATAATACACAGGGTGAATTTCACTAGTTCGGACTTCCATTGTCTACTATATAAAATGATTTGAAATCCCTGAAACAAGTAAAAAAGAATAATTAAAAAAGAATAGTTGAAAATAACAATTATATTAAGCAACAATAAACCTGAAATGAAATGA
>NW_019289644.1:0-111170 GCF_000500325.1 Leptinotarsa decemlineata | reverse complement strand
TATATTTTTACTTGTAGGTTATTTCACTATCATTTCATTTCAGGTTTATTGTTGCTTAATATAATTGTTATTTTCAACTATTCTTTTTTAATTATTCTTTTTTACTTGTTTCAGGGATTTCAAATCATTTTATATAGTAGACAATGGAAGTCCGAACTAGTGAAATTCATCACGAAACATTGTCAATCACCCTCAAATACACAGGGTGTTCTATTCGAAAAACAAGAGTTATGGCCGTTTTTCGAAGATAAAAACTGAGTCGTATTTTTCAGACACTCTGTAAAAAAATAAGAATTGGATTTTGTTCTGAAATATTGACCACCATACCTCATCTCAATGTTGCCAGAATTTGAGTTCAATGTAGCAGTTAATTCATTCACTATTAAATGTTATAAATACCATGTTTTTCCCAAAAAAAATCATAAAATGATTATTATTTTAAAAAGGGTGAGAGATAGGTATAGAAAATGGTATACAAAGGTAATTTGGATTTTGATGCAGAATTGAAAAATGATAGAGTGTTCTATTTGGAATTTCCAAGTTGGTGTCTGTTACATGCAGATGTGGCAACAATGCGGCAATGAAAATATTTTCAAACGATAGATCACAGCCATCTATATCGGCAGCCAAACTTTGAAACTCTCATCTTTTTTTGTTCTCTAGATACGTCTAATAGACCATCGAATATGGAATACCCTGTATACTGATGGATCAAAGACCGACTATGGGGTGGGCTGTGCTTTCCTTGTAGGAAGACACCTCCATAGCTGGTCGATGCACTCAACGACCAGCGTATACACAGCAGAATTACACAATATACACCCATCTTTACTATTCTGTGAATTTGCACAAAACAAAATTCATTTCTCAATTTGTACCGACTCCTTGAGTTTCATAAGATCGTTTCAGGATAAATATACTCTTGCTCCCCTTGTAAGAAGCTAAAAAATGGCAAAAAATTGAAATTTGGAAAATAATGGTCAGTATCAATGGAGTAAAAAATTTTCAATCGATCAGTATACACCACTACAGTAGAATAAATATTCATTGGGATATGGAGCTACAAAAACACATGACTTTTGACACTCCCTAATAACTCAGTTTGTACCCATCGGGCGCGTCCCTAGGTGGCGGATAGGAGGATCCTCTTGGGGGACTGGGCGAAACCTCATTGTAATCAACCTATTTCTGGCAATGCGGGGCTCTGCCAGAGGGCACCAACTCTTCCTTTGCTACTCGTGGAAACACAAATGAATGAAACGAACACAAAAACAGAAACAACAAAAACAAAAACCAATTCCGAGGCTGGACAGATGTGATCACCTCAATCTGAAGCGATGGTTGGGGATGAACAGAAATGTCCACCCCAATATATCGCTTGGAATGAGGCTGGACATAGCAGATCACCTCGTGATTTAACACAAAGGCCAATGCGTGATGGCATTTGCGGCGCCAAGGCCAACATTAGAAAGAGACAAAAGGAGGCAGGAGTGGCAGCAAATACAAGTGCCATCTCCCTCACTCCACCTCCAATAGCATGAGCACTTCCTGCGGCCCCTGCATGAAAGCTACCTCACTTGGGCACCTTCACGGAGAGAACACCAAGAAAGTTGAAGAAGCCGCAACTAAAGTAATGTCGCTGCACTTTGCAAAATCTTCGCGGAGGCCATCGTGAGACACCTCAAGGTTCCCTAAGAGAGTGTTTTTTTGGAAAGACTTGGCCTATACCTGCCAATATAAAAGAGATGTTTCATAGTGACCTGCCCAACTTCCTGGAAAGAATAGGATGGACGATGACCTAGGAGGACAACTCATCGGGGGGATGTACAATGGGTCACATGTCGCCTAAGTGTTGTGGGTCTACACTCAACCTCCCAACTCTACAGATACAGAGAACTCGGATTGTATTCATACAATCCGAACAATAGTGTTCGAAATGTCACCATCAGAAACGACTTTCCGTTAAAATATTTCTATAATATATGACTCCTTGTATCAGATGAGATTGAATCAAGTTGCTATCTGCATCGATTCTCAACACATGATTCGAAAACCTCATAATATTATTCTCAAGAGGAAAATGCTAACCCCAAACATGCACTTTCACTCTCTCTACACGACACCTCATTTTCCATTAGCGAATCTGTACGTTAATATAAATGGGATGTGAGCTTCGGAAACATCAAATCTCACTTCATCGTATCATTTACATTTGATATACATTCCGTTTTTAATATGTATCTGAGCGTGCGAGCAGAAAAGCTTCTTTGGTTCGCCTTCTGCAATTTACTCTAGAGATCACGCAGGCAAATATCAATACATTGGAGCTCCAAATGGGATTTCTCCTTCCGGAAACTTGTGTGGTAGGTTGGCCCTGAGTTTTTGTTCAAGTGTAGTATGCACTTTTTGGAAAATTATGGTAGATGACAAAATGGTTTAAGGCTTTTATGGTTGAGGTTTTCAGTGTTACTTTTACTCGGGTTCGAGGGCCGTTGAATATTGGAAATTCTTCCTGATGTTTCGCTGGCGGTAGTTGCTAGCTTTCCCAGAGGTTCACACAATCCAATTTAAAATATCCGATGACTGAATATTACGGATGCGTAACAAGTATTTCTGTTGACTCCTCAAGAAGTTTGGTGTGCTAACACGTGAAACTGGCTTGGTTGAATTACGTGAAGCGTGTTTATGTTGAACCAGGTAGTCTGGTGTGATAATATCTTAACCTGAATTTGGTAAATTATCAATAACCATCATGCTGTTTGCTATTCTTGAACTTCTCAGAATGGGATTCCAAGTTCGAGTATGCGTCATGCTGTTTGCTATTCTTGAACTTCTTAGAATGTGATTCCAAGTTGAGTTTCACAGCTTCTTGCCTACCGTACCAGTTGGCTATGATGGTATTCCTGATCGATGGCAATAAGTTTCGTGCTTTCAAACAGAATGATGTGGTTTCCTTCACTGAGTGAGTGTTCTGTCACAGTCGACTTCTCCGTTTGGCTTAGTTTGCAGTTTCTTTCATGCTCCTTCAGCCTTGTTCCCATGGATTGGGATACGATAGATGTGTCCGTGTGGTTGTTTCTCAATACAAGGTGGGGTTCTACCAAAAATCTTGTTTCAATAAATGAACTGAAAATAGGAACTTTAATGAAGAAATGTATGGTACAACAATCGTTGGTGTCAAAATATGTAATAAAGTATGTATATTATGCACCGTTGTGTTTAAGGCTGCTGGATTATTTGTGAATCTTGAATTCAAATTCGGTGCATTAATTTTGAATAGTAGTGTATAGGAATAGGAATGAAACATTCACCCAAAAATGAATCCAAAACAACTACTGTTCTCAGATACCAGAACTGAAATGCTTTTCATGAAATTTTTGTATCTACGATAACGTTTGAAGTTCACTATATCTCAATGGACACGTTTTTCTTGCTCTTCTGAATGAGACCCCTTGTCATTTTTGAATTTATCCAAATGGGCATGCAGCATGTACTTGAAAAAACATCTTGTAACCCACGGCCTTGAAGTTTTTCAACATATCATCAACTAGCTGTTCGTAGGTTCCAGCTTTTTTTTGAAACTCCTTTGCTCCTTACTGCTTTGGCCAAATGGGCAAGCTGGAAGTTTTCCATCAGCAAATATTTGCTCAATATGTAGACCAACAGAAATTCTAGCTTCAACCTCTGCTTGTGTCAACTTCGGGAAAAATGTTTTCAAATATCCAGCAGCTTCTGATTTTTCATCCAACCAAATATGCAAAGACGGCATAAACGATATTCCCGCTTCAACAATCGACTCAGATTTTACGTTTTGTTTCACGACACAAAGATCTGTTATGATCGTCGTGTGTAATGCTGAGAATTCGCTATGCTATCCCATCCCAAAATCTTCAAACATACCTTTTATGTCATTACAGAAGCAGAGACCATCTTTTTTGTAAAAAATTATGAAAATGTTTCATGCCGAGTTCGCTGATCCGTGATATCCACATAAAATAGTATATTTCACTGTTTCAAATGGCAAATTTAAATCTCTCATCAAATCGTTAAAATCTTCTCTAGTAATAGTACGGTGTTTTGGTTGTTGTGGATTGGGTGAGAATTTCATAACTGAACTCTTTTGTTGGAACTGAAAGATGAGTGTGTCTGCAATGATTTAATCTGAGACTCAGGTACTGGAAATATTAAGATATGTAGAAGCATATTTAATTGGTTTAGCATTTTGACCACCACGTCTTTTACGTGTATTTCAAAAGTAGCAGTTATCGGCGTGGTCATTTGGTTCACGCTAGATTTTCAGAACTCGCAACTCTTATGCTACTTGTTACTATTTTAGACTCTTAGCATCATGCAAAAGTCTAATGTGATGTACCGATTCCAACAATTTAAGAAAGTGTTTTTGACTCTTCTGGTCTCCGACATCGGAGACTGCGTGTTCTTTGAAACGAGTTTCAAAAGTTCTTCCAGTCTGGCCAATATATTATTCATCACAGTCTTCACAGCTCATTTCTTATATCCCCAAAGCTTCATTTTGGTTGGGTATCAGGATCAGTTTTTTCTTCAAAAAACAATTGATTTCTTGCCAATGTTTCGAATTCAAATAAATTTTTCAGGACTCGAGAAGTAATTTCTTCGTGTCAATATTGCCATTCCAAAAACTATTGGACATATTAGATATATTGAAAAAATGCAAAACATTGTAACAACAAAAATTTTTGAGACATCAACACAGAACGACATGAAAGAAAAGAAACAATTTATAGTGAAATTCGCTTTGGAAAATAATAGTGAATAAAGAAAATTCAACAAAAATCAGAGTAATGAAATTTTTTATTCTACCTTCAGGTACATATCTCAAAAACCAAGAAAGATATTAGTCGATTTCATTCTCAAGAACATGCAATTGATTTTACATACTTGTACCAACTCACCTGTTATAACGAATAGTTTTACAGCTACGGTGGGATCAATATTGTTTTCATTGCCCTTTCTGTAGGTCAAAATCCTATTGAAAAAAATTCAAATATTCAGTATATATTTCAACGACGAGAGCACGGGTTTCACTTCTTTTCTTTCTGTTGATCGAATAACACTATTATCAAGTAGCTGAGTGATTGAGTAGGAGTAACCAAGACATCTGTTTTCTCTTAAACTAGCTACAATACCCGAGCTAATGTTGCTAAGTACAAAATTTCGCTGACTTTGTTACAATCACGTTGCGGAAATAAGAAATCCAGTACCTTACGAAATTCCAACAATATTCCAAACTATAAACTCACACAAAAGTCAGCAAGTTCGAATGTTAAAAGTGAGATCAACTTTTTTCTGTATTGCTCATAATATATAGAAATAAGTGATAAACACATTATAACGAATATCAATTTTCCATATGACCATGACTATGTTGAAGTATATAAAAACATATATGTATTCAATTTGAGATTTCTCTCATATATTAACAGTTAATTACAGACATCCGAAAAGTGAAAATTGGATTGTTTGTTTTCATATTATATCATACTCATATCTGAAACAAACATATTAAGACTATTTTTCGATATTTATAATCTCTATAATACTGACGAAAAGTTAGTCTATGGAAGAATCATAGGATTAAAATATAGTAAACCATCTGGTTTCGACGATATACAGACACACTGAAGGAGATATTCAATGAAATAGAAAGAAAACTTATTTATCTGATGAAAACATTTTCTTCAGAAATGTTAGGGATTGGAATCATATAACCGCTATACAAGAAAAAAAAAAAGCTGAGAATAGTCCAATTTCTCTTATTTGAATACTAGCTACAATAATGAAAAAATAATGAAATTGATATTATCTGCGATGAGGAAAATCTACTGAAGATGCAATTCACAACGATAAAAAATCTGCCTTAGCATTTTTGTCGACAGCATCCGATACCCTTTGTCATAGAAAAATCCCTTATAACTTGTAAATTTCGGAATGAGAGGAAATATCCACAGATCACTGAAATATTATTTATCAGACCGAGATCAGAGAGTCAGTATACGTGTATTATACGGTGTTTCCGAAAAGACGGAATTGAAGACCCTTTTATTCATCATCTATATGATCAGCCTTTTCATAAGCTCAATTCAATTCAATAGATTTGAATGAATGAATCGAAGAGGTTTTTGTATGAAAGTGTATAATTATAAAATTATTGCAAAGCGCTTTCGACTTTCATCATCATCAGTGCTTACCTGAAGGTAAGTGATCTAATGGAAAAGAAAGTTTTATGAAAATTAAAATTTGCAAAAAATTTTTTGAGGTTATGAAATTTGGAAAATTGTTATGATTACTTACTTGTCAGGTCACAGGAAGTATCAAAATGAGTATATGGCACATTTGTAATATTTGACTTATATAAAACAAAGTAGGCTGATAGCCAAGAAAATACATTTTTGGATTGCGGCCATGTGGTTCAGTCGAAATATTATATGAAAGAAAAGCAAGTTGAGACAGCATGTGTCAAGTGTCATGTTGAAAATAATGGTACCGACTTGGGGGGTGATCCATTATGGATTTAAAATAATTATGTTATGGACAAGCCAATATAGAATGAAGTATTTTTGTAATAAATTTGAATAATTAACAATTCATAATCCTTTTATGAAGGGGAAGGAAATCTCTGTTTAAGTTTACTCGAGTATTCAAGCTCTTCAAACAAGTTCGGTCTGAAGAAATTTATGTCATCTATTTTATGTAATATTTTGGAATTTCTGTTGGGGCTAAAAGTATGATTGCGAAATTTAATGTGGTGACCAAATGCAGATTTTTCAGGTTTTTTTAAATGTTTATTATTGCGAGTAAAGAGAGGTCTATAGGTTCCACCAAACAGATTCTACCAATTGACCAATTTTCCAAATGAATGTAAGTGATCTACGGAGAATGATGCTGAATCAATTGATTTTTTTCAATTCAAACTACCAGTTATATGAACTAACTTTATTTTCTTATAGTTTTAATATTTACATTGATAATTACAAGTGGTGAATGGGATGAAATGAAATAGATTACAAAAATATTGAGTGTTTGACATACTGCAATGAATTTTTATTAATTTTGATCTTTTTAATATCTTTATAACTTACCCTTTTTGATAATCTTCATCCTGTTCAATTAATGGAAACATCATATAATTTCAGTGACTTCAATATGTAGTCAAAAACATATTCCTCGAGTTTTTTCGACAGTATTGGTTCCTTTATATACTTTTAGAATATTTACAAAATGCAATCCTTGTACCAAAAATGATTCAAATGATTGTCAACTATTCGTCCAGTAACTTATTCTCCATATATTGAATTCAATAAATTGAACGTGAAGGTATCAATCCCTTATAGAATGGATGAAGATAATGTATAAAATGTTCATAAGACAACAAATGATATTTTTTCGATTATCAATAACAATATATCTACATATAGTCAACATGTAAAATAGACCAATTTGAGAGTTATTTCAGATTCAGCAGCAGTTGGAAATATTTTCTTATATTCTCACACTGATTTGATTTGCCAAGAAGTTATCGAATTGGAAATGCCATAGAGAAACCTAACCAGTCTGAACTATATAAATAGAGAAATTAAACGAGAACAAAAACAATACAAATAAATATAAAGATTAAATTCACGTTCAAAATGAGTATCATGATAAATAGATACATTTTTCCTGACTTGAATTACCATTACCAATAACCCATACCTTTGTTTGCTAATGATGCCAATTCAGTTAGGGAAACTTTTGAGCCTTAGATTCCCCAAGACCACTTGACCAAAAATTTTTCATTGGAAAATGAAAAAAAAAACTTCCTATGTTTTCACACTACTTTCATTTGAAACTAAAGTTACTGCATTTTCGTCCTATTCTTCTGAAATATCCTTATAGGACGAAATTGCGGTAACGTCAGTTACTGATATAAAAATATAGGATGTTTTTATTTCTCATTTTCATGATTATTTTCTACCACGGAGTACACGGCTACATATATTAATAAATCTTTCATCTCTGAATAGAGGTTGTGGAAAACAGAAAAAAAAAATAATGGCGTTGGATGATGATAAATCATGAATGATTCAAACAATACGATTACATATACTTGAATTTTCCTGAACGAAATGAACTCATAGATCAACCCTTACTTACCAAAGAGGCTAGTGATTATATTCCTCTTGATGAAAGTATGCAGATTCTCACAACGAAGACCGTTTCCAATAAACGTATTGTCTTTTTTGTCTTTGAGAAGGTTTCTCCACCGATTTCTCAACTGCGGATACATTGAGCCAAACATTGGAGAAAATTTCAGTCTCAATATTATACGACTGAAAAAGGTTCGAAAATCTCTTCAATGTCACAATGACGACAAATTCAACCTATGGAAAAATACGACAGCAACGAACTAACAAAATGGAAATATATTGCAAAATAGATAGGAATATATTTTGATGAAATAACGTTGCTAGAATGATGAAGGTGAACTTGGGAAAGGATTTCATATACGGAATTATTCATTAGAAAATATAGCCTTAGCTGCTGTACTTTGGATATTTATATACTATAGAAATTGAGCACAGATCATTCGTGTACACAAGTGCTAAATAATTGCTATCGACAAACTCTTACAATGAAGGAAGAGTGCGGAATGTCTCGACACTCTATCGAGTACATCACACACCTCACTGTCAGGGTGTCAAAGAAACTACTGCCTTCATCTGCAAGTATGTCCTCATACCGCAGGGTGCTCGTTTAGACTGAAGACTCTGACGCGACCATCGAACCACCAAGCCATTCAAAATTAATAACCTACAGAGAACCGTCCTAGTAGAGGGTCCTAGCAGTACGTCCTCTCGCCACTGGGTCTATTTAAAGACTGAACGCGTCAATGAGATTGAAGGTCCAGTACGCTCAGGCGGAAATTGCACTCAAACATTAGACACATGCCATACGGCCACTGCTGGTAAAGGTCCAGAATTGGCTATGATTTCCAAGGTTATGTGACGTGATACCCACGCTAATCGACTCGTTGCGGCATTCGAAGTCAAATCATAGGCGGAGGGTTAAAAAGAGGTTTCATAGGTTTAGTGACGTCACACGCGACTCAAGGCCAAGTTATAGGCGAAAAAAAAGGGTTTCAAAGTCAAAGTCAGTGTGGTAGCACTGGAGGAGGTACAGGGGGGAGGGAAAGGTTCAGAACCGTCATCAGCACCCTACTATTTGGAAAATTGAAATATCTTTGAGGTTCAGGAAACTGGAAAATCTGGAGAAATTTCAATGGATAATGGATTGTCAAGTGAATATATTTGAAATATTGGTCATATGTGCAGAGGTATAAGGTCAGCTGAAATTAGAGTGTGCAAAATTTTCATTAGGACACAAATCTGTACAACCTTGGTAGTATGGAATACATGAAGAGCCTAGAAATTTGTCCCTTTTCCACAGATAGTCTCATATGGCTGTTTCAAATTATTTAACTGAAAAGTACTCACTCCCTAACAGAAAACGATTCATTGATTTCAGCTATACTTCTGATTTTACTAAAATTTCTCTCAACTTGGTCTACGGTAATTACAATGATTTCTCTAAAGTTCATCTAAAGTGCCTTCTAGAAATATAAAACGAATTATTATATACATTTTGAAAGTTTTTTGGACGTTCATCCTCTCCTCTTTCACAACCTTTGATCACTTGATCGTATTAGCACCAGAAATCAAATCGGTATCGAACGTTTTTCACCACAGGAGAGTTAATTTTATTTACACTGAATTCGAAAGTTTGGTTTCGTCGCCACTAGGGTGATTCCATTCGGAAATCTATCCAGGAAATTTGTTTTTCTGAAACGAATTCATTGAGGGTGGTGTGATATATTCGAATTTTTATTTTGAATGTTCTGAGATAGTTAATGACTCACCTGATGATGGAAGATATTATTTCAAAAACGTATGTCTCATCATTCACATTGAAAATGAAAATAGAAGTGCAATTCTTTATTTTAAATGAAATTATGTTCGTTTCCTTGTATTCCTGATATTTGAATTGTAACTGAATCTTGTCAAAACAATTTTTTCGTTTTTTTAGCCGTTTTCATGCAGGTTTTCATGTCCGACATTTCGTCTACTACTGCGGTAGACATTATAAAAGGCGATTAGGTAACGCAGAAACTGGATTGTTCAGATACCATTTCAAATAGAAATATTTACGTTTGAAAAATTATTGAATGTAGTTGGGAGTAACACTTTTATAAGATGGAACATATTTAGCAGCTATAGAAGTCCTTATATCCAATTATGATATAAGGACTTTCTCCTTATTGCTAAAAGATCTGAGTGTCATTCTCTTGGTGCTAACCGATTTAACTCCTCTGGTTATGGCTCTATTTTTTACTTTTAACTTGGTATCGAGAATATCAGTAATGAATAGAAATCAAATAAGAATCTAAAGAGTTGATACTAATGCGGCATTTTATGTCCCAGTAGTATATCCTAAAATAAAACATAAAAAATCAGACTCAATAATGATATATCATTCGGGAAATAACAACTTTCGAAAAAAAATAATAATTATTCAGTTATAATGAAAAACATTCCTAAGATATTTTCAGATGGAGTTCTTAGCGATAAATGTATAGCATAAAAAATATACTGGAAATGGCACATGAATAAAAAGGAGAATTCAAAAATATGGGATATCATTATGGGAGATGAAAATTAATTTTAATAACTCATCGTGAAACAAATTGAAATATTTCATTATATAGATTGGAGAAGACTATAATAATGCTGAACGTAAATATTTCCAATTGAAGAAGATACTGTAGAAATGTGAAAGTTTTTTAACAAATATTCTCATCGTGGGTACTGCTTTACCATAAAATATCAAAAATATGAAAAGTGGCATAACTGAGGTCAATTCTGTTCAACTTTGATATAACCGAGAAGTATTATAGTTTCGCAATGATCAAAACACTAAACCTGGTTTACCTTTATTAAAAAATTGCTGCTCAACATTTCTGTAAGGTAATTTTGATTTTATGCTTGAATATAATTTGGAGTTTTCAACCAAGCTTTCGATTTTGTATTATCCTAATGGATAATTGAAATACCTAGAATCGTATTACATTTTTCAAACTGAAAGAGAAAATCTGTCACAGAACCTGTTTCAACTCAATTTCATGGTAACACAAAATCAGTTCACTGTAATAGCTTTTCACTGATCTCAAAAAAAATTTAACTCAAAACCGTAATCTTCAAAACTATTCAATATTCATTCACCTTAATTACCCTATTTTCATATGTAATGAAATTGGTTGACACTTGATCAAAATCCATAACTTATTCAAGTGACAATTCACCCCAATTTTTCGGGATTTCTTATGGGATTCCATTTTTACTAAATCCTACCTTATTAGTGCTCTCGTGAAGTAATATTTGGACCCATAGGACCTTCTATGAAATAATCTTATAAAAAGAAATAATTAAGTTGATTATTCCCAGTATACGTTTGAGAAAACTATTGTACAGCTAAACACGTGTCGCAGTTTTAGTAAAACCTTTTATAGTGGAAATCATTCAATAAACTGTATTTATCAGTTTTGATTTATTATTAATCATATTTTAATATTTTTACCCACTTTCGAATGAGCTAGATGCCTAAAGGTTTGATGAATATGAGTGGCAAAAGGAAATGGCAGAAATTGAAAATATTATTTCCGAGTCCAATGCATAGTTTTTCAAACAAATTCGGAAAATGTTTCATTACTGTTCCTACCGAAGAGAAAACTTCATTTTGGGATACCGTTTAAAAATCGAAGGCTCATATTACCAGATTTCTTCACCTCATATACGAGGTAGAAAAAAGAATGGTTCGTGAACTCAAGCAAAGCAGTAACTGAAAATATTATGCTTTGAGTCATAGATTGGAAATGAAATTGAAAATTCGTTCAATTATTTTGTCTATGCTGGTATCAAGAGTAGTGAATTAATTAAGGTTGGAATGATATTTGACGTCTCTCAGAAAATAAATTAGAGAATATCTATAATGCGAAATATTTTTCCATGAAAAGACTGATCCACTGAAACTTTTCTACCTCTCTCATCATTAAATGGTAATCGAAACAGCAGAACATTTTGTTTGAAGGTGATTGACAATGTTTCGTGATGAATTTTACTAGTTCGGACTTCTATTTTATATAGTAGACAATGGAAGTCCGAACTAGTGAAATTCAGCAGAACATTTGTTACACACCTTGCCAAATCTTGCATAAATTCAGCGGAAATTTAATAATCCATCACTTGACTATCACCGATAAAATCGTTGAGCTTTTTTCACCACCGTTATGAAGACGTTTCAGAAACTAATTTTCCCGGACCCCTCGCCAGGCTCACTTCACTCAGACAGTCTAGATTGAGATGAGCACAGAATTGATTAATATTTATTGGAGATATAATCATCTAGTTGAAACGACTGCCAGCAGGGAAAGTGAAGCCAGCAACGCCATCTGGTGAGTGGATCCCGCCCTGCTAGTCTGCATCGCCGCTGGGTGTTCCCCTGAAACAAATTATGTCTATTCATTAACCAGTTTATTGGATATTAGCGAAAATGATGAGAAAATAACACGTGAGATGGTCGTTACTATAGCTAGGGGAACGATTCAATCATCTCCAAGCTTAGAAATAATATCTACAGTAGATATGCGGTGTCGTTCCCACTGGAGCGAAACGATAAGAGGTGCAACATGATCAATATTTTTTCGCCCTATGCAATTTTTGTTCTGGCAACACTTCAGTGAACACGATACGATAGTCTATAGGATAAGCAACGATGCAGCTGTTTTCATCAGTCGTCATGAGCTCTTCAGAGGAGGATATTGTTTTTGCTTACCGGTACTTGCAAAGGAGGAAACGGGAATCTATTAAATCTGTATCTGTAGAGGAGGGAGGGTGGGTGTAGGCCCACAGCACTTAAGCCACATGTGACCCATTGTAAATCCTCCCGAGGAGTTGTCCTCCTAAGTCCATCCTGTCCTTTCCAGGAAGGTGGACAGATCACTAGGAGATATCTCCTCTATATCGGCAGGTGTACGCCAAGATTCGTCGAACACACACTCTCTTATTGACGGTAACTCCAGACACTCGCATAGGACATGCCTGACAGTTTCATCTTTTTGTTCACACATTCTGTATAGAGGTGTGTCCACTAGTTCCATAATATGGAAGTGTTTTCTCAGTTGACAGTGGTCAGTCAGAAATCCTACTGTCAAGCGTAGGTTTTTCCTGGTCATCGCCAGATATTTCTTCGGTTCCAGCTTCCCAGGGTCGCCCAGAGTGATCCTGGCAAGACTGCATTCTTTGATTCCATCCCATCACTTGGGATGGCTTGGATTGGGCATGGGTGTGACGTTAAGCTAGTTCCGCAATTATCGAAGTCATCAGGCCATAGGTGTCCTAAAATTCTTAGTCCAACCGCTTCCTTGACTGAAGAGTCGGCAATGCCTTTTCTCCTGTCGTGCCCTTCAACCTACCTCAGGATAATGTTATTATCTACCGAGGCTTTGGCTAAATCTTGATGGCACTCTAGTACTAGCCCTGTGGTTGTCTGTTCAAGGCTGATAGGGCTTGTGCAGATTGTTATGTTTTTGCCAGAAATTCCACACCTATATGATGGTTAATATTGAACACAGTTTGGCAGTGGTTTCCGTGAACTCTCTCGATAATAACAAGAATTCAGAGAGTTTCATGGAATGAGCTCAAATAGTTACCATGTTTCATTGAGATTGGTATCAAGGAGACTGAAGAAACGTGGGTTCTGCTCCACCAATTCTATGAAGGAGATTTAGGATTGCACATCTTCTTGCTGATCCGCCATGAACGTGTCGAACGATATTGCGCCTTCCTTCAGCTCAAGCGACCCGGCAGCTGTGACCCCCTCACTGACGCGACTCCGATAATTATCGGTGCAGAATCACGATCACTCCAGTGTGCACTAGATCAGTTGCTTCTATTATGTATGCACGATTATGAGTGATCGCTGTCAAATCAGGATCGGGTTGCTCATCGAATCATATGTCGCATCGCTCATCGTATCGCTCCAGTGGGAACCGCGCCTAAGATATAGAAAACTGAGACAACTTCTAATTATTATTGAGTGAGACGATATATGCCCCAACTTCAATGACCCCGAATTTTCAATGATCACTTCATTAATAGAATTTCAGATGTTTCCAAAAAGCTATATGGAATACTTGAATGATACAGTTCTGGTTCTACTCAAATATCCAAGAAATGAGTTTGCACGGGTCTTTGTGACAGTAGGAGTGATTTTTTCAAATTCACCAAAGACATTATTAAGAAAAAGCAACACTTTGAATGCAATCGCGGATTTTGACCAAATACATGAAAGAGTATTCAGTGGTATTCATTTACCTCCGTAAGGCTATTATTGTTTTTTATGATATCTTCCTGAAAACATTGCAGGAAACGAAAAATGGGATACATCGCGGGAGATCCGTTTTTTCGCAGAAAGCTCTATAGCTTTTCATTTCTTCATCATCAAAGATGAAATAAGTTTCAAAAATAGGATTTATGAGCTTCACTATCTAATTCAGAAGCATGAAAATATTCTGTGTCCATAGAAAAATGATAATATTGATATTGTAGAATGTGGCGTGCCGCAAGGACTGGTTTTCGGTCCTCTGATCTATTCAGATATTCAGACAGAATCATTCATTTCAGCATATTACACCGTTCTAGTATATTCTGGCACCCACACTGGAGACTTATCACTTGATATTGATAGAGACCTTTCCAGAATCAATTTTGACCGATATGTTGAAATTGTATCAACAGAAAAGGGAATTTTTCATTTTCAAACAACACATTTCTTCATTGAGTCAGTTTCACACAAAAACCGATGGATATCATCAAACTCCAAGAGTGCACATTGAAAAATATTGAAGTTTATTCGTTGATGACGATTTCACATAGAAAGAACATAAGTCATAAGCGAACAAAAGAAGTAACGTAACATTTTCAGATATATCATTGTAATATGGAGAACTTGAGCACAAACATGTTTCACCAGATGATGCACATTCAGGAACTTGATATTATAATGGAATTGAAACAATGTGGGTGCAGAAATAGAAAAAATTGGGAGCCGTCACGAAACGCCTAGCAGATGTGAAACATCGATAATAATATTTTTCAACCCCTGTGATCATTGTTGGGTGCTGAAATATTTATAAAAAATATGTGATTGATATATATATATATATATATATATATATGATTGATATATACATGAAAAATAGTATATTAAATGCCTACGGTGACAAGTGAGCTCTTATTTACCGAGCATTTTCATATAGCTTTCTCAGCCGAGGTATATATATGAGGTATTGATATGAATCTAGGCAATATCTCATTGAATTTTTGATATATTTCACTTCTCTCATCGCTTCTGTATGTTCAGAACTCAATTCTGTATTGTAGTGAGAAAAAAATGTCCTTGGTTATATGATAATCCAAGGCAGCTATGAATTGTTTCATGTCAAATTGAAACGGTACAGTTTCCATGTTGAATACCCGACGTAACAACATCTACTTAGGCCATGAAAACGTTTGCCGGCGTTTCCATGAAAACCAAACACTGTACAATGATTATTATTGCTGTCAGTTTGCCAAATGCGGTTTTAATTCAAATTTAGATGCCACTTTGAAGAAGTTAAAAGATCTATATAAGTGAAACGTCAATATAATCATTTGAAAAATGGGTGAAAATTCAAGTGACGATGATTTAGAGATGATGTGTACCCCGCTTGAAGTTAGAGCGGTGGCAGCTAGTAGAAGTAGTGATTTATTGCCAGAAAAATCAAAGAGAGAGGAAAGTTGCTGAAGTAACAGGAAATGTTTTATTTT
Organism: Leptinotarsa decemlineata; assembly: GCF_000500325.1. Lineage (NCBI taxonomy): Eukaryota > Metazoa > Arthropoda > Insecta > Coleoptera > Chrysomelidae > Leptinotarsa > Leptinotarsa decemlineata. The sequence continues at coordinate 95,232 of NW_019289644.1, read as the reverse complement.
ATTAGCGTATTTCAAAGAGAAATCTGAAGAAAAGAAGGTATCGACATTGTTGGCAAATTATTCTATGCTGAAATCGACACTTGCAATGAAAGAAAATATTGACATTCCAAGGTTTTTCAAGCTTGTAGCATTTTTAAAACAAAAAAACAGTAATTATAAAAGGATTTGGAAAAGCTGAATACACTTATTTGAATTAATGAATCGAAGAGGTTTTGTATTAAAGTGTATAATATTTTAAAATTCTTGCAAAGCGCTTTCGACTTTCGTCATCATCAGTGCTCACCTGAAAGTAAGTGATCTAGTTGAAAAGGGGAATTTAGTGAAATTAAAGTTGTAAAATTTTTTTTAAGGTTAAGAAATTTGGAAAAATTGTTTGAGATTACTTACTTGTCAGACAACAGGAAGTATCAAGATAAGTGAATTGTATATTGTAATATTTGAATTATATAAAACAAAATAGGCTTATAGCCAAGAAAATACATTTTTGGATTGAGGCCATGTGGTTCAGTCAAAGTATCTTATGAAGAAGGACAACTTGAGACAGAATGTGTCAAGTGTCATGTTAAAATAATGGTACCAACTTGAGGAGTGATCCATTAAGGGTTTGCTTAAATATGTAGAGGAAAAATATTGAATAAATTATATTAATAAACTGTGATTAATTAATAATTCATAATCCTCTTATGAAGGGGAAGGAAATCTCTGTTTAAGTTTACTTGAGTATTCAGACAATGATCATTGTTGGAAAGTTCTTTAGAAATCTCCAACTCTTCAAACAAGTCAAGTCTAAGGAAATTTTTATTATCTATTTTATGTAATATTTTGGAATTTCTTTTGGGACTAAAGTTGTGATTGTGAAATTTTATGTGATGGCCAAAAGCAGATTTATCAGGTTTTTTTGTATGTTCATTAATACGAGTGAAAAGAGGTCTACAGGTTCTACCAATGTAAGATGCCGAACAATCAGAACAGTTAAGCTTGTAGACTCCACTTCTGTTTAATTTGTTGATTTTGTCTTTAGAATTTACTAAAAAGTTACTTAAGTTGTTTTGAGATTTAAAGGAAATTTTTGTACCAGGTATGGTATTTTCTATAAATTTGGAAATAACAGTACACCTATTTTGATCAAAATGAGGTAAGGAAAAATATCTCACAGAAGGTGAATTAACTAAGATGGTGGAGTTAAAGGCCAATCTTCTATCTGATCTGACTTTAAATTTACTAATTAATTTGTGAATAATGGATGGAATCAAAAGTATTCACAAAGGAAGTAATTGACAAATTTATAGTCGAAGCTCCTGATGACGAATATTTATTAAAAAAGGTATACTTTTTTATTATAAGATTGTGTTTAATTTTTTGATGGAATGATATTTAGGCTGTTATGGTAATTGGTGTTACCGGTGCCTGCAGAACAGATCAATTATGGAATACGCTCCTAGACGATTTAGATATTTGTGATGATATTATCATAATGAATATTTCTAATTCAAAGAAAAGAACATCAAGAAGGTTTGTTGTTGTTGAGCTACAATGGGTTGATGTTATTAAAAAATACTCAGCTAATAGGCCAACTGACATTACAAAACTATTTATTTTATACCGTTAAGGTAAACGTATTAAACAAAATATTGGGCACAATACTATGAGTGAAGTACTATATGTCGTGGCTAATTATTTATTTGTAATACAATACTCTACAGGACATAGCCCAATTACAGAGCAGGAAATAACACAGTATAATAAATACATCACAAACAAGTGACTATAAAAACTACACATTTTTTATTTATTATAGGTGACAAAACAATTATTTTAGGAAGTGGGATTTTATATTTGACAATTTGCAACTAAATATATCTAAATTATCGCTAACACAATTTGTCACTTTACACATGGTATGGATCGGAGAATTCCCCAGAACATTTGTTCGAGATGTTTTTATGTAGAAAGTACTCGGGTGTCTGGAACAGATTCTAGAAATGCAAATATTGAACTTTTCCAGTAATGTTGGGCAGTCAACTATGCTTTTGATAATTTTATAGGTTAGTGCAACACTATAATATTCACGCCTTTTTTGGAGACTGTAAAAGTTATGCTTTTGTAACAATTCAGAGTGGGTTGTTTCTTTTGGAGGATAACTGCCATCGGTTTTTAGGCTTAGCAGTTTTAAAAATCGTCATTGAATTGCCTCTATTCTATCAATGTGATATTGATAAAAGGGATTCCACACAACTGACGTGTATTCTAACTTTGATCTTATGAAAGCATAGAATAAAGTTTTTGAAGTCGAAGTTTCTTTGAAATCACTACTGTTACGTGCAATTAATCCGTACAAACGACAGGAGGAGGTTACAACATTATCGATATGTCTATTAAATGATAGTGCGGTGTCAAATGTGACGCCAAGATCAGTAAATGTTTCTGGTCTCACCAGAGAAACGTTTTCTATTGAATAATCAAAGATCAAGATATCCGTTTTCAAACTGTAGGACATGACCTTACATTTATCCGGGTTCAGTGACAAGTTATTTCGATAACACCATTCTACAACCCGTCCTATGTTTGCTGAGAGGTTTACACAGTCATTTATGTTCTCAACGAGGCAGTGTAGTTTTAGATCAACGGAATATAAAAGGAAATACACATCTATAACATCTACAATATCAATAATGAATATATTGAAGAGCAACGGTCCCAGATTTGAACCTTGTGGAATACCGGAAAAAGCACTATATTCGGTAGATTTGAAACCATTGAGCTGAACATATTGTTTTCGATCCCATGAATAGGACTGAAAGAGTGCGATTAAGGATGGAGATAATCCAAAGGCTATAGTTTGTTCAGTAGAATGCCATGGTCAAGCCTGTCGAAGGCCCTAAAAAAGTATGTGTAGATAACATTGGTTTGGGCCCTATTGTCAATAGATTCAGCAATATGTTGGGTTACAGTCAGAAGATTGGTGACCGTTGAACGATTTTTCATAAAACCGTGTTGGTTCATACTTATATTGTAGCTAACATGCCGATATATAACTCGCTTCAGCAGAATTTCAAAAACCTTTGTAAAGTTGCAAATAATAGAGATAGGCCGATAATTTGAAATATCTCGTCTATCTCGTCCAGATCCTTGGTATTGTAGCCGATCTCAAGCAGATATTAATAAGTATAGATAGAGAACGAGCAAGCACAAGTGCACAATCTTTTAAGATGAAAGCTGGAATGTCATCTGGACCAGTGGTATCATTATCTCAAATTATTTTCTGAATTATCTCAAATTAGAAAATCCTGAGTGTTATATTGGTCATTTTATAAGACGTAGCTCGGCAACACTTCTCGCAGAAAACGGAGGAGATTTACTAAGCCTGAAACGGCACGGTGGGTGGAAGTCGGCTGCAGTGGCTGAAGGATATATTGAGAAATCAATAGTTGATAAGAAAAGAATCGCCGAATTAGTGCAAAAATGCAATTTAGACAATGAAGCTTCAAATATAACTTCTTCTGCAAGTCGAGATGCTGTCTTAGAAAACGTCCATGTTGAAGATGTTGCAGTGGAAAAAGGTGATGAATTTGTTCAAAATACGAGGATTGTTTGTAACACAGAAGTGAATTTACCCTGACAATACATGAAATGCTGGAATTGTTCTCATTATTCACCGAGGTGTTTTTTTATTATCATTATTTACCAAGGGTGACAAATATTGATTCTCGTTAGGGAAATGGAGTAAATAATAGCAATTTCTCAGCTTAGTAGTGAAAAAAAAATTATTATTGCTCTAATATAGTAGTAAACTCAATAGCTTCAGCTAGGTTTTGTAGTATATTACTGAAGACCTTAAATTATAAATATCAGTTATAAATGTTCCGATATGAATTTCACCATCATTAGAAAATTAATTGATTTATTTTGAAATGCAATAATGTTCTCATGAAATGTATTCTGTGAAAAAATGTTGTAGTGCATTATTTTTCAGACGAATGAAATTGGTTAATAATAAATTTGAAAATACTTTATGCTATGAAAATTTTGTGAATTTCAATCTACCAAGAGAGTATATTTTACATTTGGTGACCCTTGAGACAGACCAAATATAGCGGGCTTAATGCACATATAAATGCAAACTTTAATATTCAAATATATAAATTGATTAATGATGAATTGATAGTGTGTCGTAGTTTGATTTTGCTTATTTTGCAGGAGGCTGCTCACTTTCATAATTATCACTGTCAAGTATATTTCATTTTCAATTAATGTTGAAAGTCATTCATTTAGGAAAAGACAGGTTGTGTATACAATAGTAAACACAGCTGTATACAGTATAGGTATCCGAGCTCAGTGTGGCATGAGATATAGCGTAACGCCAAATCAGTGGGAAGAGAATCGCACAGTCTATTGCGCATGGTGCCTCGTCGCCACGGAATGCGTCGCCACGCCAGCAATTGGTTTTATGTGCGGTTCCATCGTTGGTCTCAAAAATACAAGTTTATAATTATTCAGACACTCACAGTCAGAATAGTCATGAAAATGGATATTTTGAAATAAAATGAAAAACATGTATCTTCCCCAATGCAATGGGGAATGTTCCTCAATTTGGGTCATTACAGCAAATGCAAGTTTGAACAAAATAAAGTTGAGTTTAATTCATGAGTTTTTCAAATTCACTTCGAACAATTTGATGTTTCAAATGTTGGATTTTAATTTCTAAAGGGATTTGTTTCTAATTCACATATTGGCAACAGCAAAGTTGAAATAATTCATACTCACCCAGATATTCTACTTTAGATAAGGAAAATTATCTTTATAAATCAACAATTGAGGCAAAATATAAATTACAGTCCAATACCACCTCCACAAGCCACACTTACAACAGTTGTTTTGTTATTTATTCATATATAGGAAGATAGGTTAGGTGCACAAAATGTCATATGTCACAGAATGTGTCGGAACTAGGAACATAAGTAAACAGAACAGCTCGCCTCTGAAATATGTCAACTTTGTTTGTCTCATTCAGGTAACACATTCATTGTCCTTTATTAGCTATAACCGATGTTGCCAAATGGTGAAATAGAAACGAATCCCTTTAAATGTTGAATGCATTATTTCATTCCTCTTTTTTGAGTATTCCAATAATTTTTTAAAGAAAAAGGTTAAAATGATAAAATGTTTAAAATGCGTTGGTTTAGATCTCTTTTATGAAAACTACTTGATTTTCGTCAGGAGGAACATTCTCCATTCCTGCTGTAAAAAATACTTTCCCTACTTATACCACGAATCACAATGAAATATATTCGACAGATAATTGAACAAGATACCTTACAGAAGTTAATCTTGCAGATGTGTGTTTCTCTTTTATAAAACAGCAGGTACTTTTTATAAATTTATTGACCGATTCCGTTCAGATGAAATGGTTCATTGAGAGAGCAGTTTCCATAAATATAAAACATGCTTTCGACATTACGAACTCAATTTTATTCATCACATTGAAACATGGTTATATCTACGCATGGCGGTTTATTTCAAAATTCAAATATGCGCATCCTAATGAGAGCATGTGGGGTCAAATTTTGTTTGTTGCTTCCAACGGAGTTTATCTGATATCTAGTGTATGAACGTATGAATAGTTGAAATTATATTTCCTTATATTCACTACATACTGCAGTATATGAATACGATACAAATGTTTTTTAGAATTAGTTTAGGTGTGTTTTGTACAGCGGTTATCGTGGGACTATTACTTGGTCAAAATGCAGACAATGTGAGTTTTCATTTAAATAGTAAGCATTGATTTTATGGTTAGAAATAATGTATCGATAATACTAATGTGAGTAAATGCCGTGAATTATTCTCTTATCAAGGAGTAAATAAGATATTGATGAATGGTATCGTAAGGTTAATAATAACTTATTCACTACAGATTTTGACATCAACTTCAAAAACGAAAAATTGAGAGGTTCATTACCAAGAAGCAGCTCCGTAAATGTATAAATCTTTTATTGATAAACTCTATTGATCATCATACAGAGAAGTGTCAAAGAAGGTGAAATGAAATGTGGAGGTGATGTGGAAAATGGATATACTTGTGTTTTTCTATAGTTTGTATTTTACAAAAATAAGGCCGATGGGTTGCAATTTTCGAAACTTTGGGAGGCTATAAAGTCGGGAAATAAGTACACCCGAAACTTTGTCTGGATACTAGGTCGCAAATATTTCTCAGATCACTGTTAACGATCACTAGGCTCCCATACCACACAACTGCAACCCCGTTCTAGACATGAGTTTCACACCAGAGATGAACTGAACAACTCACTTCTCGTATCTCGTGGCTGAGGCACTTCATACCTTCCAACTGAAACAATTACCCAACAGACAGTATACAGGGTGTAACTAGATAAGTATAAAACATTTAACAAGGTGATTCCTCATCGAAAAAAAGGTAGGATCTTTCATATAAAGAAATTTCATTGGAGCATCCCTTGTTAAGATACAACCCCTTAAAAGGGGTACATAAAATTTGTATAAAAATTTTTTCACAATCACTAAAAAAGTTACAATATTTAAATTAACCTGAGGTTTTGTACTACCAAAAAAACACTTAGCCAGAAATTTATTTGGTTTACCCCATGGTTGTAAGGGGTGGAAAACACAACCCCTAAAATTTATGTCCAATGTAACTTTTTGTCTTATCATTTGATTAGCATTTGAAAATTCATTCTAAACAAAAAATGTCTTTTGGGTTTTTTGCCCAAAATAAACCAGTTCGCAGCAAAAAATTATTTAACGAACAAATACAGAGATACATCGTCATAAAAGCGAAAATACGAAACTAATCTATCTAGTAGGTCGCTATTAGCGATAGTGACAATTAAATTGGTATGACTCTGTCAGTTTGTGAATTTTCGAAATTGAGTTAATACTAATTGTTTGTTGTTGTTTTGTTCTTAATTTGTTACTTCAATAATTCACTTGTTATTGAAATGGCATACACAAATGAGGAAATGGCTGATATGCTTTATGTTTACGGTCTGTCGCAGGGGAATGGGTTAGAAGCTTCTAGAAAATATGCTGGAATGTATCCTCAACGGCAGCATTCTTCACATAGAATATTTGCTCGACTTCATCAACGATTACAAGAATATGGTTCATTCGACAAAAGAACGCAGGATTGTGGTCGCCATCGGGAAGTACGAACACTACTGCTTGAGGAAGCAGTACTTAATTTGATTGAAGAACAACCTACTACCAATACTAGAAAGATTGCTTTCCAGCTAAATGTTGATCATATGACGGTATTTCTGATTTCAAAAGAACAACTCGTATACCCTCACCATCTGCAACGAGTACAGGTACTCTGTTACCGCGAGACTTTCCGAACCGTCTTGAATTTTGCAATTGGATGCTGGAAATGATTAGAAGAAATTGTGACTTTCTGAAGATGATACAATTCACAGACGAATGTAGTTTTTATCGGGACAAGATTATTAATTTTCATAATTACCACATATGGGCTAATGCAAACTAACCCTGAACTAACGAAACTAACCATCAAGAACAGTTTTCTGGGGATGATTTAATTAGGCCTCATTTTATACCTCCTCGATTAAATGGTGAGGCATACGTTCAATTTTCGAAAGAAGTGCATCCAGTACAAGGAGGAAGTTCCTTTGGGCGTCAGAAGGAATTTTTTTTTATGCATGATGGGGTTCCCGCCCATATAGTCAAGTAGCACGTCAGCATTCAATTGAAACATATGCAAATAAGTGGATAGGTCGAGGAGAACCACAGAACTGGCCCGCTCGATCTCCGGATCTCAATCCTCTTCATTTTTCTAGTTGGGGCCATTTACAGCATTCGGTTTATCGTACTACTGTTCGCGATGTAGAGGACTTAAGAAACCGCATCATCGATGCGTGCAGGGTAATCAGAGAGACTCCTGTAGTATTTGAGCGAATACGTGCCGACATCTAGACGCATGGGTAATGTCTGAAGGTAGACATATTGAACATTTACTATGATTTATGCATGTTGTGTGTTTTTTTAATAATAAATTAGTTTTGTTCATTACCCTTCAATCGTTTGATGCCGGTACTAACTACAAAATAACAATAAATCCAGTTCGTATTTATGACGATGTATCTCTGTAGTTGTTTGTAAAATAATTTTTTGCTGCGAACTGGTTCATTTTGGGCAAAAAACCCACGAGACATTTTTTGTTTAGAATGAAACAGGCTATCGGAAATGAAGTTTTGAATGGTAAACAAATAATAAAACAAAAAGTTACAAATGAATTTTAAGAGTTGCGTTTTCCACCCCTGACAACCATGGGGTAAACCAAATAAAATACTGGCTGAGTGTCTTTTTGGTAGTACAAAACGTCAGAATGATTTCAATATTTAACTTTTTCAGTGCTTGTGAAAAAATTGTTATACAAATTTTATGTACCCCCTTCAAGGGGCTGTTTTTTAACAAAGGATGGTCCAATGAAGTTTCTTTATATTGAAGATCCTATCTTTTTTTCGATGAGGAATCACCTCCTTAAATGTTTTACACTTATTCAGTTACAGCTTGTATTGCTCTAATTACCAAAATTGATATGCGCTCACTGACATTTTTGATAATTTGGATATCCTGTTTTTATTGAAGGGGTTATATTTTTAGGCCTGATTAATTGAAGAAATGTGTAGGATTCCCACATATTTTTGTATTAAGATGGAGTTGAAGAAAGTCTGCTTCAATTCCATAACAAATGTTTGGAATGGAAAAGTGTGTCAATATGAAAGTATTTCCTTCGAGACATGTTTTTTTTTTCGGGAAATTCAATATTTATATAAAAGTAGCGGTTTCAGGAGGTCTTTTTTCTTCCAGTTTGCGTCTGAAAGTTACTTTTTTGCATGATCCACATATCTATGTATAGAGTAACATATTTGAAAATTGATTTATCTCTTTATTTCTTTGGAAGATTCCCACATTTTATTGGATATACTCTAATGGTAATTGCTCATTTTTTTATTTCATGAGTACATTTAATATCAGAGTAAGTCAAATTGGTGCAGTTTAGGCGCAATGAATACGAATTTTGGAGTCGATTGACTACTGTAGATAAAACTAAAATACAGTTCAAACAGTGGACCGCAGAAAAAAAACCTGGATAAAACACGTATTTTCAGCTGGGAATATGTAGGCGACTGTTTTTGGGATAGTCATGGATTTATTTCAATTAATTATATCTTCAAAAAGGGAAAACCATTACAGGAGCATACTATGCATCATCAGAAAAAGAAAATCCTGTGCCACTAAGACAACGCACCGTCTCACACCTCAGCTGTTGTCATTGCGAAATTCCATGAATTACAGTTTGAACTCCTCAATAAAATCCGCCCTACTCACCCGATCTAGCCCCAAACAACTTCTTGGTGTTCCCTCATCTGAAAATTGTGCTCGGAGGACAGATATTTTCGTCAATTGAAGAGGCAATCACCTCCGTGGACAAATATTTTCCAGAGGAATCGCGTATCGAGAAATATGTTGCAGTTCTGGTATGTGAGAAAGATGTTTGTGTAGAATTCATTCTACTTTTCAGTCTGTCATTTCTGGTATCACAAAACAAATATTTCTGTTTGACAAAGAGAATTACAATTTGATTTTTTTTTGTAATTATATTTCACCTGATATCAGATTTTTATTTCGGCTACGGAAAAGAGGTAAAGAAAAAATTTGTTATAGGATGATGAAGCCGCGTACATTGTCACTCTTCCCCTTGGCAAGATCCAAGGACATGCATTGAAAAGCCACAAGGAAGCGTTGTACTATGCTTTCCAAGAAATTCCTTATGCATCTCCTCCAGTGGGAACTTTGAGATTCAAAGTAAGACAACAAATCCACATTGATATTTTTTTTTCTCATTTCGATACTTTATAGGACCCTGTACCACCAAGGCCCTGGACTGGGATTTTGAACACCACAAAAAATAAAAAAATTTGTATGCAACTATATAAAGATGATCCCAGAGAAACTGAAGACTGTTTATATCTCAACGTGTATACGCCCACGGTAGGTTTAAATTACAAGTTCACAAGTGGATGAGAATGAAAATGTTTATTGTATATCCCTCATATATATATAGTGACTCAAAAGCTAACGGTTAGGTTAAATTAGGTTGGGTCCAAAGTGAGTGGGTCTATTCGACCCTCCACCGCAACCAGCAAGGGTTAATTGTGGCTCACATAGTTTGTATGGTGAGTGGTCTTTCAGGTCAGATGGAAACCTGATTCGACCAGACGACTCAGTCGTTTCCTGGCTGCACCACCAAATCTTTTTTTAGATTCAGTTATTGGATCAGGAGTTCGGGAGTTGAAAAGCTCTCGCTCCTGAAGTAAAATCACAGGGAGTTCAGTTGGAGTCGTAAAATCGATATCCATCTCCTCTGTAGACTCGCTCCTGAACTAAATTCACAGGAAGGTCAGTTGGAGTCGTAAAATCGACATTCATCTCCTCTGTAGACTCGCTCTTGAACTAAATTCACAGAAAGGTCAGTTGGAGTCGTAAAATGGACATCCATCTCCTCTGTAGACTCGCTCCTGAACTAAATTCAAAGGGAGGTCAGTTGAAGTCGATAACTCGACATCCATCTCCTCTGACGACTCGCATCTGAACTGAATTCACAGGGAGGTCAGTTGGAGTCGTAAAATCGACATCCATCTCCTCTGTAGACTCGCTCCTTAAATAAATTCACAGGAAGGGTCAGTTGGAGTCGTGAAATCGACATCCATCCATCTTGTTTGCTAACCTGCTCATGGGTGGTTTGTTCCTCCACCTGACATTTTCTGCGTACGCCGCTCAAGAATTTGGTGCAAGGCGGTTTTATAAGGTACCCTGCTCTTGAGAAGCTCTTGCTCCTGAAGTAAATTCACAGGGAGTTCAGTTGGAGTCGTTAACTCGACATCCATCTTCTTTGAAGACTCGCTTCTGAACAAAATTTACAGGGAGGTCTGTTGGAGTCGTGAAATCGACATCCATCTCCTCTGTAGACTCGCTCCTTAAATAAATTCACAGGAAGGGTCAGTTGGAGTCGTGAAATCGACATCCATCCATCTTGTTTGCTAACCTGCTCATGGGTGGTTTGTTCCTCCACCTGACATTTTCTGCGTACGCCGCTCAAGAATTTGGTGTAGGTCAGTTGGAGTCGTTAAATCGACATCCATCTCCTCTGTAGACTCGCTCCTGAACTGAATTCACAGAAAGGTCAGTTAGAGTCGTAAAATCGACATCCATCTCCTCTGTAGATTCGCTCCTGAACTAAATTCACAGAAAGGTCAGCTGGAGTCGTAAAATCGACATCCATCTCCTCTCTAGACTCGCTCCTGAACTAAATTCATAGGAAGGTCAGTTGGAGTCGTAAAATCGACATCCATCTCCTCTGTATACTCGCTCCTGAACTAAATTCACAGGAAGGTCAGTTGGAGTCGTAAAAATCCATCTGCTCTGAAGACTCGCTTCTGAACTAAATTCACAGAAAGGTCAGTTGGAGTCGTTAAATCGACATCCATCTCCTCTGTAGACTCGCTCCTGAACTGAATTCACAGAAAGGTCAGTTAGAGTCGTAAAATCGACATCCATCTCCTCTGTAGATTCGCTCCTGAACTAAATTCACAGGGAGGTCAGGTGGAGTCGTAAAATCGACATCCATCTCCTCTGTATACTCGCTTCTGAACTAAATTCACAGGGAGTTCAGTTGGAGTCGTAAAATCGACATCCATCTCCTCTGTAGACTCGCTTCTGAACTAAATTCACAGGAAGGTCAGTTGGAGTCGTAAAATCGACATCCATCTCCTCTGTAGACTCGCTTCTGAACTAAATTCACAGAAAGGTCAGTTGGAGTCCTAAAACCGACATCCATCTCCTCTGTAGACTCGCTTCTGAGCTAAATTCAAAGCGAGGTCAGTTGAAGTCGATAACTCGACATCCATCTCCTCTGTAGACTCGCTCCTGAACTGAATTCACAGAAAGGTCAGTTGGAGTCGTAAAATCGACATCCATCTCTTCTGTAGACTCGCTCCTGAACTAAATTCACAGGGAGGTCAGTTGGAGTCTTAAACTCGACATCCATCTTCTCTATAGACTCGGCATCAGAAATAATTTTTAAGTTTACTCTGTCCATAGTAGTCCCACAAGTAGCTGGGGAAAGAAGGCAGAGCCCCACAGGTGTGTGGTGTGGTGTGTGTGGTGTGTATCCTTGCCTCTCGGCAAGGATACACACCTTAGGATTAAGCCATCGTTGGGATGCCATTCAGTTAGGGAATAATAGAACCACAATTGATTCTGTCATTTCCGTATCCGATGGCCGATTTGCTCAACCCCCACATTCCAAGCCAATGCACTCGACGAAAACAGCATGCATAGTGGTTCAGGCAATTGAAGGACAAATTTCACAGTATGTCTCAATGTGTTGAAGCCATCAGTTTTAGCGAAAAAAATTATTCCTCATGAAAATTCATCCAAGATAAAATAACAAATTCTTTCAGTTATATGCAAGGTGTGTCAAAAATATGATGCTGTTCTGGAAAATAATTGTTATTGAAAAATGTTGATTAAACTTGAATAATCATTTTTGAATGTGCAATTGCAATAATCCACAATGAAAAATCAGATCTTGTTATTATATTTGGCTGAGAAAATATGAGCATCCTAGGGTCGTCTCGAGATCACAAAGCTCAATTTTGTTCCGACTCCCTATTGAAAAACAGTGTGGGTCAGTTGCAATCAAACAAGTGAGAAATTCCCAATGCGCTCTTTATCTATTTTAAAACCCGATCATCATAAACATCAATTCTCATCTTAAATGTTTTTGTCGACGTTATTTTCAAGAAGTACTATTTATTTCATTCATTCACTGAACTTTATATGTTACGAAACGAAACATGACACCGGTATTTTCATAGAATCCAGACGAATGTAATTCTTCACAACTACTTTCTGTCTACGTTTTTGTACACGGAGGTTTCTTCTGTAAGGGAGATGGTTCATTTCAAAGTTTTGGACCACAATTCTTCATGGACTATGGAATTGTACTGGTGACATTGAATTACCGACTAGGGGCATTTGGTAAGTGATTTCAACTGATCTAATAGATTGTTCAAACTTCGATTCGTTATACAGATACATTATTTCAGCTGTTATGGTTGGTGATAACCATCTCTTCACAGATCCAGAAAGAACTTCGAGCAGTGTTATATACATGATGAACAACTCTCAAAATTTAGCTCACAGAAAATTAATTATTCTTCAAATTCTATAAATGTAACATTCACTTTCAATCTTTTCACGTGATTGAACTTGAGTAGGTTTGAAAGTGAAGAATATTTCATTTGCATGGAGTCCCGTCCAAAATCTTCAGTCCCCATTTTGTAATTTTTGATACTTTTATATTTTAACAATTGATACACGGATCCCGATTCTAGTTTTGAAACTTTCTGTAGTGATAGGGGAGCCCAAGCGGGGTTTCCGAGATTTAGTAAAGCGCGGCAGATTAATATACAGGGGGATACCTAGTACCCTGTTTAGTACCTCCACCAAATATGAGCCCCATATATAAGGCCGCCTGTGAGGGATAAAGGATCAGATTGGTCAGATCAAGGTAGGGTGAATTAATTACCTGATAAAAATGTATATTCCAGTAATCTGACAAATTGAGAGTGACGTAAAGAAAGGGGAGGGCAGCAAAGTTGTAAAAACATAACGTCATTTCGACAGTCTCGAGCGTAGCTTATTTTTTTTTTATTTTGAAGAAAATAATTCAAGGATAACGAAAAATATATAATCTGACGATTTCCGCAAGCCGAAAAATTCGTCGATAAAGTTTAATGCGTGCAGCTGTGTGGTACCTATATTTCCCTGCACGAGTTTCTATCTCACCATGCTCTATTCACTTTTTCTCTAACTATCGCTCTCTCACTCTGTACCCACTCTGAATTTAGTTGCCATGACGCCATCACAGCTGATCACAGAGACTCGTTCGTGATGAAGCTGAAGATGATGATTAATCAATCAGACAATTGATGGATGTAGCCGTTACTACGTGGTAGGAAATCATAATGAAGAAAAGAGAAACTAAACTTTCTATGTTTTTTACCACTTTTATTTTTAACTGACGTTTCTGCAGTTTCGTCCTACAAGGACATTTTCAAACTTATACAATATATAAGTTTGAAAATTTTTTGCCAAAAAAATCATCCTATCAAATTTGTCTANATCAACGGATGGACGAAATCTTCTGCTGAAGCAATTGGCTTGGATACGAAACAGAGGAAAATAACCAATCACTCTAATAGAGCAACTGCAGTCAGTCAACTAGCTAAGAGTGGAGTTCAAGAACAGCAATTGTTGAAAATTACTGGGCACAGTAATGGAAATTCCATAAAACCTTATTTGAATATTCATTAATTGATCAATTGATTATAAAAAAATTTAATTTTTTTAGCATTTGTTTGAAATTATTTTGTCATGAATACAAGTATTCTACTTCAAAAACATACACTCATTTATTTGCATGCTGTTTCCTGAGCTTTTCAATTAATTAAGTTTAAGAAAATTAAAAAAAAATACCGTTTTTGTCAGATTAAGCGAATCCCTTTAGATTATCGTCAGATTATGAGACAGCACGTTTGAAACATGAAGTTGAACCATATATATTTCAATCTGACGCTGGAGTATTTCGAAAGGACGAATTTTTTCTGCACATTATAATAATGACCGCGTGTTTGCGCCCGATCTAAATCGTCAGATTATTGAATGAGAGCTTTTTTTGTTGCACTCAACACCCCCTTAGAAAATCTGACGCATCCATTACATTTTTTTTCTTTTCACTTCCAACCCTTACGTACAACCACCCACATCATGCAAACGATCAGATTAACATACCAACATTATTAAAATTCGCAGGACATTGATGCTATCAATATCCGACGCACTCGAGTATGTCCATGCAACAGTATTTTTTTACATATTTAAAAATCTATAGTCTCTTCCCCCACCGATGAAAAGGTACATATCATATAACATTTTTTTCTTCTTATAATCTAAGCTTTGCAACCTAATATGTCTTAATAACGGTCGAGAAAATCCCCATTTTGCATCGTGGGCTCCCCTGCTATAAGTAGTTCAGTTAGAATAATGAAGTTGCATTACACATTACTTGTAAATTGGTTTCAACTTTGATATGTACGATGATATGGCTCAATATATTTTCCAATTTCTAATTCTCCCATTCCTAGCCACATTCGATATTTTATAAGAACAAATTTGTTTTGGTTTTCATACTGTTAATCTCTCGAGTGAATAATGATGATTTTCTGTTTTGATTCTCTCCGTATATTGACACAATCGAAACAATCACAGAAGAGTCATTCAAAAAAATTATTCTGAAAGTATGTATAAAATAAATAAATTCTCTATCATAACGAAGGAAAAGAATCCAAAAAATAAATTTATCACAATGTGACACTTTATATTTTTTCAGGTTTTCTCAGTACTGCAGATGAGGTTATATCAGGTAACTTTGGACTGAAAGACCAAAATTTAGCTTTGAAATGGGTGAAAGATAATATACATCTCTTTGGTGGAGATTCATCGAAGATTACATTAGGAGGACAGAGTGCGGCGGGAGGAGCAGTTGGTCATCACCTTCTGAGTAAACAGTCGAAAGGTATGTTTTAGAGGTACCAAGTTTAATTATGTCTAGTGAGCACGGTCATCCTCCCAAAAGTCATAGTTTCAGATGAAACAGGAGGAAAATAGTGTATTCCAAGCTTTTTCTATCTATTTCATGAGATCTATCGACTAGGAAAGGCAATATTATCTAGTGAAATAACCGAAATAATCATGTCTTGAGAGTGAGTTATTGAAGTATTAACGGAATACTGTTTGAAGATATATTTCTGTAATATATCAATATCAATATATAGTGATATCAATATTTGATATCGATATTAATCTTCTGCTTCCATTCTCTTTTCCAGAAGAAATCGGGAATGATCACAATGCTCATGAACCTTCAGTGAATGAGAGTCGGGATAGTTTCCAGAACAATTCACTAACTTTCTTATAAGTCAGTGGGATATGCTTGAAGTGTGGCAGTAAACTAAAACTGGCAGTAAATAAAAATCTAAAGGAATGAACTTCAATTATTTGAGCCAGTCTCGAATATACCTACACAGTAGGTTGGCTGGACTGATGCCTCTCGAATATAATCCAACGCACTTCGTGGTATTAGCCAGCGGAGTAGTTGTTTTCTGATAGGCGTCAGTCCATTCAACCTTCTATGTAGGTATATTCGAGACTGGCTTGAACGTTTAAAGTTCATTTCTTTAGATTTGTTTACTGCCAGTCTTCAAGCATAGCCCACTGACTAATAAGAAAGTTTTTCTTCCTTATTCAGAGGAATCGGGCACATTTCGGATATGCAGTAGGTTAATACCCCGCCCACTAGATGGAGTGAAGTTTTGTTGTTCGCTACAACTTAGGAAGAGGAATGAAATACTCTAAAAGAATTCCGATTGTCAATTCTGTTTGAAATTTGTTTTCCGTTAATCAGCTGTCGCCCCCATACAAACCACAACTCTCAGAAGTTGAGAAACTTGTGCGAGCTAAGGACTAACGGGGTCTTACCTTTTAACGTGTGATTCCCAACACGGAATTATGGAATATCATTGACTTTGGGTCGATGATGGCCACTATCTTGCATTGATGAGTGGCTGATGAGCCCGAAAACGGTCTGCAAAGTGTGCCCGTTCCAATATTGAAGGTCGACTCTTTCAGTTGTATTGCCAATTGCATATGCAGGACATTTTATTTTACTCGAATACGAAAATATCAATTCAAAATGTTTTATATTAAGAATTAACGGGAAATTATATCTGATTTAATTTTCAGGACTCTTCAGAGGACTGATTATGCAAAGTGGTTCGCCTCTTTGTGGAAAGATGTTCCAGAAAAGTCCACGATATTTTGCTTACAAACTGGGATCTCTGCTGAACAGTGACTTTGGCTCCAATAATTCATCCAGAGAACTCTTGGAATTGCTTCAAAATGTTTCTGCAAAAGATATCAAAGGAAACAGTGACATGGAGGTAAACCTACATGAAAGTCAAGTATAGAACTTTGATTCAAAGGTTAACAAAAATGAGCTGATATTGATTTCCCGATTTACAAAGTTTGTCAGAAATGTTTTTTCAATTGAATTCACCACCAGGATAGACAAAAAATTTAATTTCTTCAATACCTCATAAACTGGGAAAAACGTTTTGAATTTTCTCTTATGGTTTTCCTGAGTATGCATTTTTACTATCTGTAACTTTGAAAACCCTACAAACTGGCAGACGTAGAGAAAACCTATCATGTCAATACATTGAAAGTGGAAATGGGGTGTTTAATAATTTCTGCAGAATCAGATTATCAGCAATAGTTGAGAAGTTGATTGAATTGATAATTATCAAATTTCAGATACTTTCAGAAATATCAGAGAGAATTAAATTTTCTGATATCGATTGATCACTTCGATTGACTAGTTTACTTAAAAGTGTGTGCATCACAAACAGATACCCGTAACTTTCATTATTTTTTTTACCTCCCCCCCTTTTGCATCAAACCTGCGTTTATTTTGCCACAGAATTTTCTAAGCAATCGATTGACATTTCAAATTGATATTTTAGATTCAATTATGAATGTTAGGAGTATATTGTATATTTTTTCATTAAGTGTAGCTAAAAGGACTGCTATATTGGTTGGAAACAAAACACTTATATTGGTTCTCCTAGTTCTCTCGTTGACTACGGGTTGATTTGTGTTTTATGTTTCGGCTCCCGTTTTGGTGAGCAAAGAGGGTCAAGTGAATGTCATTTCGAAGGTTGTTTGACTCCCTTTCCAATAGTAGTGATTTTTCTAAAGGTTGTGAGTTTTTACGGTTTTCAGATGATGAGCCACAATGTTGAATATTTTTTTAGCTAGAAACCCCGCAGAACGTTGTTCGATATATTTACCACGAGTTGGTACATTCATATGATTACTTTTTGTTCTAGTATCCATAGGTTTTAGTTTAATTTCATTGGATGTGGGTCAGTAATCACATCCACATTATGTAGATGTTTTTCAGCCCCACCTGTTTAGACTACAATTTCATATGATTTTTGGGACTCTCCTAGTGCATGATACAATGTCCATTGGGTTTATCTCTATAATTTATTGTAGAGCTATCAGTCTTAACAACACTGATATTTGCATTTCAATTTCTTTCTGTTTCCTAATTCTGATAGAACATTTTAGTGTCTCTCTGATGATGTACCCAACCGTCAAAAATATTTATATTGTCCTTTACAGATCCCATTCGAAATGAGAAACTCTGTTGGAAATGAGGACAATAGAATATGGGCACCTGTAGAAGATGGCCAATTCGTTCAAGGATCCATGCATGAAAATCTGAAGCTGGGACGCTTCAACCTGGTTCCTATTCTGATGGGAATAACTTCTGAAGAGCAACTTCGCTTCAGTAAGTATCCACAATAGTTAGGATATTGAATTAATTGATCTTCGTGAATGCAAGATTCATCAGTGATACAGATAAATAAGAAAATATTTGATAGTCAGTCAAAGAAAATGCGATGACAACCGGCCTTGTGTCCTATAAAATCAGAAAGGCAAATGCAAGGCAACTCAACCAGAACCCAAAACAAAGTATCCGTAATTCTACCAAAGTTTCATCAAAGGTGCTAAGCCGAACCAAAAATGCATTGCTGGAATAAACGTCTATGGAAGACGTTTACAGAAAAAGTGAAGGTGATGATAATTTTCCCACGAAAGCTTTCATTTTTCAGTGCAGCTTTGCAAGGCATCTTGATGAAACCACGAAGGCTTCGTTTCAAGGATCTGGTTTCATATTGCCATTCGATGAGAAAGTGAGGTGATTATGATCACAAATAACACCCAAATCAGCCAGTCACACGGTGCAGAATACTTGAAACTGTTGAATGAACTAAAGGCAGATCCAATACTAGAAATGCCCGTGGATAACACAGTTCCGCAGTACAACTTACAAAAAAATTTCAAAATCAACATATCAAGTAGAGAAGACTGGCAAAATGGCCCACCGATAAAAGTGAAAGAAACTTGGTATTCAAATGGCTCAAAGACCCAAGAAGGAGTGAGAGCTGGTATATACGGAGGCAGAGCAAAAACTAGACAGGCTGATTCACGGTGGATGGCACATTAGACGTTTCTGGTGAACCATAACTTTAAAAAAGCACCAAGAAACTTGAAATTGGAAATATTGATATGAATAATTATAAAAAAGTAAAACAATCATGTGGAATATTTCGAAATATGTTCGAATCGCTGGCCGTTCACTTCCAAGCACTTTAAAATGCGGGTGTTGACTGCTTTCGTGGTGGCAGATCTGATTTCGTTGGGATCCAAATCTTCGAATGTTTGGGCAATCCTTTCTAACAATTCATCTCTCGAACGCACGGGTATTTTGTAAACTTTTTCTTCAAACATTCCCCACAAATAAGAATCTGATGGATTAAGATCGGGTGATCTTGCTGGCCAATTCCATGGTCCCAAGCGCCTCATCCACCGATCGTCAAATAGTCTATCCAGTTCTGTGTTCGTTTTTCTTGTGCAATGTGCAGGAGCTCCGTCTAGTTGGTACCAACAGTTTCGATAATCTTCGAGTGGTAGATTATCCACGAAACTGTCTACAGTATTCTCCAAAATATCACGTACCTCAATTTGTTGTCCATCAACATGCAGAAGACATTAAAAGTAAATTTTTTTTGAAATCCGGCTTCTTTTGTGACGTGAGGATTTTCACTGGACCAATAATGACGATTTTTTCTATTGAAAATCCCTTCTCTCGAAAATTTCGATTCATCAGTCCAAATAATTTTATTTAAAAAAAGTGGATCTTCTTGAATGCGTGTCAACAACATTTCACAAAATTCTACTCTCTGTTGAGGATCTTGAGGCTTCATTGCTTGAATTTTGGTGAATTTATAATCATGCATTTTATGTCTTCGCAAGATTCTTTGAACCGATGAATATTTTATACCCAAATCTTCTTCAGCACTTCTCATCGATGACTCGGGAAATGCGTGAAAATATGCTAAGACATTAATCTGGTTGTCTTCGAAAGTTACGGGTCGAGGCAAGTTTCTTGGTGCTTTTAAAGTTGATCCAAATGCATTGAAATTGTTCTGAATTCGTATAAATTTCTTGAGGTTCATTGGCAGTAGATTCGGTTCTGGTTCACCAGAAACGTCTAATGTGCCATACACCGTGAATCAGCCTGTATAAACCATCGTCCTGCTGAACTACAACTGTAAGGTTGTATGGGTAGTGGTGGGTCTACTATCGGCGCATAGACGGCACAGGAAATATATGAGCAACATGGGTCTGACAGAAGAAACCCAATGCAGGTTCTGTCAAGAAGAGAAAGAAACCGCACAGCATGTGCTCTGTGAGTGAGAAGCGATAGCAAGGCTGAGACACGCAAGATGCGGCGAAGAAAAATCAGAGGCTGCTAGCTATATGAAGGGGTCAGTGTCAAGGCTATGGAGTCTCGTCAAAGAGATCAATTCAGACAATGAGCTGTATCAACCGAGGAGCATCACAATAGATCGCAGTGAATCAGGCCATGAGCTAGCTCCCCGATAACCTGATCCAATCTAATGATGATAAATATATGAAATTTGAAATGGATTCATTCTCCAGAAGCAAAAATTATATGAATTATAATATGTTACAACCGTGCTACATTTTTGAATCGAGTTTTTCTGGAACAAATGATATGTAGAACATCCTAATTTCAGCAAAATTTTCATTTTTGAATATTATTGGAGTTTTATCCCAACACAAAACCATCATTTTCAACACCTCGACTCGTTTTGAATCATCAAGTGAATTTCAAAAGAAATTTTTGTTTGACGGTGGTTGACAATGTTTCGTGGTGTATTTCATCAGTTCGGACTTCCATTGTCTAATATAAATTGACTTGAAATTCCTACGGTCATCTCCCAGTGAAAACCAATGAAGCGGAGAGAGAGAAGAAGGGATAGGTGAAAGCACTCGGATCTCGGGGGAATAAGTCCAGTTATCACCCGAAGACGATTGTGGGTACTAACAATCGAAACGTCGTGACATAACTTGGTTTGAAATCTTTTAATTTTCATTTTTAATTTTTTGTTAATAATAATTTTTAATTTTCAGCTTTTATTAATATTTAAGTTTTTATTTTTTTGTTGTTTTGTTTTAAGTCATTTCTTTGTAATTTCAGTTTTTTTGTTCGAATAAAATTGTTATTTTCGGTTAATCTTTTAATATTTTTTCAGGAATTTCAAATCAATTTATATTATATTAGACAATGGTCCGAACCGATGAAATTCAAAAAGAATATTGAACTTTCAATCTTCCTCTTGAAAATCATCGCTTGGTGATCGAGAAACGTGTCTAGGTATTGAAAATAATGGTTTGGTGTTAAGATGAAATTCCAGTAATATATATTACTACACCAAAGCTTCCAAACAGTTCATCACAATTTTCAATTTTTGTGTAAAATTTTATATTCACTAAATAAACTTACTTCAACATCCGAATTTTGAAAGAATATTGTAAATTATTTAAAGCTAGTGGGAAATCTTTGAGATGGAATTTATAATAGCTTCATATTCAGAAGTATTGAAACAATATCTTGTCCATAATTTAGTCTTTAAAATAAACATACCGAGCTATTGAATCAGTTTTATTTGAGAAATGACTATTTGATATTACAACGATAAAAATAAAAACAACAATAAAAAGCAATTTCAGCTGCAGGATAATCCGGAAAAACCTGCAACACCACATCATCTGAAGATCTTGATCTGTCAAAATTGAAAAATTGTCGACTGCTCAGTAGATATATTGGGTCATATGAAAATAGTTGAATTTGAATTTGTGAGCCATTTTATTCTGATATTACAGATTTGAATAAACTCAAGTCCAAGGCAAAATATTTTGACAGCAACACCTCCTTCTTGATCAATGGAAATCTCAATATGAAGGCAGAAAACAAGCAGCCAGCCGGAGAAATGTTGAAGAAATTGTATACAAATAGTTCATTTGGAGAAGAATTTGGATCTTTTGTCAGGGTAGGTTTCAATTTTCAATTCACTCTGATACTGAGCAAATATTATTTGTAATTTGTTGAACGGTAGCTAGTTAGACTGACGTGAGTGATATACTGTACCTACAATATCAACCGTTATATGAAATGGTGATTCGAGCTCTGTGGCCAAACAATAAATTTTTCCTGCGTATTATTCAACCCGTGCCATGATTCATACGATAAAAGGAAAAATTTCGATAATCATTGGCTCACACAAGCTAGGACTTTTGAGGGTTTTCGCTCGAAGGAGGCTACGTCTGCTTAATGGTGAAACAAGGTATAAGATTACAATATATCCTTACATTTTTAGCTACAGGGATATTTGAGAGAATTCAACTTCCAGTCTTGATGATAACGTTCGTTTCTATTACTGAAAATGTCATGTTTTCATAACATCTTCTTCAAATATGAATCAAATGTCATAACATTCTTGTACCATACCATCAAGTTGAAAAAATGAAAGAAAATAATAATTTTTCTCTCTTCTTTCTGGTCTCTTTCTCTCTTTCGAAAATGAAAAGTAATGTAACTTACAAATCTTTCACCTTTCAAATAGAGATATACGCTCAAATCACTGTATAGTATAAAACAGAGTCGCTTCTCGCTGTCTGCCCCTCGCTGTATGCATAGACCTTTAAACTACGCAACGTATTTTGAAGCGGTTTTTAAATAGATGAAGTGATTCAAGAGAAAGATTTATAAGTATATAACATGCAAAATATAATAGGAAAGACTTATAATTTCATAGGTCTCTAGTGTGATGTAAATAAACACATTTTCTGCGCGCGCGCTGGCTAAACCCTACGCGATGGTATATGTTTATCTTTTACGGATAATCTTCAATGATCAATTTTCATTCTCCACTTTTTTAAGAATCGATTTTGAGCAAAACAGCATTGATCTTTATTCGATTAGTACCTTAAATAAACTGTGCATTTATTATAGATCGATATGGTCCTTTACAGCATGTGATCTGAATAAACATTTTTGATGACGTTACAGATTCAAAATGCAGAGACATAGCGGCTGCGGCGTTCATATGTATATTATGTATCAGCATTGCACCCGTGCGGAGCTGCGGCGAGTCGCCAGTACAGTACATTCTTGGGTCCCAATTAGATATTGAAATAATTTCAAACAAGAATGAGAACAGACAATCTACTTGTATAGCAAGGTGGTAATAATTTCTCAAACCCAAGAACACCTGCTACCAGAGAAATAAGTCGTGTCGCATTGACGTAAATTTGATATCATCACTATGATCGAAAATAGATGTTGTAACTGAGTCATGACTGAAAATATTGATATAAATCATTTTTTACAGTACATTAGTGATGCCAAATATACCACTCCTGTTGCACGACATGCGGATCTGCAGTCCAAATATACAGACGTATTTTTTTATCAGTTCTCATATCATGGCAAGCTGAACTTCAATACCGCTTCAGTTCCTGGTAAGTGGATTCGTCATATGGTTCGAGCTTTTGAGGGAAATCCTGATGAAAAAGGAGAAATGAAACTTTCCATATTTTTTTACCACTTTCAGTTGTAACTAAAGTTACTGCGGTTTTGTCCTAAATGGATATTTTGAAACTAATTAGTCTGAAAATTGGAATGAAACTGCAGTAACGTTAGTTACAAATACAAGTGCGTTTAAAAAACATAGAAAGTTTCATTTCCCATTTTTCATCATAATTTCTCACGATAGCTCAATTTTCTTTGAAACTATCCATATAGGACACTTCACTGAAACCAATTTGTTTGAAAATGCCTATATAGAACAAAAATGCAATAGAATTGGTTACAAATTGAAGTCGAAAAATAAAAATACTTTTAAAAACTGAAAAACACCTTCTCAAAGAATATCGAACAGAAAAATTGAAAATATTTTGTTCAAATAACCTTGAAACAATAACGAACGAAGAATACTAGTATTATTGTGGAACAAACGACGAGTGCTTGATATACAAAAAATATGGCATAAAGCGCCCACGCTTTCTTCACAATAATACTTGTATTTTTCGTTCGTTATTGTTTTAAGCTCATTTTAAAAAAAATATTTTTAACTTTTTAGTTCGATGTTCTTCAAAAGCGTGTTTTTTTAGTTTTCTAAACTATATTTATTTTTGATTTTTCAGTTTCGTATGCTATGAAAGCGTGTTTTTCAGTCTTTTTAAACTATATTTATTCCATCTAAACTTTGGGATCAATCGGCCGCATATTGTTTAGAAAAATGACCATGGATATTTTTCGATTTCGGAAAGCGAGTCTGAAAATTATCTACCAAGCCCAAGGCAGCAGGCGCGCAAAGGAGGGTTACAAATAAGGTAACAGGCGCTAGTGGTAATTAAAATACATTTGTCAAATGAAGAAATACATGTGAAGTGAGTTCGAATTATATCAAGGAGGTTACGTACATCATCATCTGCCCGCGAATAGATCAAGCAATATATATCAAGGAGGTTAGGTACAGCGCCATCTGCCCGCGAATAGATCAAACAATAATATCTACTACTCTGTCAAATACAGATCACGAGCTTGAGAGTTACAAACAATAAAACAAACATACATACATACATACATAAGCGTGCTAATAAAAAACATAGAAAGTTTCATATTTCGTGTTTCATGATGATCCTCTACCACAATCCCTTACATCAATCAATTTATGGAAATTATGATTTTGAGCGATATACCGGGATGTTATTCGATACAAATAAAAAAAAGAAGTTTTAACAACCACTACTTATACATTTCTAGGCGCTGAACGAGTAGGACATGCAGAGGATAATTATTACCTATTCAAAGTAGGATTTCACTCCAAGATCGACAAAGTTCCCGAGTCAGACTTACTAACACAATCAAGAATGTTGAGATTATGGACAAACTTCATGAAATATCTGTGAGTACACAAATGTTCGTCAAAAGAAATGAATATGCTGATAACATTGAAATTGATCACACTTCAACTTTGGTTTGAATGCATATTATTGGAGATTTTCCCAACACCAAATCGTTATTCTCAACACCTCGACACGTGTTTCGATCACCAAGTGATCATCTTCAAGAGGAAGAATTATCTTTCTCTTGAAGATTATCACTTGTTAAAGGTGTTAAAAATAACTATTTGGTGTTGGGAAAAAACTCCAGTAATATTCATCACTACAACAAAGGTTCCAAACAGTACATCACAAGTTCTATTTGAATGTTAACCTTTTTTTCAGAAATCCAACTCCATTTGAAGATCCCCTCCTGGCTCACGTTGTATGGCCCAAAGTGAAACCAGACGAGTTTTTATATTTGGATATAGGCAATTCGTTATCAATCAAAACCAATCCAAAGGAATATCACAACTGGAAAAAAATTTTCAACGAATTTGCTGAAGATATTCAAACAACATATTGATAACAGAAATGAAACGAGTAACACCCAGTCAAAACACCCGGTCTCTGTAATAATGTCACCAGGAAATCAGACAACATGCCTCAGTAGAATATGAAGTCAGTGAAGGGAAAGAGGAAAAAATATTTTCAAAATTATTTCTTGTGAGCCTTTATCATATGTTGACTCATATATACAAGTCGCTGTTTATTGCAATGAATTCTTTTCTTTCGTAGCCAGTCGTCATATTATCGAATATCTTTATAGAATGATAACAAACCTTCTTTCATTACTCATATAAAATTTAATAAAGAAAGTTTCAAATCTTTGTATCCTTTGTATATCGTTGAAAGCAGCAATTCCTTAACAACTCAAGTTGTTCGGAAAGTTTAGTGTATTTTGATCAAGGAGTTGGTCTGAATATAAATAGCATGGCCATGAAGCAATATTTCATGTGGTTCACAAGATGAAGTTTGTGTTTGATTGAAAATTGGAAATGATTTTCAATGTTTGTTGAATTTATCCATGGAGGAAATTAAACAGAAAATAGAAAAACTTTGTGAAGTAACATACATGAATAGCTCAATCAAAAACGACATTTTAGTTTGAATGATTATTATACAAGGAATATTGTATTTATATTAAAGTAGAAAAACATATTACGATTGAAGTCAAGTATTCAAGTCTTGGAATAATTGAATTATCAATGAAACTGAAGAGCTCTATTATCTCTAAGAATCTGACATGACATATATCCTAATGGGACCATGAACTGAAACTGACCGGATCATTTTCAATTTGATTTCTACTACACAATATTTATAATCGGGAAAAAACCATTTTTTGTGTAATATACATGATACTGGGAAATGGAGCCTAATCTATCTAAGCAGTGTTTGTGAATGTCATTATGGCGTATTTGTCCCATTTGTTTAGTGAAGACCATCATAAG
The DNA here is from genome assembly GCF_000500325.1 of Leptinotarsa decemlineata. Lineage (NCBI taxonomy): Eukaryota > Metazoa > Arthropoda > Insecta > Coleoptera > Chrysomelidae > Leptinotarsa > Leptinotarsa decemlineata. The sequence continues at coordinate 68,713 of NW_019289644.1, read as the reverse complement.
CACCAAGATACCGACTTGCATTTTCGAAATCGATTTCTGCAACATCAAAGGACCCAACTCAAATATACACTCAGTGCACCAATATCTGAAAACAAATAGTTCTGGCACTCACAGAAACCAAATTCCGTGCTTCGACAAAGCGATACACAATATAGGAAACTATTCTCTTCGTTTGGGAACACCATTGACTTCCTGCAAATCAATCATCCCGGTGCCGAAATTCTCATATTCGATGATCCTCAATATCTACACTAACGATCGGTTCAAATTTACGAATGTCAACGACGAACAAGGTCGTGAAGCTGAGGCTTTTGCAATAAGCAGCGGACTTACTCAGATTATAAATGAGTCAACTGGGATTCCTGACCGTGATGGAGAATATGCTAGTCTTCTGGATCTGAATCTAGCAACCAATCCGGAAATTTACAGTCACCGTCACAGTCACAAACGCATTTCATTGTTGAGTAAATTGCCGATGAATGTTGGAGAACAATCTGAGCCGTGCAAAGATCTGCTGAGTGGAGGATCTTCAAGACCATTTCTAAAATTTCCCCTGGCTAGATATTTGTTTCAGCTCTGAGTATCCACCTTTTTGTACTTCAGAGGTCACGGAAGTTATTCTATCATCCATGGTGGCATATATTTCTTTTTCAATGAAACTGAATACTAACGGCAAACCTTGGTTCAACAAAAATTGCTAGCAATCTGTCGTCTCCAAAAATCTCAGCGGCAAAAATCGATCTAGGTTTGTTGATGCTCGCAACAGCTGCGAACTTAGGATAAATGAAACGAATATGTCTTGGCACAATCATTTCGCTGGAACTGAAAAGGCTGCTTCTCGAAAGCTTGAAACACTGATAGTATGGGAGATGTAAGAAAAGTTGGAGACTTATCTCTCTTCAATGGCTACTTCCATGGAAGGTATTCAAGTGACTTGGCACATTTGATTCCACCAAAAGCGAAACATATCAGATATACGTAATGGACTCTGGCTGCTCATCATTTTGAGGTTCAACTCTCTACACTTCAAACTTCACTGTTAATAAGAACTCTCCCATTTGTACAACTGCGTCCATGTGGAATAAACTTCTTGATAACGTTTTTTCATATGAATTCAATCTCCAGCGATTCAAATAAACTCACCACCTTCGCACAGGCACCGATCTCAGAGCGCCTTGAAGATTTTTCGTAGTGCTTATGTTTTGTCCTTGAAAAAGTTTTATTGGGATGTCAGATTTGCCTTCTAGAATGACTGAAAGTCAGCAATCCCACGTAAAAGGTAAGACCTCGTTAATCCTTAGCTCGCACAAGTTTCGACTTCTGAGGGTTGTCGTTTTCAGAGGTGCGACAGCTGGTTGACGGAAAAACAAATTTTAAACAGATTTTTTAAACAGAATGCATTCTTATACGATCCAAGTATTGATTATTCCGTCGGAAAATCTGTGAAGATTGGAGAAATGACAATCATTTGTCATAATTGTAAGGAGGTGAAATACACCAGTGGATCTACTGGATCATGTTTTGCTGGTCGACGAGTAAAATTGTCACAACTGTTCCCACCATTCAATTCAATGATCTCGTCAGTTCTTGATTTTCATTGAAAAATTCATATACTGTATATGTATATGTATATGTATATGTATATGTATATGTATATGTATATGTATATGTATATGTATATGTATATGTATATGTATATGTATATGTATATACATGATTATATATATGATTTTTTTTATTGACTGCTGATTATTGGTTACTGAACTTCTGCACAATATTCAGTTCTGGGGAAGTAAGAAGTTTGCCGAGTCAGCTTGTTGAAGATGAAAGATCTGAACGACACCAATCCATATAAAATGAAAAATTACAGCCTTCACCCAAAACGTACAACAAGGTGATATTAGATATCAAAGAAGTGCTTCGTAGGAGTATCGAAAATTATTTCTTGTGAATGTTTTTTGCAAAATTGTGGGTCATGGTAACCGATCGAATAATCTACTGAAAAACAGTCCGATGAACATATTTTTTATATAACTACGTGGAAGAAACGCAGATTTTCGTTTCAAAAATTGAAGTGATGATGATGAAACGACATTACGTATTTCATTTATTATTGAAATTATGTCTTCAGTATGGCCTTGAAGTAACGCTATTTTGGATTACCAAAAAATGTCTTTTTCTAATATTCATTTATTTCTCAATTGTAATGACATAAATAAATATCAACGTTTGGTTAGATTAATGAAGACATACAGATTTTTCATAACCAGATCGAATTGCTTTAGAATATAATCATTAGAGTTCGGTTCATGCCTATATATTCGAAGAAATATAGGGGGGGGGGAATGATTCGTTGAAGGATTCACTTTCTCAGAAATATTGAATAGTATTCAATAATTCTTTATTAAATTGGAGCTCGTCTTTGCGTTCCGTCACCAATGACAAAATTTTGTTTCACTCAGTAATTTACCTCCCTCATTACCACATTTTTATTTCATGGAATTCACTGAGAATGTTATTTTCTTCTCAATCTCTATCAAATACATGTCATTTTGAATATTTTTCTTTTCAACATTTCTATTGTAACGATTTTATGGTAATATTCTGTGTTCTCTTGGTTTAACGATCAATTACATCCGATAATTTTTCCATGATCATCTCATCATCAAACAACTCAGAACAAACTTCAAAACTCTGTGGAAATTCACTTCCTCTTTCCGGGATGTTTACCGAAGAGTCATGGAAATTCAGCAATAAATCCAAAATTTCCTTCACCTCTCCACCAATTTCAACTCCTTCGACTTAATAAGGTCATGATGTTATGCAAACAAAAGTTTTGTTCACTCAAGAGTTGCCCAACTCCAGTGTATAACTTCAAGAGGACCTTATTTAAACACGCGGAAAAACTTTTGTAGCCAGATACTAAATTATCGTGTCAGAATATATAAGTCCCATATTTCTTCAGGATGTGACGTAAATTGCCAGAGTTATGGAACTAACGTCTAATGGTCCAAGGAGCAAAAACAGTTTTTGTTTCAGGATATAGATATGGCGAGGACCGGATTAGTTTGTCATTAGCTACGAACTGAAAGAGCACTGGTCAACTAGTTTTGATATTCGATAAATTATATTTCCTCATACAGAACACGTTGGATATGAATAGCCACAGATCACATCCATTCGGAAAAACTAGTTTACTTTCATACAGTACTATACAAATGCATGCAATAAATTAGATATTTAACAAATGGAAGAACTCCAAAAACATGAACTACGATGTCTAACAGGCCTTCTTACAGGTCACTGTCATTTGAATCATCACATGCAGAGACTTGGAATGTCAGAAGACAGTGTGTGTCGCCTCTGTTTGGAAAGTGATGAAACAACAGAGCACATACTTTGTGCCTGCCCTGCTGGGGACCGAATCAGGTTCTTTGAGTTCGGCAGATCCGTACTCTCACCATCTGACCTGAAAGACCACTCACCATACAAACTAATTGGCTTTGTTGTGAAGCTGGGTTTATTTGGACGAGTGTGAATAGGTGTGAGCCACAATAAACCCTTATGGGTTGCGGTGGAGGGTCGAATAGACCCACTCACTTTAGACCTACCTACCACGTCAAGTTTTTGGGCTTCTCTCAATTTTACTGATTGTTGATTGAGAAACGGGTTTTCGGTTTGGGTATTTATTGAGTATTGAATAGATCTCGAACTTCTGCCTGAATCCTTACTTTGTCTCCACAGTTAATCATAATCAAAATTTCGATTCATTCAGTTTCTGTGAGTCTCATTGCCAGATTATAAATGATTGAAATATTTTTACAGAAATGATGTCAAACGCTCCAATGATAATTCACTCCAATGACACTGAATAATTTCAAGAATGTAGGTGTAGAACGTTTATCAATAAATGCATGTCTTTTTCCGAGTCAACAAAAACAATAGAGGGCACTACGATGTTTTATTCTCAGTGGCAGACCTTATTGACATGATTTAGTTCAACAAATGATTATTTATTGTGATTTCATTCTTCTAAATAGATAATTTAGGTTGACCCTGTATCAATACATATTGAAATAATTACACCATTGAATAGACAATTAGTGGACCTTTTGAATGAGATACTACATTATCCCTGTTTCAGTTTAAAAAGATTAATGAATACGTCATCACGCCAACACCGGTAACGAAACGTCACTCAAATGTATACCATGAGATGGGCCGTCCAAAATCAGAATTGACGTGTTTTTAGATTCCTTCCGAAAGACACCTATTTTCAAAGTATTGAATTTATTCCATATATTTGCATCATACTGTATATACAAGTATTTCTCTAGATGGAGTAGAGCGAGAGAGATATCTATAGAAAAAATACCACAATTTATCTGCTATGTTCCAGGTTATCAAATCTGCTACCGATGTTTGGTTCTTCATTCAAGCAGATAGCTCTCCACAAGATAGAATCTAGGAGTCTCAAGGTCTCAGCAATTACAAAATTTTCTTTGATATATAAGAGCAAGAAAATACACAACCACCTTCCAATGTGCTACAGAGCAATTTTTTTTTTAATCGGAAAATCAGTTAAAGAGTACTTCTGCAAAAAGCCTAAAGGAATATTACAATGATACATTTTAACTCTCAGTATTCCAAATGCCTATATATCTGTGATGATTTATTTATTTATTATCTGTTATGGTTTATATATTGTTTTGTTCATGTGTATTCGTATATGTTCATTGTATATCATAATTTTGATATTTTTTTAAAACTTTAACATTATTGACTTCATGAAATTTCACTAGCTTTGTCAATGCAATGAGGATTTCTTGGACAATAGACATAAAAATTGGAATGAATAGGAAAGAGTAGTGGACTAGCAGTGAACCTTGCGGTACTCTTGGATTTATTTCGATGAGTCCGATGGTTTGGATCCCATTGTCAAAATATAGGAGCTAGCCAGAAATGAAAGAAACAGGGAACAAAATGAAATGTGCTCATATCAAATTTCAAACTATTGATTTTCCTTCATTCACATAGAGCGAAGTCAAAGTTGAGCCCTCATAGCTGCTTTGTTGATAAAACTGGAATCGGGACGGCGTTAGGCAAATAAACAAGAATAAGCTCCACAAATTATAATCAAACTATGAGAAATCACATTCGTAGTGGAATATAATGGTTTGAGTTTGGAGAAATGACATGCCATGGAAGCGGTTTGTTTTACTTGGGGTGGTTAAATATTTGAATGTTGGGGAAATTAATTAACTTCTGACATTCTCTGTTATTGGAAGGGGTCGATTGTAAATAGTTCCGTGATTATTCGGTTGTCTATGATGCTCTATTACGTTATCCCTTTCTGATTGTTCCCCACCAATGCCAAAGTTAGCCAGAGTATATGAAAATTCAACCCATCAGAAACGGAATCAACACATGAGCTGGAAAGTTCCGGGCCTGAGAAATCGCGTTTGTTTCCTTCAAAGTTGGCTTTTTTCATGAACCTAATCTCCACCAGAAACCACACAACCATTCCATCGTCGATCTAACATTTCAATACAACTTTTGTGAAATTCTTTATTTTCTCCTCCGAAATAGGCCTCAGTTCCAGCAGCGACTTGTCCATTTGAGCCAAATTTCTCACCGATGAGCAATCATTTGAAGTTTGTGGGAAAGAAGTCGGTGGAGACAGATCTGGAGAATACGGTGGAGGCAGAGCCATTCGAAGCCCAATTCATGCACTTTTGCCACTGTTTTAATTGACTTGTGACACGGTTTGTTGTCTTAATGGAACAAAATGTTCTCATTTGCAATTTTAGTGTATAAACGCTCCAATAACGCTAAATGATATTCACCTTCAATGGTATTCCCCTTCTCAAGATACTTGATGAATATTACGCCACGTACATACCAAAATACAGAGGCCATAACCTTTTCAGCTGATTTTTGTGCTTTCGGACTCTATAAACAAGGTTCACCAGTTGCTCTCCACTCAGATAACGATTATTTTGATTCCGGAGTGGAGTGATGTATCCATGTTTCAACCATTGTCATATGTCGATGCAATAATTCTGGTTTGTTTCGTTCAAACATGGCCAAACAGTGCTCAGAATCATCAAGACGTTTTTGTTTCTGGTCAACAGTGAGCTAGCGCGGCACTCACCGTGAAAACAGCTTCATTTTGATTATAATGTTCATGTGCTCAGAACGATTTTATGGATTTTTTGTTACTGCCTCATTTGGATGAGGCATTCTGCGTTCTGCATTATCGGTGTCTCGACGACCACGTTTGAAGTCAACAAACCAACGTTTAATTGTTGTTCCTGATGGAGCGGAGTCCTTGCTATGCTTTAACGGTATTGAATTAAAACGAGAAATTGATTTTGATCCATTGTTTCTAAAAGAGCAATTGTAGTGTCACTCTCAGCACAATAAATAACTCACAAACTTTTCAGTGGAATATCATGAAATTCCAACAGCTCCCTTTTGAAGATTAGCACTTACTGAAAAAGCGGTAAATGCACTGAGACTAGCGCCATCTATGTGTTAGACACGAGACTGTTCCGTCGAGGTGGTACTTCACGAACAATGATAACATCCGAAATATGAATACAAAAACTTGACTACTACAATTTGCAGTCCATTGATTGTACTCTATAAAGACACGATTAAAATGTTTGGTCGATCTTGCTTGACACTGTCTTCAAATTGTATGTTTTAAAAAGTCGGAGATCAAACGAAAGGTGAAATTTGAAGTGAAAATAATGAAAATGGCAATGAAAATAGAATAACCGAGAAACGAAACCGATATCAATACTCATTCGGCTCAAAATATTTGAGATAATCTGCTTATGTCACTCGAACAAAATATAATTTGTCGACTGATAGAAAACATTCGAGAGATGTAGGGTTACTGTTATTTCTGTATCGAGAAGCTACAATGAATGACATATATCATAGAGAGAATTTAGATAGAAAATTCCACCCCAGACTGACAATAAAATATTTTTCTGAGAAGAGGGAAAACGTAACCAGAGCAGTAATATCTTACCATTCAATACGTGTACTACAGTTGACGCCGGACTCGCATTGGACGGCATACACGTGTAATTTCCCGTGTCAGTTAGCAAGGCTTTAGTGACCAGTAGTTTACTCGTAGTACCAGCTTCTGTTTTTTCTGTTTCCAGGCTGATACCACCTCTAGGAGAATCAAAATCCACCACTGAATGTCCATGGTACCAAAGAACCGACGAAGGAGGTGTGGAATGAACATTCACTGTGCAGGTTAGGGAGATGGTGCTGCCTTTCTTGACATAGACTTCTGGTGGACCCGATATCGAAGCCTGAGCATCTGAAATGGAAGAGAATAAAAGATTAGAATCTATTTTCTGAGGACCCGATATCGAAATGGAATAGGAGAACTGATCAGGATCTATTTTCTGGGGACTCAATATTGAAGCCTTGAAATCTGAAATTAAAGAGAATAAGTGATTAGAATATATTTTCTGAGGTCCCTATATCGAAGCCAGGGCATCGTAAATGAAAGAGAGTAAGTGATCAGAATCTATTTTCTGAGGACCCGATATCGTAGCCTGGGCATCTGAAATGAAAGAGGTTAAGTGAATACAATATTTTTTCTGAAGACCGATATCGAAATCTGGGCATCTAAACTAGAAGAGGTTAAATGATTAGAATATATTATAATCCATTTTCTGAAGACCCGATATCGAAGCCTGGGGATCCGACATGGAAGAAGATAAGTGATCATGATCTATTTTCTGAGGACTCGATTTCGAAGCCTGGGTATCTGAAATGGATGAGGATAACTGATCAGAATCTATCTTCTGAGGACTTGATATTGAATCCTGAAAATCTGAGATGGAAGAGAATAAGTGATCAGAATCTTTTTCCTGAAGACCCGATATGGAAGCCTGGGCATCTGAAATGGAAAAGGATATGTGATTTGAATTTTTTTTTTTGAGAATCCGATACCGAAGCCTGGGTATCTGAAATGGAGGAGGATAAGTGATCAGAATCTATCTTCTGAGGACTTGATATTGAAGCTTGAAAATCTGAAATGGAAGAGGATAAGTGATCATGTCTATTTTCTGAGGACTTGATATTGAAGCCTGGGCATCTGAAATGGAAAAGAATAAGTGATCAGAATCTGTTTTCTGAGGACCCGATATCGAAGCCTGGGTATCTAAAGGGAAATAGGATAAGTGATCAGAACCTATTTTCGAGGACCCGCTATCAGAGCCTGGGCATCTGAAATATTGCAAGGTGAGTGATCATAATCTATTTTCTGAGGATACAGAAGGAACGTTTAAGAAAAAGTACTTTTGGAAAGCGACAAAGTGAAAAGATGAAGGGGGGGTTTAATAAGATGAAGCAAAATTCTCATATCTTCTAGACTGAATCTTCTGAAGAAGAAGAAGAAGATACAGAATGTCTATTTTGAACGGAAACATTTCTCAAGGACAAAATGAGTGGATAAAACATTGTGAATATTAAAAATGGGGTCATCAAACTTGTGCGGGGATAGATAGCAATGATCCTGAGGAATATACTTGTGATTTGTGTGTAAAAACACTAGGACTTCTACTGGACTAACCTGAAAAGCTAGAAGTATTTCAAATTTGATATCAGTATGGTATTGGTTTTGATCCAATTTTGCTCTGAGTGCTAATTTTTCAAAGATTTCATAGTTTTATTTTGATTACGTAGAGATTCATCAAATTTCCAAAAAAGGAGCAAAACGATTCCTAGATACAACATTAGGATCATCTTGGATACCAGGGTGTACAAGATTACGCTTTTGCCAAAATTTGATAATAGTCAAATAAAAATAATGAAAGTTTTAGTTCGATTGTGGAAACTGGAAGATCGTTAAATTTGCTAGCATGAACTTTTACATCTTTTTTTAACTGAATGTTTTTGAAATTACAAGCATTCTTTCTCAGGGTAATCATCTGCTGGTACACCTTTCCCCTAATGACAATCAAACTGAAAGTCACCCCAAAATAGTGCTGATTCTTATTGAGGAAATAAATCAATATTTTTTCTAGTAGAGATTTGTGTTGCAGTTGAATAGCCATGACATTCGATTGGTGGTTGTTTCAAGACACTCATATTGAGAGGAATGGAATATTTTGAACTCATTTTCCATGTGTAGAAAATTGTAACATATTTGGATCAATAACCTCTGAAAGGTTTTTGAACTGATATCTACTATAAAGAAAACCATCAATATGTGAAATAACCTGGATAATATTGGATCTTGAGTTCAAATCAGCACCAAAACCGAAGTTTCTATTTCGGAATATCCTGTCGCATTAAATAATTTGTGATATGATAGCTGATTCCATGACTTCGTTAACGTGGACTTCAGTTCTTAGGTCATTATTTCATCTAAAATGAGTTCAGAGTAGTCATTCATTTCTACAATCATCAATGAAACTATTTTATAATTTTCCTGATAGAAATTCTTGTGTATATTATCAGTTCAGTGCATTTCTGATGTAGTTGCATCATTCACCTACTTCCAGTAACTTCATACTAACAACTTCGCGTAACGCGCTGAAACATCTTCCAGTAAATTTATCAATGAAACAACGTGAGAAAGTTCCGAACTAATTATTGTTCAATAATATTCACCCCGGAAACTGGAACTTCGCATCCCTCAACATCCCTCAGCAACTTCAGAGATTATGTATTTTGATGAGGTAAATTGCCTACATCGCATTTTGTGAAGTTTGGAGGTATATTTCTTCTACATCATAATTTCCCACTAGGGAGTCAGCAAAGTTATGGTGGTTATAGTAGTCAGAAGAATGAGAGGAGTGCTGAACGTTGTGGATGAATCAAGTAGATTCAGTTTGTGTCTCTTTCAAATGCTATTACAAATAGATGAAATGTGGAAAGTATATTTTTTTCCAATGGAATGTTTGGAATGACCGCGTCTGCCTATTAGTTGGAGCAGATATGGAAAAGTGGTGAGATGGTATGAACGAAATCTCCACACAAGAAAGTTTACTTCTTGAAACTATGTTCGAATCAATTGAAAAATTGAGTTCAGTTCAGTTCAGTTGGAATGACTTGATCTTGATTTGCGGAGACAATGGAGCAGGTCCGTTCTTGATTAACTATAAAAATTCACTCAAAAGTGCTGAAAACAAATATCAAATCGAAACCTCTTACTAGGACGTCATCTACAGAAGTGTATAGTAGTACTGTACTCCTTCTCAACACCTGTCACTGTAAACCAAGTTGATTACATTGGAATAGAACACACTTCAAAGATATCAATGAATAAAAGGATACGAGTCACTAGTTTCAATAGGGTTTTGCATTTCCAACCTAGAAATGAATGAATTACCAAAAATACTGAATCAATGTTGTATATAAATGGTCACTTTTCGAAGAAATCACACTGTCAATGGTTTGAAGTTTCCTACTCCTTCCAATGACGGTTTCAATAGGAAATATAACAAAGGACGAGGTTTACCCTAGGATTTAATGCACTGAACCTTACGAAATCGTATTTTCAGAAACCATCAAGGAAACCTGAAGGTGTTGTTTTACACTTCTCCTCATAGACTCCTGTGATATTTGCATGAAACTCCAGAGATTTTTCGGATCCATCTACATCGAAAACCTTATACTATGCTTTCATCAGATCAAATTTATAGTATGCATTCATAATCTGGAATCCATCTCATCAGTTGTGTACACACAACATAGTTTCCTAAAACTTTTCTCCTATAGATCAGACAATATCTATCCACCAATTGGATTTTCCCATGATGCATTATTAGCTAGACATGCTATGAATAACTTGAGTTGCCATCGTGATGGTCACTTCACAATTTTCATTTTTAAACTGGTTTGTAATTTGATTATTGACCCATATTTTCTGCAAAAACTTAATTTCAGTCTACCTAGACCAACCTTCAGAGTGATTAATCCGTTTCAGCTGCCAACACCACTTACAAATATTCTGAAAAGTTCACCTCTGTATAAAATGTGTATCAAATGCAATTCAGCAGATATTTCATATCTGAGATTAGGTCTTTTTACTTTAGCTAATTCTATATGTACTGTTTTTACCTTACAACTTATTGAAATTATATTGTATGCTGATTTGACTTGGGTGTAACCTGTAGAACAGTGTATAAATAAATATATAAATAAATTTGGAATCCGGAACTCCACCAGTAGCCACCTCACGTCCAAAACGACCTCCTCCGTGTGTCCATTTATTTAATGTATTTCTATTTCCATGCTATCAGTGGTTATTATACTTTCATTGGTTCTCATGCTTTTTAAGACTCTGTGATTTTACGATTCGACGATGTTTATTTATTTATTTTTAAATTTCCTCTAGATGGATTAGACATGGACAATTATGCAGCAGAAAATGTAACTCCNTATTAAATAGTATTGGTCCCAGCACGGAACCTTGAGGTACTCCACAGTCGATCACCTTATCACTGCTCAATATATCATCGATTCTTACTGCGTGGCTCCTTCCTGTTAAATACCTTTCAAATAATTTCAACGAGTTACCCCGTATTCCGATATCTTCTAAAGACTGAAGAATTAGATGGTGACTGACGGTGTCAAATGCTTTCAAAAGGTCAATGAAGACACACAGAATGGTTTTGCTTTCATTCAAGGCCTCAGTTACTTTTGAAGTCAGAGTGAGTATAGCATCTTGGGTTGACATTTTTTCTCTAAATCCGAATTGATTGTTGGTAATCAGATTGTATTTATCAAGGAAAGAGATGAGCCTTTGTTTGATAATCTCTTCAAAAATGTTCGAGAGATGAGTGACTAATGAGATAGGACGATAATTTGTGATAATATATGTGTCCCCTTTCTTGAATAGTGGAGTAACAATTGTTTCTTTGAAATCACAGGGGTAATCACCTTCCTCCGCACATCGGTTGAGAATATGAGTAAGGCGATCTAGAATGTAATCTAATATTGATTTTTTGTTATTGCTGTTTTGAAAACATTCAAAACATAAAAAATGAGAAATGCAACTTTCTATGTTTTTCTACCACTTTTTTTGTAACTAACGTTACTGGAGTTTCGTCCTACACAGACATCTCCAAACAAATACAATTATTATATTTTCGAAACTCATACAATTTCTCAAATTGTAAACTCAATAATTTCATTTCTAATTTTTTATGATAATCTTCTACCACGTAGTAACGGCCACATCCATCAATTCCATTCAAAATTTCATTTTTTATAATACACTTATTATTATTATGGATGATTCTCAAAAATGTTTCTCAAATCGCCACTGACTGTTCTCTATACGAAGCCAGACACAGAAAATAATCTTCAAAACTTTATTCTCCACACATAGAATTGGTATCAGTTCAAATTTCAAGTAATTCTAACACCTGGTACATCAGACATAGCCCACCGATTCTGAGTATGAAAATACTACAAGTAGATATCTCTCTCTATATGACCAAACAAAAGAAGAATACTTGTTGACATCAATTTGTATACCTGACCGTAACATGATTATGATTCAGTTTCAAAACTATTGCAGACTGATCAGAAGAATCTCAGATCTGTGAAAATAGAAATTTTCACAGATCTAGAAGTGGAAGAATTAAATGTTACACATGGTTGACAGATACCTCCAAAGTCATCATTTCGGGTTTTTTTTTGAAAACGATATCTTAATAATGTTATCAACATTATCAATGATGATTTGAAACTATTGTCAATATTTCATTGACAGATATGACTGCGTATAAACCATCTTCAGGTTATCTAAAAGAGGTCAATGAGGACGAAACTTTCTTCAACCGTAACTAACTTGACAATGTTGGAAAACTGTTTTCAATAGAACCATAACGAAGTTGTAAGAGGGGTCATGAATTCAGTTGAAGTACTTATTTCAAGGTGTAATTGTTTAGAAGAAGACATAAAAGTTCCGGTTTCGATTGTCTGTCGACAACATGAATACTCGAAGCCGGATATCTATTATACCACCGTAAAACTATGAGATGATCCATAACTGTGGAGAAATCAATTGACACTAGATACATCTGAAATCTCAATTCAACCATAATGATTCCACCGTAATAGAAAAATCCTACTCTAGTAACTAGATGGAAAGCAGTTAGAGCTGTTTCCTGCGTGGAAGGACTATCAAAGAGGATTTAGAAAATACAATACGAGTATTTGAACATGTTCCATATCTGAATCAACAACCGTTAGGAACAAACAACAAAAAGAATAGCAAATACAGATATGGAGTCGATAGAATCTCTTATATAGGTGAACCAATGAGGTCTTCGGATATTCGTATTGTCAACAAGAAGGAACAGTAAGTTTGAAAGTATTTCTTTACGGAGATTTATCATCTATCCAATCTAATATCAGTAATGAATCATCATTTCTTTCTAAATCCGAACTTAGACTGGTGAACGACAATTGTTAGGTAACACTTCTTTGTAAGATTTCCACTGGACACTTTACAAAACTTCAACGCGAAAGCTTCCTCAAACGTTTTCTTTCTCTGCAGCTTTCATTGCGAGTCACTTCATCAGAGCTTAAAAACTCAGCCTCAGTGACCCAGATAGTGCAGTCATTGACATTGGTTGTTCTTCAAGAACAGTCCAATCCAACATTGGAATTGTGATATTGCCCAGCAACAAATTTTCCTTCATTTTCAGTATTTCAATATTACCAAAACGAATTTGAAGCTCTGATAACTTCTAATTATTATATACGAGAGCTTTCAATAGCAAGCTGTGCTATCATCTGCATGGCTCTACTCAAACTGAACGTTTCAACTTCTTGTTTGTTTTTTCATACGATTAGAACGCCTTAGTCCAGGTATTTGTCCTCTCCTTTCATATGAATGTCTCTTCGAATTATCCTGTACTTGGGTTACTTTGTGTTGGTGTTTCTCTAGGTTCATTGTTTCTAGGAATGTGTATTGTATTGTGCAGTATATTGAATGATAGGTTTGTTGTGTTTTGATTTGTATTCGTTCCTCGATGAATGAATTATGTTTTTAAGAATTTATGGATGTTTAGGTTTTCCCAGATGTCCATACGGTTTCCTTTATTGACTTGTTTCATGAGTTTGGTGTTTTCTGGTGAGGGATAGTTATGTTTGTTTTGTATGGCGTGTATTGCGAGATTTGATTCATATGGGTTCACGTATGCTTTTTTTTGTGCTCGTCGTGATGAAACCAAAAAAAAAACTGATCGCACTAGAAAACATCTGACTCACAAAAAAGTCAATGAAGAAAACCGTATGGACATCTGTAAAAATTTAAACATCCATAAATTCAAAAATCATAATTAACTTATCGAGGAACAAATACAAACCAATACATAACACAACCTAACATTCAATATACTACACAATACAATACATATCCCTAGAAACAATGAACCTAGAGAAACACCAACACAAAAGATATTACTTGTACAGGCCACGTACAGGAAAATTCAATGAGACATCCAGATGAAAGGAGAGGACAAATACCTGCACTAAGGCGTTCTAACCGTATGAAAGAACAAACAAGAAGATAAAACCTTCAGTTTGAGTAGCGTCATGAATATGATAGCACAGCTCGTGATAATTAGAAGTTATTGAAGCTTCAAATCTTTTTTGTGAACAAATGTTGTTATTGAAATATTTTATAATTATATATAATTGCCCCTAACCTCAACACTCTTCTCCCTCTCTCGACAGAAAATACACCGTCAACGTAAATTATCATAAAACTAATTATCCTGCACTAACTGAATTCAGATGAAATGTTGAAGTGATTAGTTTCAAGTTAAACACGGTATCATAAATTCGTTCACGGTATATCTCTCTATTTATCTAAACAGATTCACAACTAACCAGATTACCTAAACTCTCTCTCAATTCCACTAAACACACTGTACTTTCCTGATTCTCTTTCTCGAACTTTGGTATTCATTAAGGCGTCCTTCCGAGCGTTAGCTCTCCAAACACGTACTGGATACATAAAATAGAATGACAATAATACTACTGCAGTTTGCGACGTCGAAAAGTTTTACCAGTTCTTCGAACATGTCTAAAGTATTACTTTGAGACATTGAAAGCCATTAGATAGTTCGATAACTCTAATTAACACTTAACACTATAACTCTGGCGTTATTGGAACTTGTAGGAGGATCAATAGAAACGGCTCATTCTGATCTGTCTGATGGGAGACGACCATACCATATGTCGGCGAAAAATTCTGTTTGGTGAGCAATGAAAGGTGATTGAGACTATTACGATGCTATCTGGGGCCTTTTCGATGAGTAGGAGTAGAGTAGTAAAGATTGAGCAGCTTAGAAGTACCTCATAAAAACTGAGGAGTCAACTAACTGAAACAGAGAATCAGAGTAGGCCAGAAACACCAATACCCAAAGTTGATATGGCCAATCCACTAACCTCCTTCACTTATGAAAAACCTTCATTGGATACTGGACGACCTCAGCGGGAGGGTACTATCATATGCCTCCACTCTTAACATCTGGTGAACAGAACTCAATTATTGTCACCCATCCTCTTGGAATGTTGTTCGAAGTAAACAACCTCAGGGGAGGGGATAGTGTTGTAAATCATACCCTAAAGACAATAACCTCGGCCGCCACTGGTAGCCATAAATCAATTGTGACGTAACCAAGAGAGCGCGAATGTACGATGTTTGCTGCCGCTCTAGATGCAACGAGAATAAAGCTACCGATTTCAATGAAATTTCGGCGAAATTTTCTAGTGCATTCGATTACGATATATAAACGCTAGCCATGAGCATATCACCAGTCAAATACGGTACGCGAAGTGATCTAGTGAGGCGATAGACATTCGAATGATAGTTAACAAAAAAATCTATCGCTAGATCTCACTACTCGGTGCGCTGGTGAAGGTCATTGATAAGATTCTCTTGAGTAGACTTTTTCGCCTGGAAAATAGGATGAAACTCATTCCCGAGGAACAATTCGGGTTACGGCGAGGTCGGAATACGACTTCTCAATTGATCCGGGTTGTTCACGAGGTGAAGAAAGCCTTCAACGAGGGATAGAATATAGTTGTACATACAAAAAGGTTCGATAGAGTTTGGATATAGGGATTTATCGCCAAGTTGTGGTCTCAGGCATGTCCTCATTAGAATTCTTCAATCCTACCTGAGCAACCAAACTTTTCGTGTGAGACTGAACCAAACCACATCTACTAGTTATCCCATTAAAGCAGGTGTCCCGCAGGGGTCCTGCCTTTCACCGAATGTATACCCTCTGTACACGCACGACTTTCCTATATTCTAGATCGAATGTCGATATATACGCGGATGACACTGCGATATACGCGCATTCGTTTTCCAGCGAAGTGGCGAAGCAACAGTTTCAATAACACCTCGACAGGTTGGTCGTTCCGTATTTTGAGCGTAATAAAATCGATCTTAACCCTAACAAAACGAAATTCGTCAACTTCTCGAAGAAATTTACTAACATGGAGATTTTCGGGAAGTTACGAGTCATGGGTAACTGCGTTGATGAGCAGAGGAGTGCGTGATATCTGGGAGTTATCCTGGATAGGCGCCTGAATTTCCAGGAACATCTGAGCTTGGCGATCCAACGAGCAAGTGCTGCGGTAAAACGAACGTACCCGCTCATTGCACGGAACTCTAAGCTTAGTGTTGACAACAAGCTTTCGTATATGAACAATCTGTTTTTTTTGCCAACGTTTCGGACTTTTTTATATATATAAAATCATATATAAAATGATTTCACAAGAAAACAGCATACATGCCAATACTCATTGCAAATTATTATAGTTTTTACTAATCTAATATTTTCTAAACGTTAGACTTGCCAAATGTTAGTATATTCACGTTGAAAAAACGTTAAACTTTCTTTCAAGATCGAAAATATTGGTAATTGTATATGAAATATTCCCCAAAAACTAGGATTGTCAAATTTCGTTTATTGACTCTACCGCCTCTATTGTGACTGATACCAAAATGGGCAGGGGAACTTTCAATACTGTTTTATATTTATTATAATCTGATATAAACCAATTCGAAATGCGACGTTTTGTTCATTAGATTTCATCATCAACTTAATTTTTTCTGTTACGGACGTCATGTCTTTTTCATTGATTTTTGTAGACACTGTGAAAACAAATTTAGCTTTGTATCACAATACATGTCCTCATTGAAGAAATGAAGTTAAATATGAGATCTAATGAACGAAACGTCGAAAATATGAAAAAGTAAGTTCATCCCCCTTTTTGTGTATGATTCGAAATACATCAATTTTTAGACGTATTTTTTGAAAAGGTTTGGCACCTACCGAAAGCAACTCCCTATACAGGGTTAACTTTGAAGTAGATAGCAGAAAGAAGGCGAGTAGAACCTGAATCCAAATGTTTGTTCAAAGCGGTGCCGTTTGACAAAAATATACAAGTCATTGACTAGACTATAAGTCAAAATTGCACAAAAATGCCCTTTTTTAATTGTTCCATTGATGAGATCAAATAGTAGCTGATATTTGAGTGACTATCAGTGTGACAAATCCTTTTAATGTATGAGTTCTAATTGGTTTGCCATCGAAAATTGTGGAATTGAATTTTTTTATATTAAATCTGAAGTTTTCACGGATAGAACTATGCTGAACTGGTTTTTCCGGGTATTTGATCCGTGTATGTGATATTATCTCTAATTTCACCGATTATATATATATTTTCGAGTGACAATCCGCGTGATTCTATCCCTTCATATACTTTCATGACAATGTTTCACTGCAACCCAGATAAAACACCATCTCTTCGGAGATTTCAATCTGTTTTTGTCGTTGCTCCAACAACCCCAAACTAAATACGAATCTGGGAGGGAACAATGATGATTATTCTATGTGTGTAGCTGAAGATGGATGAAGAGTGAGAGAAACGTGATAAATTACAGCCGAGTACAAAGCGAAACGGATGACAACAGGGTTGGACTAGCATTTCCATCCTGCGGAATTCAATATATTTCACGAGAAGGAAGAATGATAGACCGATCGAGAACAAATGATTGCGAGATTCGAACAACAATGAGGCGGTTTGTGATCTTTCTCAACAGTCCAATTGTTTGTCGTCGATTCATCAGTTCACTGTTTGAATAAATATAAATGTGACATGGCGTAGAGTTGATATTATCTTCATCATAATTTTGTTACTTCAATTAGTAGAACAAATTTCTGGTTTTTGGAAAGAAAATTTTTGGCTTTCTACTACTCCATCTTGATGGAAAAAAGGATGAGGGAATCTTCCAAAGAAAGGAAGAAAGTGATCAATTTGAAAATAAGTAACTTTATATCAGTGAGGATGACAGTGTTCCATGTAAGTGCAATTTGTTACCATTCATTTAAAGTTGAACTCATGAATGATATCTGATTTTTATTCCACAACGAATATTTGAAATACAAACCGAGTAGAGAAAAGTATCTTCTGTATAATTCAGTGTTCATATAGAAGTATTTGTTTCGAAAAAAAAATTTTCTTTCGTGTAATTCAATGTTTATATGAAAGAAGCTGTTTCAGGAGGACTTTCTTTCAGTTTGTGTTAAAAAGTTACTTATTTGCATGATCTACACATCCATGTATAGAGTTACTTATTTTCAAATTGATTACTTCCTTCCTTTGGAAGATTCCCTCATTCTTTTTTTGTATCAAGATGGAGTAGTAGAAAGCCAAAAACTTTCTTTCCCAAAAATTGATCACTTCTAAAAATATAACCCCTTCAATTGAAATTTCTGATCTTTCGGAGCACCGACATCATAAATATTTTATGAAATTGGGCCCATGACAGGTCGTAACAACGCTGTTAGGTATTGAATATCGAATACTTTGTTTCTGAGCTTTGTTTTCAAATAGTTGCTTTGTGCCAGTGAAAAATTCAATGGAAAACAACGAATTAGGTTCTGTGATAGAGGTTGAAGCTTGAGTCTTCAGTTGATCCCATAGACGTCGCTCTTTTCATAACAAAATCCATTATTATTATTCAGTTCCACTACACTTCCAGATTAGCATCCTGTTCATTTGTTAATACTCTATTTTGAAGTAAAGTAAACTTTCTCCACCAGAAAGAAGTTATTGGTCATTCTCTCTACCTGATCCATTGAAAGGGTATACCATTTTGAAGCAAATGAGTAAATCATGATGATTCATACGCTTCTCCTCTTTCATTTGAATAATATTTTGGAAGAAGAAAACTCCACGACAAATATTGTTTCACTTTGATCCTCGTTGAGGGCTTTGCCAGGTGTATCTATCCTAAGTTGGAAATTAATATTTCCAATTCATCATTGAAAGTCAAGAACTGAACTGAGATCACTAGCTGTTTGAGCAACCGCTCCAAAATAACTGTTTTATGCTATCTGATGGTCATGAACGACACAATGGAATCCTGATAATTTCACCGGCTACAACTAGCAACGTCCTTTCATGTAGATACTCTCACAAGTGCACTTGTCTACTTGTGTCATCGAGGAAAGTACAACAATAGGATCAGAAGATTCATGATTTTTTTAGTTTCCACCAATACAGATCCATTGAGGTTCACTGAAGTGGAGTGATATCAAAATGGTAAGCATATTTTCAGCAGCAACTTTGGTTTTTCAGATATTTTCGGTAACCAGATCTGTCGGAGTTCGTGCTGTTGGTTGATATGAAGAGTTTTTCACTGATGTCTTAACTGAAATGAGTATACGTCTCTTAACTATCCATATGATATATTGTACTTTTATCTACAATTTGCAAATTCTCTTGGTAATCATCACATTGGTAATCATCATCATCACATGAAAGATGTTGTACATTTATCCTCCTGCACATTTGTTCAAAGGGTAAAGCAAATTCTCCTCTACCACTATTTCATCGATACCGCAAATCATTCCACGCCTTCTTGTAGTAAATGCTTCACCGTAATCAATTCAGGTCAAAGGGAGGTTACGCTTATATGGCAATGAAAGCTGAGTTACAAATCTGTTGATCAGATTCTATCCACATACAGTACCTCCTCTATTTGTCCCTTTCTACTCTCTGATTACTGTGTCAACTACGGAGAGTATTCGTGTGCATAAGATGCCTCTGAATCATTTTTATCACAAATTCAAATTTGTTATTCATAAATAATTCTGTGATCATTTTCGGACACTCAAGTTTCAGTTCCAATTAGATAAATTGCTTTCTCATCTGATGTCCTACACTCATGAACCGGTAACAGAATTAGCGTTATTGTAGGTGCCAATCGAGTGTGCAGTCCAATTAGGTGAAGTTGAGCTTTGACAAAGGTATGAGTGGCTGCATCTCTGACATTATCGATCTAAGGGATTGCATCAGTTCAATTGAAGCTTGTTGAAAATCACTGGATACACTCGATAGAACTAAGATATCGACGGTTTCCTAGTGAATACTCGTATGTACTGTTCGTGGAATATTGAATTTGATCGAAACAGATTTAATTTGATTTTTTCCATTTATATGAAAAGTTAAAAATGTGAATAATACTGATGATCTTTATTCCAGTATCAGAATTCATACAGAAGTTGTCAAACTGAGCCAAATAGAAATGAGAATTTTGAATAGGTTATTTATAGGATGAACGTTTGAAATAGTGATTTCAACAAAAATCAGCATTAGAATACCCTGATTGAAAATCACAACACAACTAAGTTTTTGTTTCGGGGTTGAAATTAGATGATTTTAATTTATTCCCACGTGTTAAAACCGAAAGTGACCATAAAAATTATATATTAGCTCTTGTTTTCAAGATATAGTATCATTATATTATATATATGTATATTGAGTTTTCAACAAATGAAATATTTCATCACCAACAGTTGGTACACATGTTTGTTTACATAACACCCCTCTCATCAGCTGTTCTTAAG
This sequence comes from Leptinotarsa decemlineata, assembly GCF_000500325.1. NCBI lineage: Eukaryota > Metazoa > Arthropoda > Insecta > Coleoptera > Chrysomelidae > Leptinotarsa > Leptinotarsa decemlineata. The sequence continues at coordinate 47,783 of NW_019289644.1, read as the reverse complement.
TAGTAAACATAACCTATGTGAGTTTGTCAATTGTACGCACGTGGTTGCTATTGAAATTATCGTGTGAAGTTGATTTTTGAATTAATTTAAGTGCTGATCTGAAATGCCTCGAAAGTGTGTGAATTCTGTCGATAGCTTTTACTATATATGTGGTGAAATAACATTTAAGGCTCCGAAACGTAAAATGACACCTATCGTTAAGACAGCCTATGAACATTATTTTGGTGTGAAAGTTGGGGACCAAGATAAATCATGGGCTCCTCATATATGTTGTTATTCTTGTTCCGTCATATTGCGAGAGTGGCTGAAAAATAAAAACCGGGCAATGGCTTTTGCAGTACCTATGGTTTGGCGTGAGCCTACCAATCATACAGACGACTGTTATTTCTGCTTAACTCCTCCCATTAAGCAAGGTTTATCTATGAAGAAAAGAGGAACGGTTAAATACCCTAATCTCCCATCTGCTCTTCGGCCTGTACTACACTCAGACAATTTGCCAGTCCCTTCTCCACCCCAAAACTATGAAATTTTAGAGGAAGGTGATGAAGACTGTTTAGAAGGAGCAACCCATCCTTCTACATCCTATGACCCTGATTTTGAGGTAAGCGATAGGTCTAGTGATCCGCACAGAATTAGTCAAGCAGAGTTGAGTGACCTTATAAGAGATCTTCGCTAGTCTAAGGAAAAGGCTGAGCTGTTAGGGTCAAGACTACAACAGTGGAATCTTCTAAAACATGATGTGAAAATATCTCAGTACAGACAGCGTCAAAAAGATTTGCTTCCTTTTTTTGAGAAAAAAGAAAACCTCGTAGTTTGTTCTGATGTTAAACCAGGAAGGACAAGCTTTTAAGTACTTGAGAGCAAAGTTTCCCAGGTTGAGTGATGCTAAAGTCAAGGAAGGCATCTTTATTGGGCCTCAAATCCGTGAAATCGTAAATGATCCTGCTTTTGACATGATTTTAACAGGAAATGAAAAAAGAGCCTGGGAAGCCTTTAAGGGGGTTGTACATGGGTTTTTAGGTAACAAAAGAGATGATAACTTCACAGCATTGGTTAAAGAGCTTCTTCAAGCTTACCACCAACTTGGATGCAACATGTCCTTAAAAATTCATTTTCTTCACTCTCATCTCAATTTCTTCCCACAAAACTGTGGAGCTGTGAGTGACGAACATGGAGAAAGATTCCATCAAGACATTGCCTTAATGGAACAGAGATATCAGGGCCGTTGGAATGAAGCAATGCTTGCAGACTACTGCTGGTCTGTGTGTAGGGATGCTCCAGAAGTGTTTTATAAAAGACAAGCTAAACGACAGCGATCTTACAATGAATCGGATGGACTTAATTGAAATTTGGTGGTACAAACTTCTTTTATTTGTCAAAACACTAAGAATAATGTTTTTTTTTATTAATTTTGTACTTAAAATATTCTAAAAGAAACATAACAATATTGTTTTATGTACTTTCACTTTTCACGTATAGTATAACTACTCTTTAAGATTAAGTACTGTGTATCTCAAAAACCAGAGCTAATAAAAATTTTTCATTGTTATTTTCGTTTTTATCACCCCAAAATTAGTAGAAATTGACTAATTTAGTGTAGGAAACATTCAAAAAATATTTTTTTGTTGTGTTGTGAAATTGAAAACTCCTATATTCATATAAAATACTTGGATATTATGGAAAAATTATTTTCACACACCAGATATAAATTTGAATTGGTTTTTACACAGATGGATTCGTTTTGAAATTGAATTTGTTTGAACAGACAACAGAAACAGAATTTGTTACTACCAACAGACGAGTATCGTTAGAGTTGCGAAGTAATCTTATGTGATGAAAAATATTGAGTTTAACGACCGAATAGGGGCAAATCTTCAATGTCGGATTGATTGGGAATGAATAAGTTACATGTGGTGTTTGTTCCAAATTTATCTTGGTCGAACGAAGAGAACTTTCTCACAAAGAATGAAAGAGCATAAACTTTCTATTTGCAAACCATTTTTCAGCTGAAAGGGCATACATTCGATTGTGACCGTGATGTGAAGGAAAAATATGTGAAAACTAGTCTTTTGGAATGATTAGAAACCAACATATTCGAGAATTTGGATCACTCCTTATTGGCCAAATATAATTTTCAAATCTGTTACCTATAGTTGAAATTGATTATGGATCATTGGACAGCAAGCCATGATGGTTCAACCTCTGAAGAAGCTAGCCACTTGCGCCAGCGAAACGTCAGGAAGAAATTCCAAAAATCCACGGCTTTCAAACTCGAAAAACAGTGACACTGAAAACCTCAGCCGCCAAAGTCTTAACCATTTTATCATTATGAGATTGCAATAACATATTTCAAGGACAAAATACAAGCACTACAGGAAAACCCTGAAGTCACTCTAAGACTGGTTCCTGTACGAAAGTGGCGAATCACATTAGATTTGAATTGCTGGAAATTGAATACATTTGGAAAAACGTTCTCAGGAAGTTTATTCCATATAAACTCAGTTCTCCAAATGAAACAGTTTTCAAACAGTGAACTTCGAAGTGTACTGAGTTGTACCTCAAAACGATGAGTAGCCACATTTCGCGTATTTCTGATATGTAACGCTCGAATATGCCAAGTCACTTGAACATTTCTCGTGAAAGTATCCATAGGAGAGAAACGAATCTCCCACCTTTTTTCGGTGTTCCAGACTATCAAAGTTGCAAGTGATGTTCGCGTCTTCAATCAGGCGAAAGGCTCTTTTCTGGATGGAATCCAGCAGCTTCAAGGTATGCTCAGAGGTGGAGCTCCATACATGACAACAATACTCCAAAGAAGACTGATCTGAGCTTGAAAAGGCATCAACAGTTGCTGGGCTTTGTTTAGTTTTCTGATTCGTAACAGTATTCCAAACTTTTGAGGAGCAGCCTCCGCAATTTCAGCGACATGAACGTGCCAAGACATGTTGGTCCATTTTAATCCCCAACTCACTCATCGAAGCAGAAAGCGGAATTTCCTGTCCCGTCATTTTTATATCGAGATTGGAAACATAATAATAAAAATGATAATAATGATTGCTTTCATTGACAAAATGCAATACAACATATAGTAGATATAAAAAAAAACAGGCAGTTTTCAAATGATATCCTACATTTTTGTCAAAAGGCAGAATTCAGGTTATGATCTTGTCATTTGAGTAACGCAATCAGAACTTGCTCTTCCATTCAACCGTCTTCATAACAATAATTACAAATGAATTCTAATCATTAACCACTTATGCTTATTTCGTTCAATGAACGACAATATAAAAAACAATTGAAAAAAAATTGAAAAATATTAACTAATAATTCGCCTACAAAACGTTAATGAAAACTAGTGAAGAAACAGAAAAATATTGGCTAATCATTTTACCTAGGAACAGATATTTGCATGTATATACACATAGGCATTCATATACACACATATATAAGTGGATCATCATTTACAGCTAGACAATAAATTTGGTAGAAGAAATTCATTCAAAAGTAAATCATCTTTCAGCTTTTTTCTGAATTTTGCAAGCGACAGTGAGTTCAATGTGTCAGGGAGTCGATTATACAGCCGAGATATATTATATGAAAAGGAGCATCGAAATAATTAAGTAAAGATAACTCGATAACTTAATTAAGAGTTAAGATAACTCGGTACTTTCGTAGAGATTATATTATGAAATGAAATGCAAGAGTGGAATATTCTTCGGGCCTCCATATTCGACCATCCTAGACTACTCAAATGATGAGAAATAGGTTGTCACTTTTTGTTTCAGTGATAAGTCTTAAACAAGAATTCTGCAAAGTTTGTGGTCTGCTTTTGTCAGACTGTAACAAACTTGAGCCATATACAGTATCCGCATAGTTTGCGTGAGATAGTACCAAGGCATCACACAGCAATTTCTTGGACTGTCTATTGAGAATCTCCCTGTTCGAATATATAGTTTTCAAGCTGCAATATCCCCTCTTCAGGATTAGTGAAACATGAGGTGGAAATCTGAGAGACTGATCTATTGTGAGACCAAGATTTTTAGTGCTCTCAGACAAACTAAGATGAACATTATCAAGAAAAATCGAAACTTGATTTTGACATCTTTTTCTCATTGCTGTCCTCCCGAATAGCATGGCAACAGTTTTAGAAGGATTGATTGTTAGACAGTATTCTTTAGGGGTGGGTAATGACGAATTCAGATCGTGGTTGATTTGTTGGCAAGCTTTTGCCAGTGAACTTTTAGGAAAGTGCATATAGATTTGAGTGTCATCTGCGTAACTGTGAATTTTAGTATACTTCAGACATCTGGGAAATTGTGACGTATATATCACGAATAATGCAGGGCCAAGGATAGACCCTTGAGGGACACCTGCAAAAACTCCAAGATAATCTGAAGGCTGATTATCCCAAATAACACATTGGGTTCAAATAGTTATCAATAAGACCAGCAGAAGAGTTCGCAAATCCAAGATATTTTAATAAGGCAATTAAAAGCTGATGGCATATTCTATCGAGAGCTTTGGAAAAGTCTATTAATTAATTATAATTAAACATTTATATTTTTAGAGAAAACCGATGCCTGGGTTCTTGTGGCATTGAATTGAACCTGGTTACTTTCACCCTGATTCGAAATCATTTTCAAATCCTCCTCAGCAATCTCCTGCTGCCGGTGAAGATGAGCCTCCGTAGCCGATGTCCTGGATTTCCAATGGAATGGCAAGACAAGTGTGCTGTCGTCAGTAAAGCAATATATTGGATTCGTGGTTTTTTCGAATGACTAGTTGATATACAGTAAAAAAAAGAGTTGGAGACAATATGGATCTTTGGAAAAAACCAGCGTTATTGGAAAAATCATTTGAGATATATCCATCGACGGCCAGGAAGCTACAGAGCTATACACAAAAATGATCCGACAAGCCATAGCATCAAAGTTTGGTCAGCAAACCCTCATGCTATACACGGTCAAAGGGAATAGCGGGTTGGACCTTTTCCAGAAAATCAACTGTGGAGTGGAATGCAAATTAGCTAGCTAGTGGATTTGCTTTTTCTATGTCTGTTGTTGCAATTGAACCATCCGATTGTGTCAGTGGTGGAATCATGGATTTTGTAAAGTTTTGATTAACAGCTTCAGCTGCCGACCAGAAGGATCTAGCCGTTGGAATTGGCAAGCAGTTTATTCCTATTTCTCTGAATGTGAAGTTATCTGCTCTCATTCATCTCAACTTTGCAGTTGTTGTGAGCATCAACAAACTCAGTTCAGCTTTTGGCACTGGTATTTTTGCGCCACTACCGGTAGGCGAGATTTTTGGAGGCGGCAGCTGATGGAACCGTTAATTCGGGTAGGTTCATTTTATTGTATTTCTAATCGAAAAACTCTGGTAGTGTGAAATTCCAGTTATTGGGTAGGTAGTGGAAGTCAAATTGAAAAAGCACTAAGAAGGTGGAATTCCGTTTGTGAATAGTAACCACGCCTGAAAAAGCTTTTTTATTGCAATCAAAATCTCACATTGACTTGTTACTCAGATACTCAATAATTAAAGAGGGTACTGAAACCAGTCGTTATGTCTGCTTCACATACAAGTTGTGTGAATATAAGCTTAGTTATGGTACAAAATCAAGAAATTAGTCATTGAAAAGTATATGGAATTTTGATAAAATGTACTATAAAACACCGCATAAGAAAAGGACAGAGGAACTTCTCCACAAGAACATGGATTGGCTCAGAATAATAACAGAGTAACCCATTTGATACTGTCCATTAGTAGGAAATCTAACCAAAATGATGCTAAATAACAAATCCCAGCTAGTGACTGTGTCTTGTGCTGATATGAGAAACAGGATTACAGGAGGCAAGCAATTCTCAGACAATCATAGTTGAGACGTAAAAAAACAATAGGTGGAAAAAGAATAAAGCAATGATCCTCTGAGGTTGGAGTGTTTTTCGGGAAACTTGGATAAAAATAGGCTAGTCAAAGGTAACCCCAGGAAAAAATATATTGCTGAATTCTCAAGACTGGCCTTTATGGAAGTCTTGATGGTGATGGTAATCTCTTCATAAGTCGTCGTGAAAATTATAGCTCATCGTCTACAAGAGTGAAATAGGATGAATAATGGATAAACTGAATTGAAAATGATTGTAACTCTTCTGACACCAAAAAGCGTGATGAAAATTTATTTCCCAATGAACTAATTTATCTGAGCCACATCAAAAAGTTGTTGAAGCTAGTGAGATGGAATTTTGATAATCAGTAATGATTCTTGAGATACCATTATCCGTTGAAATAAGGTGGCTGACATGATTATTTTTTCTACTCCTAATTATAAATGACTTTAAATGTTTTAAATTGATTGATTTGATCATTCAGCAGGTTACTATCGCAATGTTCATGTTCATGAATTTCCAAGAATTTCAATTGATTGAGAAAAGGTTGGAAACTCAATTATACGAAATCATGAGAATGGGCATTGCGGATGTAATCTGCTGAATGATCGATCTGAATCAGTCACCAGTTTTCAAATTAGCGTAACCACATTGTCACAGGTTAACACATTTTAGATATTCAATTGAGTTGAGGACCTCTTTAATTACCTTCAGTAGAGCTAATATTATGATTTATTTTCCGTTAATTGTAATTGTTTGAAAATGTCCTCACAGGACGAAACTGCAGTGACATCAATTACAAATAAAAGTGGTTAAGAAACATACAGAGTTTTATTTTTATTTTTCGATTCATTGATAACATTATGCATCTGTCATTGTCATTTCTATTGTTAATCTATTCTACATTGTTGATTATAATAACTTGCACTCCCAAAATAATCTACTACATAGCAGAATGATTCTTATCACGAAGAAGGCAAATCGATCTCACAATTATTTAGCCTATATTATGGTTATTATCGATGAATTGAACTGCCGTTCCGTCAATGTATATTACTCACTGTATTGATTTCTATACTTTTTCCACCTTCCTACACACAATGGAATGAAAGAATGATATGGAATAATAACAATGTTGATTTTAAAAAACAAGTGTGAAGTTATATATGACTCTGCGTGAATTTGTAGTTCGTGAATAAATTAATTCATCAATAAGCACAAATTTTTTTAAAGAAATGTGGTCTTTCACGGCTTGAGTCATGGTTGGAAAGAACAAAATCTAGAAAATTATAGTGCAACGAGTTCATAAAAATCATTCCTTGCGCTCATATTTTCAAATGAAAAAACTCAATGGAAAACTTTAAATATATTATTCTGGATATCATGTTTTGAATCCATCTCGCTAGCTCAACTGAAATTCAATTTTGAATGCTAGTCCAACCCTGGAAAAAGGTACCTTTGGATCGAGGGCCTGGATGCGTGGCAGCAAGGGAGGATAAGTCTGGAACAAAGGAACAAAAACACTAATTTGTCCTTGTAGCTATTCCAACGATTGCTATTAGTAAAAGCTGAGCGGCATGCACAAGACAAATTTTGGGGGTTTCTAGCAAAAACATATCTTTCATACAGAAACGTTGTTTGAGGGCAGTGATAAGAGCTGTCCCGTTTGACCCTCGTATGTAGAGCGTAATTTTCAAGAACTTTAACGATATTGTCAGTTTTTTGTCACGTTCAGATTTGCAAGTAACGAAACATTTGGATAGATGCTAGCCAGTGGTTATTGGAATTATCGTTGAAGAGAATACTTCAAAATTATCAGTCTCGACAAAATGGTTAGAACTTTCGCGGCCGAGGTTTTCAGTTTCACTATTTTCCAGGTTTGAAGGTCAGTTTCTTCTCGACGTTTCGCTGATGCGTGTGGCTAGCTTCCTCAAATGTTCATATATCCTAAGTTAATATCTCCGATGGCTCAATATTACGGCTGTGTAACAGCTCCGTCACACTGGAACCCGCTTTGAAAAAAATCAATTTTTTTTTAGCCTACTTTACCTACAAACTAGTAGTAGTTATGTTAATTTTTTTGTAGTCTTATCGGTTACTGAGAAAGCACTATTGATATTATTCTAACTACGAAGGATGAGTAATAATGTGCCAAAATATTCTGAAATAGGTTCTAAATGGATTGTAGTTTATTGTAGTAACAACAAAATATCACTATATTTTATATTCTTTTGAACTATAGCAGAAAAGCTACTATAACAAGACTAAAAATCATGGAACAACAATTGTCCTCAAACTACAAACGATGAAGTTGATTGTAGCTGGAATTAGATATTTGTGGTTGCCATTAAACACATCGAAAATGAATTAAATAAAATCGAGTATTTTTCAAGTACATTTGTAGTGAATCAAGAACAAGATTTCAACTAAAACGATGCTGATGAATGTAGTAGTGTGCCATATTTTTTGTATATCTAGGGCCCACGCTTTCTTCACAATAATACTAGTATTTTTCGATCGTTATTGTTTTAAGCTTATTTAAAGAATAATATTTTCAACTTTCCAGTTCGATGTTTTTTGAAAGCGTGTCTTTTAGTTTTTTTAAACTATATTTATTTTAACTTTTCAGCTCGATGTCCTTTGAAAGCGTGTTTTTCAGTTTTTTACGGAGCAATTCAAAGTCGTGTCTGTACATGGGGATCTCGTAAACGATAAGAGATAGAGTGTCGGTTGAATTATGGCAAAGTTGCGTATTTTAGAGACCTATTCAATGATGTAAAGAGATCAATCTTCTTTATTCGCAGACATATTGAAAATCTGTTCATATTTTGCTGTTAGCAAAATATATCCATGAATATATCCATGAATCTTTTATACAAGGTGTCATCTGACTTGGGCCACCCCCATCTTTGAATTTTTGAATACGGACCTGTATTTTTTGTTGTAGTTTTTGGATCGTAGACGTTCTCTTCATACTGAGAGATTAAATTCAATTTTATATTTCGAGATTTTTCAGTAATATTCGATTATAATTTTGTGAATTATTCACTTAAAAATTACGGCCCTGGAAATTGGTTGACTGAGTTGAATAAAAACACAATAGCAACTTTCATGTCTCCCTATGTACCGTAGAGTTTTTCTAGAGTTTTTTTTAATTTTTAGGTACCTATTCATATTTTTCTACAATGAACTTCGAATAAGAAAACATTTTATGATTATTTGAAACATATCTACAACAAAAATATATTATATGCGTTTTGATGAGCAGAAAAAAAAATGGTGGCAATAATAACATTCGGAACGAACACTATGATTATAATAAAAATTTAAATGAAGTAAGTTATTTAGATACACAAAAAAATTAATTTTGCAATAAATGTTCGAATTGGAGATGGTCCGCAAGATCACCAAATCATACTATTTTAGACTATTTTCTATGGGGGACATTGAAAAATAGGATTTACGCTGGCAGAGTGATAGAAAATGTGAAAGACTCGAGATTAGGGATTTTGAATGATTTCGTAACAATGTAGCAAATAAGTGTATTAGGGTCAATAAATAATATTGAAAACAAAGTTTAAAAATGTCTCGAAATGGAAGGACTCGAATTCGAACATTTATTGCGCCAATAATTTTTTTGGGTACCTATATAAATTACTTCTCTAATTTTCATTACAATTATATTGTTCGTTTGGAATGTTATTATTGCTTTCTTTTCTTTTTCTGCTTATTAAAAGACATATAATATATTTTTGATGTGGATATGTTTCAAATAATCATAAAAGGTTTTCTTATTCGAAGTTCATTGTAGAAAACGCTCAGAGCAATGGAAAAAACATGAATAGGTACCTAAAAATGAGAAAAAACTCCCGAAAAACTCTACGATACATAGGGAGACGTAAAAGTTGCTATTATGTTTTTATTCAACTCAGTCAATCAATTTCCAGGGCCATAATTTAAAAGGGAATAATATACACAATTATAATCGAATATTACCGAAACATCTCAAAATATAAAATTGAATTCGATTTCTCAGTATGAAATGGACGTCTATGATCCAAAAACTACAACAAAAAATACAGGTCCGTATGTAAAAATTCATAGATAGGGGTGGCCCAAGTCAGATGGCACCCTGTATAAAAGATTCATGGATATATTCTGAGAGCCCACATCAAGTGCCGATAGCAAAATGTGGACTGATTTTCAATATGTCTGCGAATAAAGAAGATATAGGCAAAAAAGTAATTCAGGATGTTTTGGTTTTTCCTGTATATCTCCAGAAGCAAAAGAGCTATATTCGATTTTACATCATTGAATAGGTCTCTGAAATACACAACTTCGCCACCATTCAACCGACACTCTATCTCTTATCGTTTACGAGATCCCCATGTACAGCAACGAATTTGAATAGCCCTGTGTGTGTTTTGTACACTATAAGTTCAGATCAATGATAATAAAATATAACAATGAAAGTGAATTGAGTATGGGAGTATAGGTAAAGTTCGGCGCCCACAAAGATAATAATCAATTTTTTTTTGTTGATTTTTTTATAAATCTCTGTTGATGTTATCAAATATAAGCAGTATATTTGAGGCAGTTCAAGTTGTACAAAATGTACTTTAAAAGTTTTCTGTGCCTATGTGTTGTTAGGGTCAAATTTGTATTGAACTTGTTTTGAAAAGCTTCGAGAATTAGTTCGGGGGGCTGTTTTAGAATCCATACCTTCAACTTCTTTTTGCATAGGTAACGACTATTAAGTGCTGTTATTCCATTTGGGATTTTTCTGTAAGTTATCGGGCAAGAGAGGAATCTTTGGTTTTTTGTAGTTCCAACCTTTGGTATTCTACTTGTTTAGTTTTTCAGTCGAGTATTGTATGGATAGTCTATTTGGGGTAGTTCATACTTGTGTTGGTGATGGTAAGATTGAAGAAGTACAGTTGATCGATTATAAATAGCTTAGATTGTTGGAAGAGTTCATCTGACGGAAATCTGTAGCTTTTATTATACATTATCTTCAACAGCCATTTTTGTGTCACTTCTAGGTTTTTAATATAATTATTAACTATCCCACCCCAAGCAAGTATTCAATTTTTTTGTTACGTATTCAGCGTGTTTGTGCCATCTAAGATTTTGGTTTATAATGAGGCCTAGATATTTTATATGTTCTCCCCTTTCGATGCCAATGATATTGCCGTTAATATTAACTGTAATTTTATTATATTTGGAAAAGTTGTTGTTTTAAATCGAAAAAGCAATGAAGTGGGCCTGAGAAAAGTTTACTGTTTACCAATGAAATAAAGTTTCCATTTCCCTTTTGGCGATAAATTTCAAAATGTTCCTATTCTTGCCACGCAATAGACGGGCGGTGTCGTCGTCGACAAAGCTGATAATATTCGCTTTCGCATCAATATTGATATACATATTGAATATAATAGGTCCAAGCACCGTTCCTTGCGACACTCCACACTCAATGACTTGATCTGAGCTGAATGAACTATTGATTTCAACTCTCTGTTTTCTGTTCGATGAGTAACTAGTGAGGAGTTTCAATGGTTAACCTCTGAAACCTATATTTTCTAATACTCTCAGTAATTTGTGAAGACACTCTGTCGAATGTCTTTGCCAAGACAACGAAGACACGTAATAAGGTTTCTCCTATGTCAATCGTCCCATATTTTTTTTTAAATGAACCACTGCATCGTGTGTTGACTTGGCTTGGCGAAATCCATACTGATTATCCGAAAGTATATGATATTTTCTATATATTTTTCTATTCTTATTTTTAGAATTTTTTCAAAGACTTTTCAGATATGGCTTAATGAGGAAATGGGTCTGTAATTAGTTTGTTTTTTTTATCTTCAGATTTATATAAAAGTTTTATAATTGTGTATTTGAGATCATCCGGAAATGTTCCTTCAAAAATGGATATATTTTTGATGAATGTTATCGGTTTCACTATGAAGTCTACAAATTTGATTGAAGTTTCGGATTCAATATTATCTATTCCGGGGTCTTTTTTTGTTAAAAATTTCAGAATCACCTCTCTCACTTCGCTTTCGGTGCAATCTTCCAGATAAATTGAGTTCAATAATTTTTTTCTCTGAAATTATTGTCTATCTGTATTTTTGGTATTTGTCAACTTTTTGCCCATTTTAGTAGAATTATGGACAAAATATTCCGCAATGTCTTGTTAATTTGTATTAATATTGTCATGCTGTTCGATATTCTTGATCCTAGATTTTAGAATGGGATTCTATATCCGATTGAGGTTCACAACTTTTTCCTCTTTGTTGAAATAATCCATGTGTATGTGTATCCACGATATCCCTAGTCGTGGAGAATGAGTTCTGTGTTTTCTAACAGAATCCTGTGGTTTCCTTCACTAAGTGCATGTTCTGCCATTTGGCCTAGTCTGCAGTCTCTTTCATGAATCTTCTGGTGGTTCCGATGTATACCTTCCTACAAGTGCATGGTATGCGATAAACCCCTGCTACTAATAGTGGATCCCTTTTTCATTCCATGATGTTCAAGAATAGCAAACACGGCAAGAAGAAAAGGCACAACTAACATTATTGATAATTTAGCAAATTTATCTCACCAGACACCGGAATCGATAATAACATGCTTTACGTAATTCACCTAAGCCAGATACAGGTATTAGTACACGAAACTACCTGACGAGCCAACTTAAATACGCGTTACGCAGCGTAATATCCACGTAATATCTGTATACTATCTGGTGTATCGACCTAAAGACGCGTTACGCTAGTTGCACACACACCGATTTTGGCCGACCAGTATAAAATCGGCCGATATTCAATTGGTAGCGGGTACTTGCACACTCATCGAATTTTTATCGGTCAAACAATTAGTTGCTTTGTTGTCGTAATTAGCACGCACTACCAAAACCAAGTTAATGTGTAGTAACTACAATTTCACCGAGCATTCGAGACTGGAATGGTCGATAAAAAACCGGGGAGTATGCAAGAGTGTATTTAGTCATGTACGCCACTATTTCCCGGTACTGCCGGCGATACAGTGACTGCTGCTGTGGATGGCTGCTAACCGATATTTTACCCGTTCCCACATGTGGTTCACTATTGGAATTTGGATGACCGATACAAAGTCGGCCGTCCAAAATCGGTGCGTGTGCAACTAGCGTTACGCAGAGTAATATCCATTTAATATCTGCGTAATATCCACTCATCTGAGATATCAGATGTATGAACCTCTGAGGAAGCTAGTCACTAGCGCTAGCGAAACGTCAGGAAAAAATTTCAAAAAAAAAAACAGTAGCAATATTTTCAAATGCTTTTTGGTATTTTCGTTATCCTCACTTTCCGTAGTCAAAGGAATTATTTTTTTTCCATTTCTGCGGCCAAGAGTTATATTCGGTATCGCAGTGAACAGAGTTTTCCCGATGAATAATTTTATATTTGTTTCAATAAATGGACAAATGTAATTTGAAAAAAAAAATTAAAAAAAGGTTGTTTGAGAAAAAATGCGATTGAGCTGTCTACTATTCTGTTAATAAAAAATGTAGAAAACTTTCGAAGCCTGAAAGAAAAATGAGTGGGTGCGAACTGAATGGGAAAATGTGAAAAATATCCATATGAAAATAGTTGTTCTGAAGGGGTGATAGTAGGTTACAGTAGGTGTAAAAACCTACATAAGAACTAGTTATAGTGGTCTTTTTATAAGTATCTCACATTTTTAGTTGAATGATAGAGACGCCAAAAAACGTTTCTTTGAACCCAAACTATTCAAATTGAATTTATGACTGCGATTCAATCAACATACTACTACCATCGTGGAAAGATCATAAATATCTCTTAAGAGGACATGAAGTGAAGACGTTATGTATTATTATGTTATCCATAATGATGCTGATGAGGTGATTAAACCAGTGACTTGCTCTGGAACTTCGAAGTAATCCATAAACGTTGATTGTGTTTCATGTTGGTGACATTTTTCAACAACATTATTTCATATTTCACATTTTACATAACAAAATTCAACGAATCCAATTGAAGAATTTTGACATAATATTGAGTTTGCGATTGATACAGAGAAATTCACGATGATAAGGACCTAGATACTTATGATGTACGGTTTGGAACCATTGGTGTAGTAATGAATATTACTGGAGTTTTTTCCCAACACCAAATCGTCATTTTAAACACCTCGACACGTGTTTCGATCACCAAGTGATCATCTTCAAGAAGAAGATATAACAGTTCCTTCCTCTTGGAGATGATCACTTGGTGATTGAAACACGTGTCGAGGTGTTAAAAATACCGATTTGGCGTTGGGAAAAAACTCCAGTAATATTCAAGGACCTAAATGTTGAGAAAAATCCCCAATAGTCACTTTAATTCACACCAGATATAAAAAGATTCAATTATGACTTTTCAATCATCTCAGGAAAATTTTGTTAGAGATGAACTACATCAAGGCTTGTGTCGAAGACATTTTCAATTCATTTATGAAATGAACGATGAAAGAGAAAACAGACATGTTATTTTCCAGTTGATACGATCGATTAAAAACACAACTCAGGGCTTCTAGATCAACCTCCTCTCTACACTTTTCTTGAGAGAAACTTTTTCAAACAGTTGTTTCCGAGTAGAGAGGACTGGATCCTCCGGGAGAAGGAAATATTCGGAGCAGTTTTTTTTTGGTTTACAGAATGATCAAAAATCTTCCAGGACTGGCTCACTACAAGCTGTCCATTCACCCTTATAACCAAACAGTTGTTGGACTACAGTAGGGATGAACCACGATGTCCAACAGGCCTTCTCACAGGTCACTATCGTCTGAATCATCATATGCATAAATTCGAACTCTCGGAAGACAGTATGTGTCGCCTCTGTTTGAATAATAATGAAACAGCAGAGCAGAGAGAGGTTTTGAGAGTTTGGCTGAGCCACATTTATCATCTGACCTGAAATATCATACAAACTAATCGGCTTCGTTATGAAGCTGGGTTCATTTGGTCGAATTTGAAGAGGTAAAAGCCATAAAATAACCCTAGCGGGTTACGGTGGAGAGTCTAGTTGACTCTTTCACTTTTTACTCAACATAACCTAACCCAAGGCTCCAGAGACTATTGAAGTAACTGAAGAAATGAAGACAGAAAAATGTCAAAGAACTAAAGATGACAGAAAAATTGAGGGTGATTATTTATGTCATTGGAGTTTTCAAAGAGAGAAGTAAAGTTTGAAGGGAGGATTAGAAATAATTTAGGAAAGAACACAAAACTGAGGAAGGAGTACTTCAAAGTTCAAAAACTGAGTGAAACCATTACGCTATATATGTCGTAGCTATATATTCTGAAAATAGAACAATGCAGGAGGTGAGAAAATCTCTACTTGTTTATTTTGTGGGAAATTGGATATAGGTCAGGATTGCATAGCATATTTTTCTCTCGAGATGAGAAAAAAGTGCTTCACAAAAAGTGTTTTGTTTGTATTTCACGTTCAGGAAAGCAGAACATATTTAAGTTCCTCAACTCAGCTCGTGCTGACTGAAGTGAGAGAAACTGGGTTGTTAATAGTTCTCTGATGAAAATGAAATGGTTAATGTTTTTTGATTATACCCATTTCAAACAATAGTTAGTTAAAATGCGATACAATAAAAAATTCCCAAAAAATTCTATGGAACAACAATATCGCGATTTCAAAATCCACGAATGAATGAATTTCCTGGCATATTCCTCATTCCAAATTCGTATCATCGTTTCGTCGCATACAAAAATATTCCCTGACACTCTCCTATCTCTATTCCGATCAGAAATGTGTTCTCATTTTGTCATACATCCAATTGATTGTACATTGTGCACAGTGGCAGAAAGGAAAAATGTGCCACTTTATTTATTCCTTCACATTTTCTTTTTGCGTGACCGACTTTCCAGAGAGCTTTCGTTCTCTCCGCGCCTTCGCAGTTTCTGTGTTCTGATTTTCTTCTCGTACAAAGCCAATCAGATGTGATAGATTTCAGAGTGAGCAGGTTTCTCGACAATGGCAGACTTTTTTCTGGAAGGATACCGGAAACTGATAGTTGGGGATGACAGAGATACTTAGTTTCCGGTAAAATTGATGCTTACTTTGCATATTTATTGGAAAAAAGAAGAATATGTTACGAGATATTCTTAAACTTGTTTTTTGAGATGAAAATCACTCAAATTTGACATACTAATGCCTTCATTCAACTCCTTTTCATAAATTCAGCAATGCAATGAGATCAGAACATATCCATTATTGTCTTCTCAAGAAGAAAATCTTGCTAAAGAAACTAATCAATACAGTTTATTGTATGATTTTCACTATGAGGGTTTCAAAAAAAAAACGCGACACCTATCAGAAAACAACTACTCCCCTGTATTATACCACAAAGGGCCTTGGACTATATTCGACAGCTGTCAGTGCAGGATTCTTCATTGAATTTCATTAGTTCGGACTTCCATTGTCTAATATATAAAATGATTTGAAATCCCTGAAACAACTAAAAAAGAAGAATTAAAAATAAATTGTTGAAAATAACAATTATATCAAGCAAAAATAACCTGAAATGAAATAATAGTAAAAATAGAACGATTGAACAAAAAAATAAAGCCACGTTAGTTCACGACGTTTCGATTGTTAGTATCTACAATCGTCTTCGGTTGATGACTGGATTGATTCCTCCGAGAGATGATTATTTTTGGGTTGTTCGAGTACTTTCACTTCTCCCCGCTTTCCCATTTTTCCGCTTCACTGATTCAGTGGGAGATGACTGTTTGTCGGAAGTTGGTCATTTTTCGCTAGATGATGGGTTTTCATATGTTGCGTATCTCTACGCTAGCTTGGCTGAATACGTTGTTGAACAGCATGTATGGGGCTTCCTTGAATTTTCTCCTAAACCAATGTTCCTCTCTGTGTATGATCTCAGCTTGGGATCACTCGATGTTGTGTTGATGAGTCCAAACATGGTCTGCTATTCCAGCAGACCATGCTGAAATAGCAGCTTTGTATGTTTCTTGTGCTCGGCAATGCGACCATTCAATGGCCTCTTAGTTTCACCAATATAGGATTTTCCACACTCTCAGAATTTCCGGTAAATGCAATTCTTGGAATCGCAGTCCGCGTTTGGTGGCCTGGTTTTCGTGAGGCTGCTACGGATAGTGTTACCGGATCTGAAGCAGGTTCGGATGTTGTACTTGGAACCAATTCTTCTTATCCTCTCCGATAATCCTCTGATTATCCTCTGAGTGCAAGCACTGGTTGTGATGGCATTTCTTCCTGCTGTCTTTTAGCCAAAGTGTTTTCTACTATTGCTTCGAAGTAGCCATTCCGTTGAAGATCATTTTTGATGATGTCTAGTTCCTTCTCGAGACCTTCCTTCGTATTACATAGCCCGAAAGTACGGTCTAACAGAGTATTGATGATTTCTCTTTTAGTCGATTGATGGTGGTCGGATACTGTCCCGTGTGAGTGGGTTTTCGGTAAAATGGTAATTGGTTGTGGATTTCCTTCTCCATTGTGAAAATGATGAAGGTCTCATGCTGTTGATGTGTTTCAGGAAGGCGTCTAGTTCAGTATTTCCATGGTTCCATACTATGAAGGTGTCGTCAACATATCTCGACCTCTTGTGGGCTTCTTCAATGGCCAGAGTTTCAAACCACTCCATATATAAGTTGACTATAACTGGTAAAAGTGGCGATCCCATTGGCAATCCCTCATCTTGTGTGAAGAATTCGACCTTCAATTGGAAATAACAGTTTCGTACACATAATCCTAGTAATTCCATAATCACTTCTATAGGTATTCGTTCTTCCTTTCAGGTTCCCGTCTTCGGATAGCTTCGAATAGTTTCGTACACATCATCCTAGTAATTCCATAATCACTTCTATAGGTAGATTCGTTCTCCCTTTCAGGTTCCCGCCTTCGGATAGCTTTCTCTGTATGATTAGGTGTGCTTCTTCGACCGGAACGTTGGTGTAAAGGCTTTCCACGTCGAAGCTATTTGGTTGATCTTTCTGTGTGACTTCAATTGACCCTAGTAGTTTGACACACTTGCATACCGGTTTCGGGCTGTTTAGCCACTCGTTAGTGTCATCAAAATAAAGTCGCTAATTTCCGATAATTGAAAATTGAATTCCTTCAGATTATAGTGACACCTGTCGGATATAATCCAACGCCCATCACGGTATTAGCCAGGGGAGTAGTTGTATTCTGATAGGTGTCAGTCCATTGATCTACAGTGTAGATAGTATGTCTACTGACTGTATGCCATGTGAAATTAGTTACGCCTGGGACTATAGAGTTTTCCAGCAATTCCATGAAATGGAATAATTCAGTCAGATTTTAAAAACTCAAAAATATGACTGAAATATTGTCAAAGTTTAAAAATATTTCAGAGGAGTGCATTACGGATTATGGTCGATTATTAAAATGTTTCATTGTCCACCCCCCATTTATGCCGAATGTAATTCAACATGAAACTAAAAGCAGACTGGGATTTATTCAAAGCTGAATCATCCATTTTCAAAATTGAGGAATTTAAACTGGTTGAATATTGAAATAATTTAATATTCAAATTTTATTGTATCTAGACATTTATAATATTTGATAGTACTCTTGTTGGGATTGTGCTGATGAGGTGATTAAACAAATGCCTTGTCACAAAACTTCGAAGTACACCATTGTGGATGATAGTGCTTCCTGTAAGCGATATGTATATCACATTGTGTAGTGATCCTATAGATAAAATCCGTCTCAATTCCATAGAGTATTTTTCAGAAGTGTCTCACAGTTTTTGTTCGAAGATAGGGAAGTGGGTAGCTAAAACAGCTTCTTACCCAAAAAAACCCAACTCTCCTGAAAATATTTCTTTTTCAATTCGAATTTAGAGTGAATTATGAATGAACAGAAAGTTTTGTGGTTAATCCAGCTTGATCACATTTTGTCTTTCCTTGTTTCAAACAGAAACGATATACGACCCCTTCCCAAACATTTTCAATTTCAAATTTTGAATAGTTGGATACAATATCACCTTCATCACTAGAGGGTAACATTAACAGAGCGCAGTTGCCGTTGACCATTTACTAATAATAATTATACTTGTGATGCAGTTAGGATTGGAAAACTTTGGTGTAGTAATGAATATTACTGTAGGGAGTTTTTACCAACAGCAAACCGTTATTTCAACACCTAGACTCGTAATCATCTTCAAGAGGAAGATCAAACAGATCATATTCAAGAGGAATATCAAACAGTTTCTCTTGAAAATGATCACTTGGTGATCGAAACACGTGTCGAGGTGTTAAAATAACGGTTTGGTGTTGGGAAAAAACTTCAGTTATTTTCAATAATGATTATGATACTTTATTCCCATAAAGACGATGTGAAATTATACAACTTGAAGTTGATCATGAAAATTGAATAAGGCGATAATGAAATGAGTACATACAGATCTGAGAATTATTAAAAAATCTGCTAGTGTATACTAACAACTTTCTAACAGATATGCGCTCAGTTGCTCAGTTGCTTTGAAGCTTTCATATATTCGAAAAGATTATTGTACATTTTTGGACCAATGCATTCTGGTCCAGAATGAGTCACTTCTCATTGAGCAATTGGAACTGGTTTTCTAATCCCGTATCGTGGTGATGAATACTCTTACTCAATGTTGAGTTTGACCTATTTCAAAACATATCTACTCACACATTTCAAATATAGAGACTGATGCAAAAGTTGAAATACTATATTTTTGGAAACAATTTCTGAATGAATCGTTTTGAGAAATATTTGCCATGCATTATACAATGCGCAACGATGGATCAAAAACACCTTCCGTTCTGGTGAAAGTGTTTCAGTCTCAGACCCAGGACAGAAATATCAAACTGCCTAGGAACCTTTGCGACTGCATTTCGAGCGAAAATTTACGCTATTGAATTGTGTGCGAAGATATTGAAAGAATCCAACCTCATACACAAGTCAATGAAAATATTTTCGAACAGTCAAGAGGCGCGGCGTTGGAATTTCGTGGCTCCTACCAAACAACCTCCAAATTGGTAGCAGATTGCCAAACACGACTCTCCTCGATAGAAAGACTTGACAGATTGTCTCTGGTCTAGATTCCAGGCCATACTGGCCTGGAAGGCAATTAGGCTGCTGATTCCGTTGCAAAGAAGGGTGCTGCAAGCAGCTTCATCGGACCAGAACATGTCATTGACATCGCTTCAGGCTTTGCCAAACAAACATTGAACACCTGGATGGCAGAAAGATTTGAGGATTTCTGGCAGAATCTTCCAAGATTGGCTCACTCCAAGGCGTGTATTCACCCTTCGAAGCTTGATACCAAACAGTTGTTAGACTACAATAGCAATGAACTACGATGTCTAACAGGCCTTCTTACAGGTCACTGTAATTTGAATTATCATATGCAGAGACTTGGACTGTCGGAAAATAGTTTGTGTCGCCTCTTTTTGGAAAATGATGAAACAGCAGAGCACATACTTTGTACCCGCCCTGCTCGGGACCGAATCAAGTTTTTAAAGTTCCGCAGAGCCGTACTCTTACGATCTGACCTGAAAGACCACTCACCCACTGGCTTCGTTAAGAAGCTGAGTTTATTTGGTCGAGTGTGAATAGGTGTGAGCCACAATGAAACCTTGAGGGTTGCGGTGGAGGTTCAAATATACCCACTCACTCTGGACCTAACCTAACATAACCAAACAATGCGCTTTTGTGCAACGAATACATTTTATGTCGGAGTTGACACTACCCAGAAACAAACAGCATACCTAATTCTAGAGTCTACATGAGCATAGTAAATACTAAATAACTGAGCGCTAGTCAATACCGATCTGAAATTGATGAAAAGAAACTGTTGAGTTTGAGGTTAATTGGCAGACTCTATATGAATTGAATGATTGAATATATGAAGAAGTGAATGAGCATTAAAATGATGAAATGGTTTTGTAGTTAGAATAATTCTTAGGTTCACCAGTTGCAAACAGAAAGTTGAAACGATTTCTGCTCAAACAATCACAATTTCAAAGTCCGAATAGGGAGCTTATCATGTACAGAGTGGAGGGAAACTCCTGTTTTCAAACTGAATAGAGGGAATCTGATTGCTGTATGTGGGAATAAAATTTTATTACAAATTCGATGGTGGGAATCACATATCGATATCTGTCATCATTTTCGAGTTACAGCACGTTATCCGAAAATTTTCATTTTCGAAAAACCATCCACACAGCAATTTTTTACGTAGAATTCAATGTTGTGAAAAACTGATTTATAAAACGAGATATCAATAGTTAACGATAGAAAACTATTTTGTTCAATGAGACACCCTATATATTCCTGCATATGTCAGTAAAGCTTGGAATTACCTTTCCATAAATGCAACACATTTCATGTTTTAGTAAAGTCATCTTTAAAATACAGAGCTTTTCAGGTTTTTCCTTGTAGACTTTGAAATGCACTCTTTGATCAAGTAGGCTTTGAACGATGTGGTGATAAATCAGAATGAATGCAAATCTTTAGTGGTTGCTGTAAAATTTTGATTTGAGTTTTTTTTTCAATTTTCAAACACATTTGCAATGATTTTTTATTAAAACAACGATGAGAATACAATAAAAACAACAATGAAAATTATTTGGCGCTCCGGGGACTTCATTGATTCCAGTGGCGCATTTGCTTTTTCAGCTGCAGGAAAACCCGGAAAAACCTGCAGCACCACATCATTTGAGGATCTTGATCTAACAATGTCTTCTCTTTATGAAACAAAATGTAGGGTGTCTCCAGAGGCTCCAATAAACTCAATGCATCGCCAGAACACTTCGTGACACGACTATCGTCAAACTTAAACCAGTCCGTTTTTTCTTTGACCAAGGGGTAATAATGACCAAATTCAACGCCAGAACCACAGTGAACAATGACTGCATGAATATTATAATAGTGGTCTGCTAGGTTGAAATGTTCATCTATTTCGAACCTTCCAAATAGTTTCTTGCTTCCGTTAGAGGTTGAGTCTTGTTTGAAAATCATTAGTGTTATACAATGTATGTGAGTATGAGAATTATGAAAAATTGGATATGATAGTCTGTTTTGTACACAACCTGATTGTTGGCAGTCAGTTAATCTTTCAAATGATCATCTTCAAGAGGAAGCCATCATCTTCAAGAGGAAGATTAATCTTTCTCTTGAAGATGATCACTTGGATATCGAAACACGTGTCAAGGTGTTAAAAATAGCAATTTAGTGTTGGGAAAAAACTCCAGTAATATTTATTATTCAAAAACTTGAGTTTCTCACACCTTTGAATTTTTGGTAAAAAAGTGCTCTGGAAATGTTCATAGAAACAAGAAATTTTTGGCAGGAAAAAGTTACAGCAACTTTTCGAAAATGCATATTTTCGAAAAACATGCCGTGACTCAGCAACGTTGATAGATATCGATATGCAGTTTTCACCAGACACAGACCCTCAGACACAGCCATCAGTTTTCATTTATAAAGTTTGAAAACAGGAGTTTCCTTTTGAAAGTGTGCAATTTGGCCCCCCAACTAACTATTTCGCCAGACAAAACCGTCATCACCAGAGTAACGCATTAACAAAGCACCGTTAGTGCTATCCCACTTACCGTCGACATTGAGCATGATGGCCAGATTAATTTTCGGCTCCGTGTTCACCTGGCACTCGTAGACGCCTCCATCGCGTTTCTGGACATACTCGATGCGGAGGTCCCAGTCGTCGCTGTGCTCTGGATGTCGAACGCTGAACCGGCCGTCCCCCGTGTACGTGTGGATCCCAGAGGTGAGGATGTGCAGGTCTCGCTTTCGCATCCAGGAAACCTGTAACGAAGTGTCGAGTCAGTGGTGTAGCTCAGAAACGAAGTATCTTCATTCATGTAATCACAACTGATGTTATTCCTGCTGGAAATGGATTTTTGAGAGACTGTGTTGAAAAAACTGAAATTTGACAGGAACTTTCCAGAGTAGCTCACAAACGTCGTGTCCAGAAGTTGACGTCATCATTCACAAGTGATAGAACTGAAACTGTGAATCATCTAAAGGAAAAATTCCTTCGGGCCAGACTTCCCTCACAGTATCTTTATGGTCTGACACCTATCAGAAAACAAATACTCCCCTGGCTGATACCACGAAGGGCGTCAGTTCAGGATTCTCCACAGAAGTAATTCCTGCATATGCTGTTGGCGATACAACTGCGGGAATCGACTTTTATTTATCGAAATACATTTGCAGACCCGTTCCGGGCTATTTGGACGACAAGCAACATATCTGCCATCGCCCCCACTACCTGGAGGCGTGGTTCTGAACAACCGCATATCCAAATGGTCCAAATCCTACTATAAGCAAAAAAATATAGCTTCAGTAGGTGGCCATACTCGAAGACTGGCTTCAAATCAAAATCGTCCAGGCCAGTCTCAGAAAACAATTACCCTCCTGGACGTTGGATTATATCCCAAAGGTGTCAGTGCAGGATTCTTCACAGAAGAACCTGTCTGCAAGTGCGCCTGTTCCAATAAATGAAAATCGATTCAGGCAGTTCCATCGCCGGCACGGCACTGCCACCTGTCAGATATATTCCAACGCCCTTCGTGGTGTTAGCCAAGGGAGTAGTTGATTTCTGATACGTGTCAGTCTATAAACCCACTGTGTAGGTGAGGGAAGGCCTGGATGAATTGTTCCTTAAGATAATTCGAATTGAAGCCAGTCTTTAAGAATGCCCACTCACAATAGGTGAAAACTAAAACTGCGTTTAGTTTTGTGCCAGGTGACGGCAGGAAAACGATTGTGGATACTAACAATCAAAACGTCTTGAAGTAGCTTAGTTTGGAATCTTTCAATTTTCAGTTCGTTTTGATCGTTCAATTTTCATTTTCTTGCTTAGTTTTCATTTTGTTATAATTCAATTTCAGGTTTTTTTTCGCCAAATTAAATTGTTATTTTCAGCTATTCATATTGTTTTAAGATGTTTTTATTTGTTCTTCCAAGGATTTCAAATCAAATTATATCATATTATATCAGACGAATGAACTTCAAGGATCCCATGGCAATATTCATTCATGATAATCAATAGGAAAGTAGTCATTTTTCGATATAAATTTGCCAGACGATACTGTGTGGACACTTCGAGAGAGGTGGATGCATCGAACGTCAATGAAAATATTTATTTTCTGGTACATAGGCATCTATCCTATGTGTAGAATTTCATTAGTTCAGACTTCCATTGTCTGATATTATGTAAAATGATTAGTAATCCCTGAAAGAACTAATAAAAAAGTACAATGGAAAATGAATAGCTGAAAATAACAATCATATTAGGTAAAAAAACCTGAAATGAAATGATGGTGAAATAAAATACAAGTAAAAAAATAGAACAGATGAACAAAAAAATCAAAATAAAATGAAACGTTAAGCCAAGCCAAGTTACTTCACTTGGCTTGAAATTTTTTGTTCATATTTTCTATTTTTTCACTTGTATTTCATTCCACTATCATTTCATTTAATGTTTTTTTGCCTAATATAATTGTTATTTTCGGCTATTCATTTTTGATTTTTTTTTATTAGTTTTTCATAGATTTCAAATCATTTTATCTAAAACCACAATCTCATTCAGTCGCTGAACTTGCCGGAACTCATACACATTTCTATGTTCCTAAACAACTAGCATTCGGGATGCATCTTGAAGTGATTTGGATGCATATTGAAGGCACTTCTGTCAAATTCAAATTACCTTGAATAATTCAACGTAATAAGCGCTTCAATCCATTGAACCTATAACGGATATTACCTGGGGAAAACAACTCTATTGTTGAGAGTTTGTGCTACATTGTACTAATGAAATCTGTCGGCAATCTGATAACCAATAGGAAATAAAACAATGAAGCATCTGGATTGTTGGGGGTTCACCAGAACACTTGAAGCTTCTATGTTACGTATAACTGATTCAAGAATGTAGAATAAAACCTTTGTTTAGCAGACATCGCTGAGATCATCACTATGGAATTTGATATAATCATTAAATTTTGAATATGTAATAGAATACTGACGGAAACGAAATTGAGAGACATAAAAAACCACTACAGCTCTAGTAATTAGGGCAATCTTTCAGATGAACTGGTTATCTGCATATATTGCGGGAAATATATTCGTCCAACCTCTCACAAACAAGTCCGATGAAGTTTAGTTAGAATATTTTGGGGTGAAACACAACAGAATATTGAAAGCTGATTTGTTTTTTGTCAATACGGTTCATAGATCGAAATTCACAGTTTAGTATGTGACAGAAATATACGTGTTTCTGTTTTTTTTTCTCACCATAGGTAGCAGCGTCCCCAGACCATTTTTGTTTCCGTCAGTGCCGCTAGTGCAGCCTGGCTATCTGTGGGAACATTGATTCCCTCATTTTGTTAAGGTCTCTGATCAATATCGGCCAGGCTATCTGTGGAAATATTGATTCATTCATTCTGTTGAGGTCTCTCATCAATCTTTCTTGCGCTTTGCAAGATGGCACACATTTCAGACCAGAAGATTGATGTGTACTGACCAAGCGGGTAACTTGAAATGTGATATCTCTTCTGAGACTAACCGCGTAGTTTTTCATTCTGATTCAGCTCACTCCTGCATTCCCAATGACTAAAAGTATGAAGCAGGGAGATTCGAAAGTCCCATCAAAGCATTCTTGAACACTGCGGATTTTTGCACCACCGCCCCCTTTTCCCTCTTCCTCGATTTTTTATATCATATATATCGCAGTGGACACTCCGGTAATATTTCCCTCCTCCTCTAGACTTGAAATCTGTACCAGTACCTTTTTGCAGCCAGTGAGTTGGGCTATCTATCGGGGGCGTCCCTAGGTGGTGGATAGGGGAACGGCCAGGGGACTGGAAGCCCTGTTCGGGAAGCCAATGTGGCCTTCCGGACGGGGGGCGGACTACTGGTTAGTGGCAGAAATAAGTAGGGTGAGGGGAACTAAAACTCCCCAAAAGTCTTTGCGAAACATGCCACCGTGGGCCAGCGTACCCAAACTTAGGTGTAAGGAATCGTGCCGACAGCTGAATGACCGCAGGGTGATATGCAGTTACGAACGATCCTCTTAGGGAACCGGGCGGAACCTCATTGTAATCTGCCTTCCTCTGGTAATGTGGAGCTCTGCCAGAGTGACCAACTCTTCCCCTGCTACTCGTGGGAACATACATGGATGAAAAAAATACAAAAACAGACACAGAAAAAACAAAAACCAATCCCGAGGCAGGACAGAAATGCTCACCTCAATCTATGGAGATAGCGGGGATGAACACAAATTTCTGCCACAATTTACCGCTCGGAATGAGGCTGGACATGGCAGATCACCTCGTGATATAATACAAAGGTCAAAGCGAAAGCGCATTTGCGGCACCGAGGCCAAAAGGAGAAAGAGAGCGATAGAGGCAGGAGTGGCAGCAACTAAAAGTGCACCCTCCTCCTCCCCCACTACACTTGCAACAGCAAGGGCACTTCCTGCGATGTGCGCCAAGAGCTCCGCCTTTCCGCCTTGAATATAGGCAAGGAACCGGCTGCCCCTGCAGGAAATCGCCCTTACTTGAGCACCTGCACGGAAGGTGAAAGAAGCCGCGCAACGACAGTAATGTCGCTGCACCTTCCAAAACCTTCAAGAAGGCCGCCGTGAGACCCCTCTAGGTTGCCGAAGAGAGTGTGTGTTCGGCGAGCCTTGGCGTTCACCTGCCGATATGAAGGAGATGTCTCCTAGTGGCCTGTCCGCCTTCCTGGAAAGGACAGAATGAACGACGACGTAGAAGGACAATTTCTCGAGAGGATGTACAGTGGGACACATGTGGCCTAAGTGCTGTGGGTCTACACTCACCCTTCCTACTCTACAGATACAGATTCCTCTTTTGCAGTAGTTCGAACTGCAAATATTCATCTTCTTTGTATTTTGAATGTTAAATGTCCGCTATGCAATTGCAATTCATTCACCCAACTCTTTCGTTATAATCGTGTCACGTTACCAGAAAATGTGACTTCGTTGCTAATAATACAACTATAGAGTACAATAAACGTTTCCATGAAACGTATCAGCAGTGTAGATAAAATTAAAATTGGATGATTTAATGTCGAATAATATTTTGGCAGTGTGGTTTACTCAGTATCAATAAATATATAGAGACATTTTTGATGTCAGCTCGGCGATGAAAATGATTGATAATTTTGAACATCATCTATGACACACAATTAATAAACCATTTAGGACCAAATTGAATTAAGTTTCACCCGTGTAATGACATCCAAACCATTCATGTAATTTTGTAGCCATTTCGTCCCGACTTTGATGTATTTATGTAATAAACTGCCATAATTTAACTCGATATTAAATTATTATGTATGCATAATCTTTCATGAACGATTGTTGGCGTGACTGTATTCGCTACATGCAATTCAGTTTTTTCATACCCTGATGCATGAGAATAAAAAAAGTTTGTGACCGTTGATTCATATGAATTATGTCCAATACGTGATAGAATTCAAAGGTTTATAGAAATTCTAGCTTTCGCAGCCAACAAACCTATTTGAAGAACCTACGCATCGATCAAACTTATGTTTAGTAACAGGTACTGCCTATCGATAGAATTGAAAAAAATAATGTGAGAGAGATCAGTGTTAGCACAATTGAATTCTCCAGATACTCTGTCTGAGTAATATCTGCCATTTGATAGGTAAAAGTTTGTCCAGATAAGAAGAGCAGAAAATTCTTTCTGATATCTTATTACAGAGACCATTTAGTCTGGGTCACAAGTTCTGTTTGTTTGGAACTTCAGTCCAAGGGCACCGAAAATTATGATCCAGAGCTCATTGATTCAGAATGACCCCTAGCAACTTTTTGATACATTTCAAAAGGAGCTTGAATAATTTGAAAAAGTTATAAACAATTTAGTAAAAAAATGGGGTTTGATTTTTTGCAAATATGTCGGAAAATATTGAAGATATCCGAAATTTGAAAAAACATCCTTAGGGAAGAGAAAAACGTCCCATCTCCTGGAACTCTATCACCAATAATTATAATTTTATTCAAGGGGCGAAAGAAAATAGCGCAAATAAAATAATGATAAAAAAGCTTTTAAAACAAGCTTTCATTTAGGTGCCCTTAAAACATCAAAATAAAATTTTGAATTAAATGTAATGGTTAATGAACCACATTCATTTATGACTTTACATAATTGAAATTATAATAAAAGCTTGTCGCGATAATTCATTCATTTATTCATTCATTTATGACTTTACATAATTGAAATCATAATAAAAGCTTGTCGCGATAATTTCAATAAGTAATTGAAATTTTGTAATTAGGTAGGCACCTACTAAATTCATAAGTAATGTTTGTAATTGAATAAAAGTGCCGAGAATGCTCAAACTGTAGAACTTTAAACTTGTTTTTTGCACACATAAGATTTATAGGGTTTGACATTTATTGCAGTACCTAGTTGATCTGTCAGAATGTTTTTTAATTTAAATTTCATCTGACTGAATATGTAGAGATCTCTTCTAGTCATCGCGACAAGCTTTTATCATAATTTCGATTCTGTAAAGTCATAAATGAATGTGGTTAATGTGATTTAAAATTTTATTTTGATCTTTTTAGGGCACTTAAATAAAAGCTTGTTTTAAAAGTTATTAAGCATTATTTTATTTCATATTCTTCAATTTCAATCGTTAGTCATCGATCAATACGAAAGTCCATCTATAAAACGGAGAGTCCTTCAACAGAAAAACCAATGCTAATGACGCCCATCTCACCAAATTACAAAAGTCATGGTATGCCTCTTGTGCTTGTTGCTCACATTGCGTGATTAACCCTCTTACTCTGGGAACTTAGAGCATTTTTCCACAATGCAAATAAATATGGGTTCTTACACCATTCATTGTCTTCTTTTTAGAGTTGTGAAGTAGGTATTTGAAAGTAAAAGCTTGATTTAATTTTTTTCTAGAAATATATTTTTTTATTGAAGCCAACCCTGGATGTGGCATATATTTCATGGTGGGCCTACCAACTGCCTATCATAAACAAATGCGTAAACAAAATTTCGTGTCCCTCCTATTTACCGAAGAGGATATCTCTCGTACGGAGCCGATCCTGGCAGTAGCATCAGGTCACGTTTATGATTAGCATGCATTGCTGGTCAATCGGATACCGAAAAGTGGGCCAAATTAAACTTGCAAAATTGTTAACAAACATACAGGTCAAGTCAAATGAAAGCTTTCAGTTAAAAACGGGCGATTCGCGTCCCGCACGCGCTGACCGATACGGACCTATGGAAAATAAACATTCGTTTAATCCACTGAATATCATTATTGAGAAAAAAAATCACATACCTTCTAGACACTTGAATGAACGAAAATCCTTGGAAAACTGAAAACCTCAAATTTTATTCACTTCTTGGAACTTTTCTTGTAAGCTTTCAAAAAAGTTTCCCGTTGGAAAAATCTAAAAAATTTTGATTTTCCACTTCGTTAATAATAATCAGAGACGTTTAAAAGTGAAAAATTCGATCAAAGCAACGACATTTTTTTTATATTCGAATGATTTTTCATAATTATTAGCTCTATTCGATCTATTTTTCTTTTTTTTGAATACTACCAAACAAAAACAAAAATAACCATGTCGTGTCACTTTTTGTGTGAAAAAATTATGAAAAAAATTGTGAAAAATAGAAAAAAAATTTTTTGCACAAAAAGTTACATATGGTTGTTTTTGTTTTTTTGTAGTACCTAAAAAAATATATCGTGAAAATTGATTTGTTTTTAATGGATTTTTGTTGGTTCAAGTGTCTGAAAGGTTTGTGATTTTGTTTACTTAATAATGCTTTTATATAATATATCAAAATAATTTTTATCGTTCAAAGGTCAGTAGCGATCAGCGCATACGGGACGCGCAACGCCCGCTTTGTTTTTAGGAAATTTCTTCCCCTCCAAGGTTTTTTTTCAAATTTCGTATATCTCCAATATTTTCCGAGATATTTGCAAAAAACCAAATCCTTTTTTTTTTACTGAATTATTTATAACTTTTGCAATTTTTTCGAACCCCTCTTGAAATTTTTCGAAAAGTTGCTAGAGGCCTTTCCGAATCGACTGAGCCTTGGATCATAATTTACCCTGCACTTGGACAGAAGTTCCAAAAAAAGTATTTCGTGACCCAAACTAATTCACATTCAACATTGATACTGTAATTTTGTTAATTCATCCATTACAAGATTGAGGATGCAAAACCAAATCAATACTCTCAAATGAACTGCATTCCTCTTTTCATTGGTGTGCTTGAAGTGTCTCCTATTTCAGTGTAACTGAGTTGGTCTACATTGTTGAGAAGGAGTATAGTATTTCTTGAAACTTCTGTAGATGGCGTCAAAATAGGAGCTTATGATTGATTTTCAGCACTTTTCAGCACTTATGATTGAACTTCTACAAAAAGATCAAGAATCGACCTGCCCCCTCACCTCTACAAATCAAGAGCTGGTCATTCCAACTGGACATATGTACCACGTGCTTGCTCAAGATCAAAGAACGAGTGGAGTAACGTTACAATGTGAAGGAGGGTTTCCGATTGATTTGACCCTCTCGTAGAATATTGAAGTGTACATAACACATCTGAAAAAATCTCAGCAAGCTCCTTTTCTCCCATCTCTATCACCCTGGTAAACGTAAATGCCATGAAATCAACATCCATACCACTTTCCCAAACAATTTTCCCTCTATTTAACGCTCGTTCGGGAATTTCAGTGGCACAATGAAAGGCCCATTTGCATGCATGATTAAAAATATCACTGAACTCCCAGAGAGCGGTTCAAAGAACTCAGCCATTGTGAAGTTACGAAGATGTAAATTGGAACATGGAGGGCGTAGGCTGGCGGAATTGGGGTTGTGGAGATCGTCTAGTGAGTTAACAAGCATCCAGATATCTCTGACATCAAGTGTGTCATGTAAATAGGCAATAGACATGTATGCTAGATGTTGTCTGATTGACTGCTGTTGAGCGTTCAGTTGGGATGTACATTTTTCTAAATATTCAATGAAGGCTGATATAGTTTCCGAAACATTTTGATTGATATACTCATAGTACTCATGACAATAAAAATGAGAGCAATTCGAGAAGTCTTCTTAAAGAGCATCAAGGAGCTCGCCTGATCTTCGTTTCTGTTATATCGAGTAGGCCAAAATCCGGAACTGAGAGGTACATCAGGGCCTATAAATATGGCATATTCAACACCTTATCGTAGTTGAATGATATGCATAGAGATTTCTGACACAATATGCAAGATTCTGGGCTAGATTCAATGATCTGAAGAGAAAAAATATGGTATTCCACACACTATTGACAAGAGACGAAAACAATAAATCAATGTTACGAATTACAATTACAAAAGAATCAAGTATTGTTATTTGGTTAAATCAAATTCAACGGAATGGAGGTGATGAATTGAATTTGATAATTCATTAGATATTGGAACCTTTGAAATTCAACATTTGCAACACATAGATCAGGTTTGACCTTTCTTCTGTGAAAGACAAGTTTTGAATGTATAATTGAACTCATCTTCAACTGATGTGGTCTTTTAGGCGTGCTTTGAATGATTTCCAAGTTTGACTTATGTGAAACGTCGGACATGAACGAAACGACAATTTTGAAACTCCTTACCATTCAATTATATGACTAGATGCAAGGCTTGCTCAGAGGCGACTGAAAGCGTTGAAGAATGCAAGACCATGCTAGAGGGTTAGTCGATACATCTTGTAAATGAATGGTTTTCGTAGCACTGAAATGAAAATTGGGTTTCAGCCCCATTGAGTCTGTTGTAGGTAGTGTACATGGAAAGTGAAGCCAATAAACTGAGGGGGTTATTAGGCAAGTTGGAAGCATAACAGCTCAGCGGTAAAAACAAAGATTTTTCAAAATTGATGGTGAGTAGTTTATGATTGAACCAATCTATAAGGTGGCTGAAATCTTCTTCAACGATATGTTTCAAGTTGTCCCAAGAATCTGCACTATAAAAACCATATTGCCAGCATAGCTGATGATATTACCACATGTTTGTAAGGTGAGTAAGCTGTTTGTATGAATCACAAAGAGGATTGGCCCTAGAACTGTTGTATAACTCCGCAGAGTTTCTTCCTTCACTTCTAAATCCGTTAATAGTCACGAATTGTTTTCTTGAGTCCAAATAAGATTGAAGAAATTTCAAAGCATTTCTTCGGATGCCAATACTGCCCAAGGCATCCAACAACTGGGAATCATCGACAGTGTCGAACGCTTTAGCAAGGACGAGAAACAAAGAAAGTGACACTCCTCCTTTATCAAGCGCATCATACATTCGTCTTGTTAGGAAGGAAATATCATCCTGAGTCGATTTATCATTTCGGAAGCCAAATTGTTCAGAAAAGTGGCAAAAAGAGTATCACTTTGCGCGAAGTAACAGTCAAGTCTCGTTTCCAATATTTTTTCTAATATCTTAGCAAAATTTGATATCAATGATATTGGTCTATAATTTGATGGAACATTTTTGTCTCCCTTTTTATGAATTGGCTTTACACCAGCAATTTTCAATTGTAACGGACACACTCCTTCTATTATTATTTTGTTTATCAGATGACATAGGAGTGGAGCTATTTCTTTTGCGATCTTTTGCAATGTCTCAGCTTTTATTGAAACTATTCCGGGTGATTTATGAGGTTCCAGAGAGTGAATTATATTGCAAATCTCTATGGTATCTGTTGGTTTCAAAAATATAGAGCCTCTTGTGGGAGAACTGCAAGGACCTGGAGAAAGAGGTTTGATTATTTTGCCAGCGAGTTTTGGATCAATATTTGTAAAAAAATCATTGAATATATTAGGTGATTTGAAAGAGCAAAAGTGATGCATATACGATCATCATTTGAGAAGCAGTAAATCAAAATGACAAACTGACCTGTTTTGGAATTTTCTATAATATCATTGATTCAGCGAATAATGAATACATGCGATTTTTCTGGACGCATTATTCTTATCATGATAGTGTTAAAGGAATTAATTGCTTCCAATTGTTGCTTCTTTCAAATGGACTGAGATTCTGCATCATCCTACCAATCATTTCATTCTTCCTCTTCACAGATAATGAATTATTCTTATGAATATCAAATGATTATGTTCTGTTCTCGGCTTTCTGTTTTTTTTTTCCGTTAATCTGCTGTCCCCCCATATGAACGACAACTCTCAGAACACAACTCTCCTAACACGGTTGCAAAATCATCCCAGGGGGGAATCGAACCCACGGCCTTCCGCTCGTGAGTCGGGTGCACTACCACTGCGCCAATTCCACAACATTATTCATGCATTACGAGTATAGTTCAAACGTTTTGCATAATTCGGATTGATCTCTCAAAATACTCTCATTTAATTCAATACGGTTTCCGACAAGTAAGTAATTATTTTACGAACTCAATCTAGCGAATCGAATTGAATTACTAGTTGAAAACTCTGCTAACACCGCAATGATAACTAGATTCGGTCGATTTTGTTAATGCAACCAAGATGAGTTTAGCCATAATTGATTTGGGACTGATTTCGCGGTTGACTGACTACCCGGAAACTTTCACATTTTCCAATATCCTCGTCATTTTGAACTTTTCACCAGAGGTGGAGTATTTTCTGCATGGATATTTTTAATATAATTCACATTAATTTGAATATAATTGGGCGATACTTGATAAAAATCGATATTAAAATTCAATAATACAGTTTATTGTATGATTTTCAGCTATAATATCCCAAGGACATTGATAACTAACGAAATAATTTTATCACAGTTTTCGAAAGCACGTTATTTGGTAACATCCCGACGCCGAAGGCGGAGGGATGTTACCTAAAATANCAGTGTAATGATGGTTTCATTGGTTATTTCGACACACATGACTAGAAATAGACAAATTTGATAGGATAATTTTTTTGGCAAAAAATTTTCACTATAATTTTTTTTACAAAAACCGCAACTATCAGTTCCAACTCTCATTGAATCATTGTTCTACAATTCTGGCTTCTGATATGTTCAAATTCATTTCAGTTGAATGGGTATGGCAGAAATAATACTTCACAATTCACACAACATTCAATGCTGTTTCGATACACTGTGTCATCTTCAGAGCGAGTTATAAACTTGCTCGCTCAGTAAAATTTCCCTTCAATTAGGTCTTTCCTGAATCCAGATGGAATACAATTTGTCGTCATTATGCAGGTAGACGGACAAATGATACAAATTGTTATCATATGAAGAACATGACCCTCGAAATATACAACATTCTCCCGAAATCCTGCTATGATGGAAGAATCCGCTTCATATCGAATCACACAAACTTTATAAACATTTTAGTATCTTCAACCTCACATCCTTGTTGTAATATGCATCAAGTTTATAGTCTGGTGCAAAGATCGGTTCACCCTAAACATTATACACACTTGTGCCCCAAACTTCCGAGATTTTAGCATACGCATTATTGAACAGATCGGAACTGCACCCATCTGCTCCATCATATAGGAAACTCTCAGACATATTCCCTTTGATTTCAAATCGCTGTTGTCTCAATTTTACCTATACCGAATTTGAGTGAGTGTGTGAAGCGACAAACTTGAATGTAATTGAACAAGGGTAGATTGAAATGCTCCTCAGTAGAAATGACAATTGTAGAAGTGCTATTCAAGAAGTATGGGAAATATGTAACAGTGCGGATTTACTCTCAACTCTAGAACGGGACAGGGTATTGTTGAAAATATAGTTTTCTCTTAGTTATCATACTGTAGGCGTGTTGGCTCTCCTTGTTCATCTTTCACTGCCTGAACCACTGTGAATGCTGTTTTTGGCGAGTGAATTGGCTTGGGATGTGGGGTTGAGCAAACCGGCCATCGGATGCCTGCTTCCACGGAGCCCCGCTGGATACTTGTGGTTATTTTATTCCCTAACTGAATGGCATCCCAACGATGGCTTAATCCCTCATGAGCAGGTTAGCAAACGTTTACGCTCAAGTGACGATTCATCAAAACCAAAGAGGAAAAGCTCTGTACGGTTGAATCTATGACAGGGGTCTCTAAACTTTGAAGCCTTCGGGCCATAATGATTTTTTCAGTTTGTTCCAAGGACCAATTTCTGCCCTTAACTATATTTCTAAGCAAACTTACGCTTTTTTTGCATTTCAATTATTATTGTGTATTGTGACACTTATCCACATCTAGTGGCGAGTAGTGGTACTATGTACTATCTTTATCAGCTACCCGCTAGGTGGCATTAGGCGTAATTAAATATTTGGTATTACCGTGTTGGTTCGAGAAAGTTCTGGTTCTAGCTAGTGTATTTCGATCACCTCGAGATGACATTATTGATTGCATATAAAAAGGCTAGCGGCGCAACTGCGAGTTAGTCTGCGTAGGAAAGGCGAAGGAAGCTAAACTGTATATTGTGAAATAAAGTAACACCCGTCAATAAAAATATTTTGATTTGACTTATTGTTTCTATGTGTGATTTGTTAGTATGGAAAAGAAGCGAAAAATAGACAGTGAATGCAGAACGTTCCAAGAAAAATGGAACTTTCAGTATTTTGTGACTGAGTCCAGTAATAAGGCGCTATGTTTAATTTGTAATGAAACCATAGCTGTTCTCAAAGACTATAACATTAAACGACACTATGAATCGAAACATCTTCAAAGTTACTCCAAGTATACAGGAAGTTTGCGAAAGGAAAAATTTGAAGCTTTGAAACGAGGACTCAAATCGCAGCAATCTTTGTTTACCAAAGCGAATACTGAACATGAGTCTGCAACTCGCGCCAGCTTTCGTGTGGCTCTTGAAATCGGAAAACGTGGCAAACCATTCACCGATGGAGAAATGATAAAAAATTGCTTGATTGCAGTAGCCGAAGAAATATGCCACGAAAAGGTTAAATTATTTGAAAGTGTCAGTTTGTCAGCAAACACCGTCGCTCGGAGGGTGCAAGACATCGCAGAAAATATATCATCTCAACTGTCTGACAAAAATGGACATCTTGAGTGGTTTTCTCTAGCATTTGATGAGTCAACGGATGTGTCAGATACTGCTCAGGTGTTGATTTTTATTCGCGGAGTAGAAAAAAGCTATGAAGTGTATGAAGAAGTTCTTGATATTGATAGTATACACGGCACGATAACTGGAGCCGATATTTTCAAGGGAGTTGAAAATGTCATTAATAAAAAGAACCTTCGATGAAGAAATTTAAAATCTATAACAACTGATGGAGGCAAAAATATGTATGGTAAAAATAAAGAAGTCGTTGCACTTATGTCAAAGGCTGTAGAAGATAATGGTTGTTCAAAACCATCAGTCTTGCATTTTATCATTCATCAACAGTCCTTGTGCGGAAAATGTTTGGATATGTCCGAAGTTCTAAAACCAGTCATATCAGTTGTTAACTTCATCAGATCCACTGGGCTGAATCACCAACAATTCCGCTAGTTCATTCAACAGATTGGAGACAATGATTTACCATATCATACTGCCGTACGCTGGCTTAGTTGCGGAAAAGTCCTTAAGCGCTTTTTTGAACTTCCAGCAGAGATCGAAATTTTTTTAAATGAGAGCCAGCGCCCTCTTGCCGATTTGGAAAATAGTGAATGGATGTGGAAGTTAGCCTTCTATGTCGATTTGACAAATCATATGAACTAGCTGAATTTGAGATTGCAAAGAGAAAAACAGCTTCTCCCTGATTTATACACCAATATCAAGTCCTTCAGGTAGAAAATAATACTATTTCAATCGCAATTACGTAAAAAATGTTTCGCACATTTTGAAACATGTGAAATATTCAGCCATACTACAGAGACTGAATTTCCCGTCAATTTTGCAATCCAAACTTTGAAGATAAACTTTGATACTCGTTTTTCAGATTTTGATGTCATTGCGAATGAAATTAAGCTTTTTCAAAATCCTTTTGATTCTGACATTGAAACCCTGGCTCCGGAAGTCCAAATGGAAATTATTGATTTACGGTGCAGTGATATGCTTAAGAAAAAATATCAAAATTCATCTTTGTTGGAATTTTATAAGAGTCTTCCATTGGAACTATTTGCTAATTTGCATAAATTTGCTCGTGGGTTGTTTTCGGTTTTTGGTACTACTTACTTGTGTGAGAAAACGTTTTCCACGATGAAGTACACAAAGAATGTTTACAGATCTCCTTCAACCGATGACCATCTTAAATCTCTTTTGATAATTGGTACAAGTAAAATTGATTCACAACTACAAAGTATTGTCGGTGGAAAATCACAATTACATAAATCTCATTAGTGTTTTTGTTTTACTGTGATTCATTTCAATTGTTTGTTAGTTATTAATATGTTTAAATTTAGATACCTAAGTTAAATTTTCTTTGTCATTATTTATGTCGTTAAGTTTTACCTTGCAAGTGAATGAAACCGAGTAATTATTATTCTGTGTTTTCTTCTTCAACTTATCACAGCAATAGTAACAACAATTAGGTAATCATTGGCTGTCGCGGGCCAGATTGATGACAGTAAATCATTGGCTGTCGCGGGCCGGATTGATGACACTGGCGGGCTGAATTTGGCCCGCGGGCCGTAGTTTGGAGACCCCTGATCTATGGCATCGTCAGGTGTAACTGACGTGCAAGAACCCTCATATCGGATGGTTGTCGCGGGTATCGAAGTGGGAATCTTGCACCTTGACTATCCGACTACTTCATTAACGATGAAACAGCAGAGCATACACTTTGTGCCTGCCCCGCTGAAGAGTACGGCAGAGCCGTACTCTTACCATCCCACTTGAAAGACCACTCACCATAAAAACTAATCGGCTTCGTTAAAAAGTTGGGTTTATTTGGTCTAGTGTGAATAGGTGTGAGCCACAATAAACTCTCGCGGAGTGCGGTGGAGGGTCGAATAAACCCACTCACTTCGGACATAACCTAACCTAACCTAATCGTATTGCAGACATTATTTTCAATTTTTCCAAAGAATAGTGGTTCAACTCATTCAAACAAACGCCAAAATAAAAAGAGTCATCTACTCGAAATCCTTGGGTTAACAAACTCGAAACCAAGCATACTTCTTTTAAGAAAACTATGGAAAGTTGGAAAGATGATTTGAAGATTGCTCGAGAGAAGATCGCGAGGAATGAAGAGAAATTGACGAAGTTAGGTCGTGTTGAGAATGTAAGTAACGATTTATTGTTCCGCTGATGCTTTTTTTTATTCATAAAACTGATATTTGTTTCATTTTTCGAAAACGTTCCGAATGAGACGTTAGACAGTTGGGTTGTCGTGAGTGAATTGTTCCATACTTGAGAAGCCGACCGACTATCCTTGCAACGGTGCGACGTACCGTTGCACCATGATCGACCTAGTACCTAAAAAAAATGTTCGGGATCTGGGCGACCTGATCACCGTGAACGAAATGATCTCCAACCATTGTCCGGTGCTCTTAAGTCTAAACAGAGCTAGACCAAATAATAAAAGCATATACACGGTGTAACTAAATAAGTGTAAAACATTTTTTTTTTCACAAGCACTAAAGGAGTTACAATATTGAAATTGACCTGACGTTTTGTACTACCAAAAAGACACTTAGCCAGTAATTTATTTGGTTAACTCCATGGTTGTAAGGGGTGGAAAACGCAACCCCTTAAATTTATTTCCAATGTAACTTTTTGTCTTATCATTTGTTTACCATTCAAAAATTCACTTCCGATAGCCAGTTTCATTCTAAACAAAAAATGTCTCTATGGTTTTTTGCCCAAAATGAACCAGTTCGCTGCAAAAAATCATTTTACGAACAACTACAGACTTACATCGTCATAAATGCGAAAATACGAAACTTATTTATCTAGTAGGTTGCTATTAGCGATAGTGACAATTGGATTGGTATAAAGCTGTCAGTTTGTGAATTTTCGAAATTGAATCAATACTAATTATGTGTTGTTGTTATGTTTTTAATTTGTTATTTTAACAATTCACTTGTTACCAAAATGGCATACACAAATGAGGAAATGGCTGATATGCATCACGTTTACGGTCTGTCGCAGGGGAAGGGGTTAGAAGCTTCTAGAAGATATGCTGAAATGTATCCTCAACGGCAGCATCCTTACATAGAATATTTGCTCGACTTTATCAACGATTACAAGAATACGGTTCATTCGACAAAAGAACGCAGGATTGTTGTCGCCATCGAGAAGTACGAACACCGCAGCTTGAGGAAGCAGTACCTAATTCGATTGAAGAACAACCCACTACCAGTACTAGAAAGATTGCTTTCCAGCTAAATGTTGATCATATGACGGTATTTCGAATTTTAAATGAACAACTTTTATACCCTTACCATCTGCAACGAGTACAGGCACTGTTACCGCGAGACTTTCCGAACCATCTTGAATTTTGCAATTGAATGCTGGAAATGATTAGAAAAAATTGTGGCTTTCTGAAGACGATAGAATTCACAGACGAATGTAGTTTTTCTCAGGACAAGATTATCAATTTTCATAATTAGCACATATGGGTTGATGATGTGGGTGGTTGTACGTGAAGGTTGAAAGTGAAAAGAAAAAAAAATCAATCGAGCGCGTCAGATTTTCTAAGGGAGTGTTAAGTGCAACAAAAAAAAGCTCTCATTCAATAATCTGACGATTTCGATCTGACGCAAACTCGCGGTCATCATTATAATGTTCAAAAATAATTTGCCATCTTGAAATACTCAAGGGCGTCAGATCGAGATATATATATAGTTCATCTTTTATGTGCTGTCTCATAATCTGACGAGTATCGGGAGGGATTCGCTTAATCTGACAAAAACAATTTTTTTTAATTTGTTTCAATTCATTAAACCTAATTGATTGAGAAGCTTAGGAAATAGCATGCAAATAAATAAATGTATGTTTTTTAAGGAGAATACTTGTATTTATAAGGAAATAAAAAAAAATGAAACTTTCTATGTTTTTTACCACTTTTATTTGTAACCAACGTTACTGCAGTTTCGTCCTGTAAGGACATTTTCAAACTTATATATTGTATAAGTTTGAAAACATTATGATTTCCTACCACGTAGTAACGGCTACATCCATCAATTAATTGATTAATTAATCATCATCTCCATCACGAACGAGTCTCTGTTATCAGCTGTGATGGGGTCATGGCAACCAAATTCAGAGTGGTGGCGGAGTGAGAGAGTAATAGATAGAGAAAAATTGAATAGAGAATAGATGAATAGAAACTCGAAGAGCGAAATATAGGTATCACTCAGCTGCACACATTAACCTTTATCGACGAATTTTTGTTATTTCGGCTTGCGGAAATCGTCAGAATATATATTTTTTGTTATCCATGAATTATTTCCTTCAGAATAAAAAAATTGTTACGCTCGAGAATGTCGAAATAACGTTATTTTTTTACAACTTTGCTGCCCTCCCCTTTCTTCACGTCACTCTCAAATTGTCAGATTTTCAGCAGGTAATTAACTCACCATACCTTAATCTGACGCTCTCGAGAATTTCTGATGATTAATTATTTTTCACTAATCTGATCCTTTATCCCGCACAGGCGGCCTTATATATGGGGCTCATATTTGTTGAAGATACTTAACAGGGTACAAGGTATCGCCCTGTATATTAATCTGCCGCGCTTTAGTAAATCCCGAAATCCCCCGCGTGGGCTCCCCTGTCACAATCATTGAACTTGTCTCAAATAGACCTTTGACTTTCGTGTAATTGAATATTCATATGAAAGTAGTTTTTTTCAAAACGATCCTTTCTTCCAGTCTGTATGTAAAATAAACTTATGTGCATGGTCTACATATCTCCATAGAATATTTTCATTGTAAGTGATTTACTTCATTCTCTTTGGAAGTTTCTTACATTTTGTATTCGATGATGGAGAAGTAGACAACTATAAAGCGTTTTCCACAAAAGCTCTTCTGTTCTGAAAATTTCCTCTTCGATTCAACTCACTTAGATCTATTGCGACATCATTTATTTCCATTATGATTTCTAAAACTCACTAAATGAAGCTTTCATAGTGAAATGTGAGGTAGCAGCTCATAGTATTATTGAAAAAAATTACCACTTACCTCCATTAGAACTTTATGACAAAAAACGGAATATTTGAATTCTATGTTCAGCTCCGGTATACCACGTAATAAATAATAGTGGTCCGGTAATGAAAGGGGATTACTTCCCAGCCTGAAATATTTTCATTTCATACTTCGCTGTACTTTATATGAAAAGAGCCGCAAATTGCATGAATTAATAACTCATTTCAGTCAGTTGAACACTCATTTGGTGAAGGATGAGGGACTATAATCACATGAAATTGAAATATAAATTTCCAACAACTGATAAAAACTTCATGGGGAAAAACACGTATTTGAACGTGAATATATACTTAGATGAGAATAATAATAATAATATTGAAAATGATAATGCATTTTCTCCATTTGACAACTGACAATTGTTCAGGTTCGTCTAAAAAGGCAAACTGAAAGCAGAATAAAAATAGCTAAACACGAGGACTTGATAAACAAACAGAAAAACTAAGCATGAAAATCGATATTCATAAATAAGTCAGTGTCGGTAAAATTCATCCATGGAAAAGAAACATTTGGTCACCAGAAATTCGTTCTCTCTTCCGGTAGTAAACTAAACAGTCGAAGAACCATAGCTCTACATGAATTATAATGTAATTGTGTTTTATTGAGTGAAATATAAAACTCACTTTGTTGGCGTTTGTCGGATCTATGAAAAGAACTGATTTTAGCGAAATAATAATAGTAATAAATTGGCTTTATTCATTGACATACATTGTTTATAAAGAAGAAGTAGATACAAAAATCGATGAAAGGGCAAAGTTCAACCTAGGGTGTTTCACAACTTAACCTGGGGGATAGCATGTATTATCTGAAAATATAAAAATAATACCTAGTTGAACAAAGTTGATCTAAAATTGGATGTAGAGCTCAAAAATGTTGAAATATACAGGGTGTTCCATTTGAAAAAATTGAGTTCCACTCATTTTTTCATGAGATCAAAGTATCTGCATTTTTTGAAGACCCTGTATAAGGCAAATGAAAATATGACTTGGAGTGAAGATCCTCATAGTATCACTCCACTCCATTTCAAATTTGATCGTTTTAGTGCAAGAGAGTTCAAGATTATCAGCATTTATAAAAGTTCATGTTTGGTAAAAAAAATATCGAAACTAATTTATATCTTCTAAACGGTAATAGATAGGTATAGGGAAACAGTATATGAATTTGTTGACAAAGTGATAATGAATCATAATATGATATTATATACGGGGTGTTCTATTTGAAAAATCAAAGAAGCCGCTACTTCATAGTAGAAGCGACAACGCCGCTCCGTCTAAAATATTTTAGG
This sequence comes from Leptinotarsa decemlineata, assembly GCF_000500325.1. Classification (NCBI taxonomy): domain Eukaryota; kingdom Metazoa; phylum Arthropoda; class Insecta; order Coleoptera; family Chrysomelidae; genus Leptinotarsa; species Leptinotarsa decemlineata. The sequence goes on along the minus strand of NW_019289644.1, from coordinate 5,465 downwards.
CGTGTAGGTCATATTGACTTATGCATCCTGTTGAATTTTAAGGTTGATCCGTTGAATAGTTTGTCAGAAACGGCTAATTAACACTCATCATGAAAAGTCCTGTATAGTTCATAAATATAATTTGGCTATTTGTGAATGAGGTGATTAATGTGCATTGACGAGTAGGAGGGGCTGTCAGTTTTTATCAATCGGTAACCAACCTCTCCTCGAATTTTCTCACACCATAAGAAAGACAAATGCAATTGTTTTGATAATATAATTATATTGTGATAATATAATTTTCAAACCAATATAATCAGAACTCGAAAATAACCAATGATTCCTGAGCTGACCGCTGCAAGATGACCTTTTCGATATACCAGATAAAATACAAATAACTCGCTTTCGAGCATGATAAAATTTCAGAGGTTGATCAATGTATAGAACAAGTTTGAGATTTCTGAATTGAAACGAGAAACTATTTAGTTTGGACTGTAGCAACTGACGGTGATTACTTTACTACATGAAAGACACTCATCCACAATTGTTTTCTCGAAGTTCAAATTTAAGTGATTTACTCTGAACCAGTCGCTGACATCCGGAATGACAGTAGAACACTTCTGATAACCTTCTGTACCTAGAACGTTATGTCATCAAGATCAACGTTTTGGTCTCTTGAGCTGAGGAAGCTACACATCCACTGGTGTGAAATATCTATTATCCCGTGTTTCTGGAGCTTATTCATTCGAATGGTTAAATGGCCACATATTTTCATGATGAGAATGTACTACTGTTATTGTTGACCTTTTCTCTAAGAATACATGTTGATTATGAGATAATATTCAATTCTTTTTGAAGAATGATAGTAATCGATCAAGAAATGAGTAGCATTTATGAGAAAATATTCTTGTTTCGTTCAATCGAATCTGAAATCAATAACACCGGAAATAATCAGAGCAGGTGATATCGGTTATCAAAAAACTATTTTCAGAATTGAAAGGTGATGTGAATATCATGAACTTATTTGATGTCATTTATTCCGTCCAATGTTCCAGTTATGACAGGAAAAATATTGAATAGAAGATTCAAAGATCGTATTACTTCTCACGAAAGTGACTTTGGGTACATTGAACCAATTTGCACTCTTTCTAATCACACCACTGACTTAGACCATGGGTTCTTCTTCGACAATATTGAAATTTCAGACTAATTAGAACTTAGACTACAAGAAAAAATCTTTTCAGAAATGTGTCACAGAAATTTTGATATTTTTGAAGATTTCGATACCATTAACTCCAGAACAGATATTGAAAGTTTTAACATGTTATATATTCAACTCCACAGTTTGAATGAAGGTAATGAATTTGATAATTTTCATTTTCCATCATGATAATATCATTCTATTTTTTTATGATATATCTCTATTAACATTGTAGTGGTCAGAATATAAAATTGCTTTCAAGCACTTTCTGTCTAGATTTTTGATAACAACGGATGGTATCATATGCTAAACAGTCATCTCGGGTGTACATCCCTTCGCCTTTGTCATTTACCGGTGTTTCATCGTGATAATAATGAAACTGTCGGTAATTATCATAATCCATTGTGACCCATTGTACATCCTCCCGAAGAGATGTCCTCCTAGGTCATCGTCCATCCTGTCCTTACCAGGAAGGTGGACAGGTCACCGGGAGACATCTTTTTCATATTGGCAGGTGTAAGCCAAGACTCGCCGAATACACACTCTCTTATTGACGATAACTCCGGACACTCGAATAGGACATTCCTAACAGTTCTATCTTCCTGTTCACATACCCTGCATAGATGTGTGCCCACTAGCTCTATATTATGGAGGTGTTTCCTCAGTTGACAGTGGCCAGTCAGAAATCCTACTGTTAGGCGTAGATTTTTCCTGGTCATCGCCAGATATTTCTTCGGCGCCAGCTTCTCAGGGTCGTCCAGGGTGAACCTGGTCAGATTGCATCCTTTGATTTCATCCCATCTCTTTAGGGACTGAGCATGGGTGTGACGTTTCGCTGGTTCCGCAATTGTCGAAGTCATCAGGCTGTAGGTGCCACTGGGTCCTGAAATTCTCAGTTCAGCCGCTTCCTTGGATGAAGAATCGGTAATGCGATTACCTTTACGTCTGTCGTGCCCTTCAATCCACCTCAGGATAATGTTGTCATCTACCGAGGCTTTGGCTATATCTTGGTGGCTCTCTAGTACTAGCCCTGAGGTAACACGTTGTCTTTTCAAGGCTAATAGGTCTTTTCTGCTATCAGTGCAGATTGTTGTTTTTGCCAGAATTTCATTTCCTGGTTATTAATTTTGTAGCGATTGAGATACCAGCCTCTTATGTTTGAACCACGCTGGTATTTTCCCATTCTTCACTTCATACTTAGGCTTAGTGAGCTGGAGTACACTCCACGTCCTGAGCCTTCTTTGGTTCTTGAGCCGTCTGTAAATATGCGTAGCATCTGACGCTGTGTTCTGTTTCATTTGTATTTTGTAGAGTTTATCAAACATAAACCTGAGTTCAATTGCATCACGGGTTGCCTGCAGCAGTGGTTGCGAAGTGAGTGCTTCTCGCTATAGGCTCAGTCTCAATTAATCCATTTCTACTCGGTTTCCACCAGCCGTAATACATTGGCGGGCATACAATTAGAGTCTCCCATGAGTTTGAGTTACCTTGAAAATGTATGTTTCCATTTGAGTTATTTTGGATGTACCATACTATGCTTCATACCATGCTTCAAAAACATAGTTGACTTTGTTTCTCTGATGAGCGTTTGACAAAAAACAAACCCTCACCTGAATTCCTAAAAACCACTATCAGTATTTTATCTGTCAATTGTCATTTTTGTGTTCTGTTTGTCAATGTTAGTGTATCAAAATGAATTTGAATTTTGTTGCGGAAAGAATTGTCGTGCCTCTGGGAAATAGCTGCGGTAAGCAGCACAGTCTCTCGAGTGTGTAACATATATGGCGGCGGTACCACCAGCTGTTGTAGTTCTGCCTGGCTCAGGGCCAGGCTCAGGGCCAGGCAGAACTACAACAGCTAAAGATCACCGCTCGTGTCTAGTGCTTCAAGAAACCGAACAGTTACGGCAGTTTCCCTTCTAAGTGATCAGCAAGAAGTCAGAAATATAAACATAAGTGAATGGACAGTTAGGTGGCGACTCCATGCTGCCGAGTTTATCTTCTCAAACTGAAGCTACTGAATCGCCGCTTTCCCGTGAACTCTGGGTTGCAAGTTTGAATTGTTCACGAGAACACTTGGCATGGACAGTAGAGGATTGGAGGTGTGTATCGTTTTCCGATGAATCGTTATTCTGCCTTACAGATTCAGATAGACATGCACGGGTATAGAGACGACCATGCGACAAATATGCTCAAGCGTGTATTGCCGAGCAAGTTTCATTTGGTGGCGGATCAAATGTGGCATGAAAAGGCTTATTTGATGCCCGTACGGAGTTATTCTGCATCGAGGATGGGACATTGAATGCGCATAAGTAACTGATGGAGGTTCTATAAGACCATGTTCCACCATACAAACCTTTTTTTTGGCAAGACGCAACAGTTATGCATGATGATGCAAGGCTCCACACTGCTCGGATCTTTACTCAGTATCTTGACGGGGTTCAAGTCACGCAATTTGTTTGGCCTGCACAAGTTCGTATTTAAATACCATTGAACACGTTCGGTATGAGGTTTACGGAGACATATATCGGTTTCCAGAAATTTGAGAGAGCTACGCGACATACTGGTATGAAAATGGAAAGATATTTTTCAGAATGTGATCCAAAGCATGCTTTTTCGTTTTCAAGCTGTTATCACTGCATAAAAAGGAAACACTCGTTAGTGGAGCCTCATTTTTTTTTTCAACCAAATGTGTATAGAGTAAAATTGTTCAATCAAATCTCCAGCATACTGAAGTGAAATGATTCATTTTCAGTATTAGCAAATAGATTTGGACAACCAAAAATTGTTTTTTTCCAGGACTTGGTAAAATATGTGACATCAGCAAATGATCTGAAAAATCAAGAAATTTTCAAAATTAGTTCAAATTACGGAGTGATCCTAATTCTCTGCCCAGCAGTGTATATATTTTCATAATGTTAAGAGTCTTTGGTCGTCCTCACTACTTTGAATTTATAAATTAGTAGATTTGATTGCCTCATAGACTTTTTTTTTCAAATATGAAACACGCGATATTTAATTTTTCATCTCTATATTGGTAAGAAGTTAGTCAAATAAAAGGTAAAAAAAGCATACGCTTCAAATATTGATGACTGAAAACCCAGAATTCAAAATAAATTTTCACGGTTGCCATTTGAGGAGTCAACTAATTCCAACTATCGACTTATGGCATTCACCAGCGTTATTGAAATCGCTGATATCTCTGAGAAACTTTCCTCTTCCACACACGTTCAGATACTACCCTATTTTACATCCGGTGTATTCTCGATAGCCACTTAAAATGTGCCATATCCCGTGGGACATGTTTTTTGCATTTGCACGTCCCAGCCAAGGAGCTTCGAAGACAAAGGTATTTTATAGAAACCAATTTGGAGCAAGTACTATGAGCAGAGTTAAAATCACTCCTGAGCATAATTTGAGGATCACGCAGAATGTATAGTGATATGTCAGCGACCGTTTGGTTATGTAACCTTGAAGGAAAAGGGATTGTGTAATGACGTGGAGTTGGGGAGATTTCACGAAATCTACGATGAAGGAAATTGAATTGATAATTTCTTGTTGTTTGGGCAGAAAGGTTTCAACAATATTCCTCGTAATCACGGTTTTTGATAAAATATCTATGTGAAAATGTGCTTTTCTCAAAAGCGCAAGCACTCAAAGTCAAAGTAGTATTCCATGAGATATCGAGTAAAATCATATCAAAGTTATGGAAGAGGGTGATTATTTTGAGCTCGAAGATCCAGACACCTGACTAGAAATAATCCAAAGTTTCATTTTTCGTCTGATTTCCTCACAACCTCAATTTATTTTCGAAGGCTTGTATATTAAAATACATTTGAGTGATAATCAGATTTCCACCCTGTAACTTTACATTCAGATCAGTCAAGTGTTTATTCATATCTACCAGAGAGGTACAATCAAGCCACCAGTCATCATCATAATCAATTGGGTTGCATTTCTCCAAGAAAAAAGCTCGAATAGGGTCACGTATTTCAAAAAATCTTTCTGAAACTACTCCTCAATTTAGCCAACGAACTTCAGTGAAATAAGGGACATCAAAAAAGTTTTCTTCCAAATTTTGTAAAAACTGTCTGAAAGGTCGGTGATTTAGTCCTCTGCTACTTATAAAACTTACTATTTCAATTGAAGGTTGTGGGATATGGTCCATTTTGCCGATCATTCCTGATGAATCATACAGTGAAATCCCACAAAATTCCCTGTAATTTGACCTGTTTTATATACCATATTGTATAGCAAACCTGTGAATGATATATCTTTCAAAGTAA